>JAOSBN010000179.1:6175092-6187493 GCA_027563595.1 Erythroxylum suave | reverse complement strand
GATATTCTGGCATTTTAAGACGTTTTAAGTGAGACATACGACGTTGTCCCACATAAATTTTTTCACTGTCCAAACATTCCGTGACGAATACATAATTCGTCGCTAAAAGCAACGCTTTTACCTACGATATACAGAAATCGTCACAAAAAGGTTTGTCATAAGGTAAAAACGACATAGTTCTAATTATTCTGATGGGACACAATTTGCGATGCTAACTATATTTGTCGTAAAAGGGCTTAGCAATTAGCGACGACAATAAAAATCGTCGTCAATTGCCATATATTTAGCTACCATTATTATAACCGTCGCTAAATACCACGTTTAGGCAACGAATTACTTCTTATCATCGCAAAATGTACAACAATATGCGACGAATATGAGAATTCGTCGCTAAAAATTTCAGCTTTTGGCGATGATTCAATTAATCGTCGCTATAAAATTCAATTTGACAACGAATTTAATTAAACGTCACCAAAACCCTTCTTCATTCTTCTTTAAGAACCCTGACCCTTGTTTCCAAACCTTTCTTCCTCTGTAGTATCGAATAACTCTTCCCAAAACCAGCAATTGTCGACATCTTACGCACGTATCAAAGCTATTTTCTTGATCGAAACACGGTCCGCAATGCTCTAACTTCTTTTTTACTATGTTCTGTATATTCATTTGAGCTGATCTTCATTTTATAAATCTATTACTGACTAGATCGGCTCTTTGATTGACAAGTTTCTGTGATGAAATTGTGATATTTATGTTTCTACAATAGATCTGCACATTCTTTGAATAGATCTATGTAGATCTATACATTATTCATTTTTTTCGGTGTTTGAAGTTGATTTTTTTATCTTTCGTAATTGTTTTTTTATTTCTTTGTGTTGTTATTTGCACATTGTCGTTGGAGAGCGTGGACTGTGTTAATATTAGTTATGGAAGGAAAAACATATGGTTTGCATTTGAATCTTGGGATATCATTGTCATGTCTGTAATGTGTTTGATGATATTTTTGTTACGATTTGCATATCAAAAGTGTTATACTCAACGTAGTATCTATTGAATCTTCTAAACTTGCTTCTTGATGGTTTTAGGTTCTCTGTGATTGGAAGTAGTATTGAATGTGTTCATGTTGGTTATGGAAGGGAGAACATATAAATTGCATTTGTATTTTGGGATGAGTTTGCCATGTTTGTAAGGTGTTCAATGATATTTTTGTAATGATTTGCATTTGAAAGGTGTTATGCTCTAGGCAATCCATTAAGTTCTAAACCTTAGTAATTTCATTTGTCATCATAATTGGACTTAAACATATTATCGTTGTAGCAGCCTCTTACCGCAAGGTACACGCCGAGACGCCCAGAGGTCATTCCGACACATAACCTAGGATAAGGGTACGCTACGTTCGATTACTACATTAACTTCACATGGCATCATATCATTACTCACTTAAAAGCATCATATGAAAATCACAATATTTTAAAACTAACTTTCTCCTCATTTCTTTTCACAAAACCGAAAGTCTACATTATATCTTTCAACACTTAGTATAAGTACATGATCAAAACCTAGTACAAAGTATTACATGAAAGAGGAAAATACACAAAATCTATCTAATCTGTCCAAAAATCTCAGTTGACTGACCTTTGAGTCATGACTTCTCTTGCCAAAACACAATCTACATGGCTGGTAGAGCCTCTAAGTAGCTAGGATCATCTCTCGGTCCTTAAAAGGCAACGTTGCAATTTTAGTGAGTTTTGTGGACTCAATGAGGTAACCATCATTGATGGTTCACTCAATTCATGTATCACATCAATACACGTAACATATTTTTCACATCTTGGCATATTCATAAATCAACACCTTTCACTTTCAGAACAATCACCATGGTCATTTTATTCAAGTAAATTACACATTTCAATTATAAATGCAAGGCACATGATTCAGTCTTATTTGTTACTTTGTCGTGACCAAGTGGTTTTTTACTAGCTCATATCTCTTGTGGATACTGAGCTGTATCGATTAATGTTTTATATCCCTTAGTGGATACCAAGTACATGCACAACTAAGCCAAAGGCTCTTATCACATTCTGAGCTTTAAGCTCTTTTATTGGCAATTGTAGTTACAACTGCCTTTATCTTTCATGCATTCATCAATGGAATGTATGTAACATAATCAATCACATTATATAGCATATAGGTCTTCACATTCACATACAAGTAGCACTTCAATATCTCAATCCCCATTCACATTCATCGAACCTTCTGTTCGGAATCCATAATCAAACACATTCATTCAATCATTTATAACAAAATTTAAGCAACAAAATAATTGAGTGAGACCGTCTAGGTTACTCACAAGTTGCTCTCGGAGCTAATGTCTGGAAGTGCCGGCAACGTCTGGAAGTTGACGTTTCAATTTTTCCTCTATAACAAATAATATACACAAATATCACAATATGCACAACTATAGTCGTTTGACAATGCACATTTGTGAAGTGAATTAGGTACAATGCATGTTCATGATCATCCCGGGTATCTATCCATCAATTTCATCACAAAATCATTCTCATATCAAAACTCATCTAAGTATAATTTCTATTTAGGTCACCATTCACTTCTTATGGACTCACTTCAGATTTTTCCTAAGTCACACTTTTGGGTCTATTGTTCATGTTCATTCAAAAGGTTTAAAAGATGTAATTTCGTTTTACTCTCTTCTAGAAAAGTGTTAGGAAATCTAAGGGTTCAAGAATCACTTCATTTGGAGGCTGGATAACAAAATTATGGCCGAAAGAATCAAACAAAAGAAGAAGAAGTCTCGGTCACTTGGGTAGAAAGCAGACGAATGCCAGAAGTAGACAAAGCAATAAGTAGACGAAATTTGTCAGAAGGTAGATGAAATAGAAAAGTAGATGAAATTCGTCTACTTTAGAAAGTAGACGAAGTAGAAAGGCAGACGAAATTTCAAAAGGCAGAAGAAATTCTAAAAGACAGACGATACGGAAAGGCAGACAAGAGGGAAAACACAGATGATAAGAAGTCAAACACAGATGATAGGAGGTCAAACACAGACGATAAGAAGTCAAACACAAACAATAAGAGCTCAAACACAGACGATAAGAAGTAAAACACAGATGATAAAACACAGACGATAACTGGTCAACTTAAGACGAAGAAAAGTCAACCACAGACGATAAAACATAGGCGATAAGAAGTCAAACACAGACGATAGGAGGTCAAACAGAGATGATAAGAAGTCAAACACAGACGATAAAACACAGATGATGAGTGGTCAACTTAAGACAAAGAAAAGTTAACCACAGACGATGCCTCTATACTCCTCAACTCAAAAAATCTTTTTTTTCTTGAACATCTCTAAGTCTTCATCAACTCTCGTATAAACACCTATGTATTCATACATGTTCAGTGAAGAAACAGAGCATATCACCTTTCCATATCTAACTCTTTACACTAATCTTATACATCATTTCATTGCTATTTCAACTCCAAGAACCATTTCCACAACACCTAATCACTAATAATCCATCAAAACCCAAATAACACCATATCCCCAAATTTTCATCTCCTTAACACAGTGTTTAAGAATATAATTATACGTGTATGCTATGATCATGCACTGAAATCAAATTCATCAACTTTATTTAAAAAATCCAAAGCTCTAACAATTTTATTTACTACTTACTTGTTGAAGACTCCAAAAGCTTCAACTATCTTCAAGCCCTAACTCCATACAAAATTACATATTCCTCTGTGAACACTAATCAACTTCTGGTTTTTCTTAAAGCAGAAGAAACACTTAGCAGTAGAGGAAGTAGTGAGGGATTTGAAAAATCAAAGTTAACTCTCAAAAGGAGTTTGATGGAAAACTTTGTGTATGGGAAGAAATTTGGAGAAGATGATAACAAGCAAAAAACTTAGGAAAAGAACAAACCCCTTTTTAACTCTCGAATTAAACTTACTTTTGACACATAATAAAAGCAACTTTACACTTGTCACTTTCCTAAGGTCTAAGTTCTAATTTAGTTTCTTTTGAAACTAACTCCCTTTAACTCTCATCTTTACAATCTAACTATCTCCAAATTTTCATTTGATTTCTTCTCTTCTTTTTCCTATTTTCCATAATACTCTATAAGTTATAAAATAAACCCTAAGTTCACTAAATTTCACAAATATAATAATTTCACTAGTCTATGAATTTTTCAATATAAATAATTTCCAAATTCACCAAATTTCCAAAAATCACAATTCAATCCAATTATACCCAGAATTATTCATGAATGCATGTACACTTAATTTCATATGTAGAAAAAATTCACTATTTATTTGTATGAGCATGTCATATTATGCATGAACATAAAAATGCATCTCTTGCCTCTCACTGAACACTCCTAGTTACTATTCTAAGCTTCCCATAGGTAATGAGATGTTACAATTGTTTTATTCAAACTCAACTTTTAAAACATTTTTCTTTAAACATTATTAATGAAGGAATGTCGACATGGAGACTAGTTAACGATGACCCTAATTCATTCCATTAGGAGGAATGTGGCAAAATTGTCCTTACTAAGCAAACTGATATTGAAAAATAAATCTCCCATATCAGATGAATTCCTTATAAACCTTCCATGGCTGATCTTTTGGAACAAGGTGTTTAATATCATCCGAACAACGTCACTTCCCTTATTATATACATCTCATTTCTTTTTATGAAGCTATTATATATATTCACCTTTAATGGTTTATACTACATATTGTTTGAAGCTACCTTTAGTCTTGAATTTGACATGTTGGCCTGTGATGGCGGGAGAGCTATCACAACAGTTGATAAAGGAAAATCGGTTGATTTGGCAAATTCATCAATTCCAAATACTTCGTCTACTCGTGCACGTATGCATGCCACCCCAATTTCAGTTTATTTAAGGGTTTACAAATATGATAATATCTAACTTCTATACTGATTGTGCTTTAGGTTCTAAATCTAGCGATCATTTCACTACATCCTCTTCAAATTTAGAGATAGCAAAAAACTGTGGAAGAGGGTGTGTCAAACCTTACTACAGTTGAGGGAAAAGCTATTACTGTTTCAATTGGTGCGTTCGAACGTGGAAGGGCCCTTCTGGGGAATCCAGACATTGGGGATTCATTTACCTTTACTGACTCTTATGTCACTTGGAATCCAAATAAATAATTATATGATTGTCAATTAGTGAGTTAATCAACTGAACTCAGCTTTAAAGTTTAGTTTTTGTTGTATCAGCAATAGTTTGCCAAACAACATATGTATTACTTATGGGTCAAGTTGCGTACTATTGAATATTGACTGTTATTGTTCTTGTTCTATGAGTGTATGAATTAGATTACTTCTAGTTCTAAGTTTGTACTACTCCATATATCATTTTATTATATTGATAAAATAATTTAAAATTTTGTTAACTAATTTTTTCAATGTTAATTAATACTAATGATTAACTAATGTTAGCTCCATAACCTATATGTTGTCAGTTTTTAAAAAAATTATGTTGATAAAATTATTTTAAATTTTTATAACTAATTTTTTCAATGTTAATAAATAATAATGATTAATATTGATAGTACTGTTTAATACTTAAAATTGTAATACTAGTTTTTCTTTAATAATAAATTGTAAACATTCAAAACAAATCTCTAATAAAACATATATTAACTATGATAGATTATAAAAGTGTTATTTTAATAATTTATGAAAATGTCAATCATTTAGCGATGCCTTCCAGAAATCATCACAAAATGTACACATTTAGCGACGATTATTAGAATTCGTCACTGAATGCAGAAAATTTGATGACAATTCAAAGAATTCGTCGCTGCATGTTGGACATTTAGTGACGAGGAAAAAAATCGTTGCAATATGTATAAACTTTCGTGACCAAATAAAACTTTCATCACCAAATGCGAAACTTTAAGTGACGAATCTTTGCATATGTCGCAATATGTTTGAGTAGTTATGGTGTTGTTTTAGGAAATCATTGCAATTGTGTTTTTTAGTGACGCATATGTGGCGTCGTCACCCATACCCTGTCATATGGTGATGAATGTTCAAAACTGTCACTAAATATACAACATTAGGCGACGATTTTGGTGTTTCGTCCCTAAAGGTTTTCGTTTTAGCGATACTTGTTGTTGTCGCTAGTAAATTACAACGTTTAGTGACGAACATTTTTAAACGTCGTAATATGTTGTCTTTTGGTGACGAATTTTTTTCGTCGCTAAAGAAATCGTCACCAAAAGGATATATTGTTGTAGTGAAAGTTGATTCATATTTTATATATTTTAAGATATTGGATAAGATTATAAATTATTTATCACTTTATGTTTATATTTGACATTTGACTAAGTATAAAAACACAATTGAGTGGTAAAATTATTTAACACCTATTTGTTGTGTTAGATGTATTTGTTTAGTAAATATATCATTACTTTTTAGAAATCTTTGTTATGCAATGTATCTTTTAATCATGTAATAGGAGTGAGATGTGATAAAAGAATATTTCAGAACAATTAGCTAATATGATGAGAGAGAGAGAGAGAGGGCTTCAATGATTTTCCATTTAGTGGGAGGTTCCCAAAAAATTGGTGAAGAGGAAATTGTAAACAAATTTAGCACTTGTAGTAAGCTCTCTTTAACAAAATGCTCAAGTTCAAAACCGATATGTTTTCAAAACCTTTAACTAGTTAAGAATTTTTAAACATGGCCTCCACCTACGACTAAGAACACCTCAAAAAACATATGCTGAGAATCTCTCATCTAGTTTTTAAAACTATGAAAAACTCTTCTTTTGTTAAGTGATTATGTCTCATGTAACTTTTATCTTTCAAACTTCTCTTTCGATCTCAAAAGGGGCAACCATATGCAGTAACTTTATTCGAATTTTAAGCCTGAACAGCGTGTATGTCTGACTCCATAAGGGCATGTATGTCCTCAAACGTCGTCATTCAAGTCATACACTATTACATAAGCTTACATTTCATACACACGGTCGTGTCCACTTTTGACATGGGTGTGTGTAACCTTAATATGAGCATGTACTCCAAAAACAACTTTCAATCAGCAAATTCTACCTTGAAACTACTTAATTTTCATTCCTTTTGAACTATGAAGATAACTAACACTTTTGAAGCCCAAATTTAGTAAAATTACATGAACAAACATCATTAAAATGGGGATGAACCCACAATAATCTCCCTCTAGCACATTTTAAGATGACAAATTAATCACCCTATTAATTATTCAAAAGTCATCTCGATGAGCTTGCTAGAAAACTCAATCTTACTGATAGGAACCACCTTCGTTAATATATTGATACCATTCTTGTCTGCATGAATCTTTAAAAAATCCTTCTCCTTTTATAATGTCATGAGCTAAAAGTCTTTTTCTTTAAGTGGTTGCACTTTTTGGAAATTTTCTGGCTCCCTTTCAGTAGTGATTATGAGATATTCTGAACTAGGGTATTTAGTCGAAGGCTTCTTCATTCTAGTTGAACTTAAAGTAGGACATCTTCCAACACCTAAGCAGGTTGCTCCCCTTGCTCATTTTGCCTATGGAGCTTATCTGTATTATTTAAGGATGTGGCTTATAAAACTCATCTCCATCAGATTGCACGTGATCATTACCATTATATGTTAGCTATTATCCTTTAGCCTTTTTATAAGTAGGCTAGTCAACAAAAGTAGGAACAAGGGTAATTTCTATGTAACTGAAATATAAATTGCTGAAAGTAGACTTGTTTTTTTTAAGCGATTTGTTCCATATTATGCTTGTAGAAGATTGCATCCTTACTTCTAAAAGCCTTCTGGTTTATGAGGTCATAGAGCCTATATTTAAACTTTTCATCACCATTTCTAACAAATATATAAGTAGTAGCTTCTAAAACTAGCTTCGATCTTTGCTCTTTTGGTCCATGCTTGAAAGCTTTGCAACCAAACACCCTTCAATGTGTACAAATAAGATGATTCCCTTTCTATGCTCTCTTGGGAATATTAAAACCCAAAGAGACTAAAGGAGTTTCGTTGATCACATTTACTATGGTTTAGATTGCCACACCCCAAAAGGAGTTCAACTGATTGGATATTTGAAGCATGAACTGAACCTTCTCCTTAATGATTCTATTAATTCTCTAGGTAACATCATTTTGTTGTAGGGTACCAAGTTTTGTCTTCTCATTTCATATGTCATGTCTCATGTAATAATATTCCTTAAACTAATTAGAGGTGTACTCGCATTTATTACTAGTTTAGAGACATTTTAAAATTTTTATTTCTCTTTCCACTTTGAAATAAAATTTTATAAAGATTTGGAGCACTTGACTTTTAGTTTTTAATATAAAGATTCGATTATTATGAATAACATCATTGATAAAAGTGACAAAGTACTTGTCACCGCCCAAATACTCCATCTTGAAGGGGTAACACACGTTAGAGTGCACCAACTCTAACTTAGCCTTCTTTTTAGTAGAATTTTTATGAAATGAAATTCAATGTTGTTTTTTAGTTACATAATGATCACAAGGGTTAAGAGAAACGTTAAGTTTTACAGGGATAATGATTTGTCAACCAACAATTTATCTCTTTCTCACTAATGTTATCACAAATTTGGATAAGTGTATATAGTTCTCTATTACATGCCTTTAAGTGTCTCTTGTATTGGAAGCACCATAATCTACCATGAGCAACTATTAATGTTTTTTTAAATAACTTCCTTGCCATCCCTAAACAAGGGCCTGTATCTTTCTTTGTTAATCACATTCGCAGATAATAAATTGAAATTGTCAAATTTGCAATGGGTCTATGGGCTCACATGAGGAGGAAAGTTAGACTATACACAAGCCCAAGTGAGGTTCTATCCTAAAATCAATTAGCAATAGGTGGAGTAGCCCACTAGGCTTATATGTTAGTCTTCTTGCCTATCTTTCTTTGACACGAGACACTCACATGTGGGTATTCTCAACAATTTTTGTTAAAAGTATCCCACATTGATTAAAAATGAAAATGTTAAAGGGCTAATAAATGGTAAGGGTCAACTAACCAAATGACTAGTTTTAGTCATTTTGATAATAGTTCAACCCAAGCCTAATTCTTGTTAATGGGCTCTACACTTTACCCAAATTAAAAATTCTAATATGGTATCAGAGCAGGTCTGGTCTAAATTCTTAATTTTTTTAGTTGTTCGTCTGGATGTCTAGTTCTAAAGATCTGGTCCAATTTTCACTGTGTTTATTTCAAGTGACAACTGGATGTCTAATCCTAGTTGCACTTAAGGGAGAGTGTTAAGAGTATCACATTGATTAAAATGAAAATGTTAAAGGGTTAATAAATGGTAAGGGCTAACTAACTAAATGGCTAGTTCTAGTCATTTTGCTAATGATTATATCCAAGCCTAGTTCTTGTTAATAGGCTTTACATTCTACCCATATTAAAAGTTCTAATAAGATGCAAGTTTGGAATGTGTCATACTCCTCTCAAGATCAACATGCACTCAATATTGGTTTGAACTCAAATGTCACCTATGTCGACGATGTTAGCGAAGTTCTGATTTCCCATCTTCACACTTCAAAAACCACCACTCCTATTATTGGTGAAGTATTTTCTCATTGGAATATGATGATAAGAAGCCCTTAGATCAACATGTCACTCAGAATCTGAGTAACTAATGTGGAGACACTTATTGGTCGGACAAGTCAATGATACCTTATCATTTGTGTTTGAGGCTATTGTTGTAATGTTATTGTCATCTCTATCTTTTTAGTTGTCTTGTTTCTTCTAGTCTCTCTTCAACTTATAGCATAACTTTTTTTATATAATTGGGTTTTATTGCAATAGTGACTCGTCCTGGTTTTCTTTCCATCTTTAGACTTGGACTTGTTCTAGACTTACCCCACCCTTTGAGACCTCCATTCTTACCTCTTCTTTTGTTTTCTACCACAAGAGCCTATACGGTTTTGACACTGATCTCCTTTCTCCTAATCTCTTCATTAAACATACTTTTTTTAATGAAATCCAAGAAAGCACATCATTCAGAGTAGAGTTGCTAATAGTCACGATCGAAGTTTCCCAACTATCTAGCATGAAGCTCAATAAGAACAAGTTCATCATGAAGGATGATCTTCATAGTAATCAACTTATTGATGATATCCTGAAAATCGTTGCGATACTTTGACACTAATTTTTATATCTCGAAAGGATTTGTCTCTGGGGATACATGATTGAAATATAGTGATATCAATCTACTGTCTAATAGTTCCTAAGATTTTTCACTTCACTTTTCCCTCTCTTTATTTATCATCTTCTCCACCTTAGATAAGATATCGTCTTTTATGCTTTTTTTTTTCATACCGATTATATCATATGGATCTTTAAATTTAGGAGATCTTCCATCATAGGTCTCCATATTGACTAGTTGATTAATGTCAACTTCACTATAAAGTTATTGTTACATTCTATAACTAAGGCTTTTATACCTGTTGCTGGACTTTAAGCAATAACACCCTTAGATTAATGAAACCTCTTAACCAATAACAAACCAGTCAAATGATATAGATGATTGAAAGACAAATTGAATACAAAATTTTAACATAGAAAAATCATGAGACAAATTGATACGAACATTCAAGGTTTTATACTAAGAACACCTAGTAAAACACTACAACTAATCTCTCATCTAGCTCTTAAAAAAAATTTCAAGATTGACTATAAATTATATATATATATACACACACACACACCCAACCAATCTTAAAAATCAAAGTTCAATAAAATTGTAGTTGAATACTGTTAAACTCTAAAAACTCTTATTTTGTCGAATATTGTTATCTGATACAACTTCAAACTTATCTTTTAATCTCAAAAGTAAAAGATTTTATGCCACTCAAAGTTGCCCACATAGCTATGTGTGGTGACCATATCTAACTTTTAAGCCTCAAACTTGACGTCACGGAGATACACAGTCCCATTGACTTACATGATCAACAGACATGGGCATGACTGGATCCACACAAGCGTGTTTGTCCTCAAACGTCATCATTCAAGTCATACACAGTTACAAAAGCTTACAAGTTTATCTAGATGATCATGTTTATCATTAGCACATGCGTGTGTAATTTTAACACAAGTATGTGCTTCATAAACAACTTCCAATCATCAGTTTCTGTGTGTAATTTTAACACAAGTATGTGCTTCATAAACAACTTCCAATCATCAATTTCTGCCTTGCATTTGCTCGATCTTTGTTCTTTTTAATCTATAATACAACTAACACTTTCACATCTCAAATTTAGTAGAATTACACGAATAAATATCTCTATAATAGGGTTGGACCAACAATAGATTGATCATATGGATCCAATATCGTTTTGATTTCCAATATTAGTCCGCATGGCTTGACCATTTTCTGGTATATTTAAGTTTACTTGATAAAAGAGTGACATTACCTACCTCCAATATAATCATATCAATTTAATTAATTTTGGACCTATTATTGGTAGTAGTACTCAAGTTTATATTTTGCTGATTTAATTTGTTTTCCACTAGGACTCATTTGGCCAATTTGATTAAATATAGGTGCCCTTAGAACGTTTGATAAAAATAATCTTTTTTGAATTATTGAAATTATACAATTCAGTATTGTAAAGGTAATCCTTAAATATTAAGATTACTATTTAAAAGAACAAAAGAATTAGAAAATCCTGTTCATCACATGCATTAATCCTTAAGGGAAATTTACATTACAACATGAGATTATAGTGTTTTATAAATTAACTAATAAGTAATAATTAACGACCGAGGTCACTAGCAATGGCTCCAAAACAAGTAAAAATCAACCCAAAGCTTCGTTATTTTGACTAGAGCGTGCATGTCGCCATTTCCAGCATTTACTTGGTTAATAAAGTTAGAATCTTGTAAAGTGGACAGTCAATTACAAAAGGGTACAACAAGGACCAGAACAAACTGTGTCTATCATTAATTTACAAAAGCACTAGATTAACAATATAATGGAATCAGTATCATACAGGTTGCGAGCAGAATCAAGCCCGTACATAGCTCATGCTTCAACTTGCAAAATATTATAGCAGAGTCCACCATGGTTTGTCTCCGGTTGAGACCAAACCAAAAATTAGAAAACTAATAGCTTCAAGAAACCTATTGAAGTCGGCTTTTAAGCAGCCATTGCTATAATTAAAGTAACTCAACGACCATTATGAGAATACTAGCAGAGTAATACTGCACAAATGTGTAGTAATAATGCCTGTTATTGCAATTTGGTTAGTTATATTAAAAATATTTTTTATCTATGTATAATTAATACATTATAGTAAATATCAGTCATTTTTTAAAAAAATTTCTCCCGTAAAATTTAC
>JAOSBN010000179.1:6145021-6174992 GCA_027563595.1 Erythroxylum suave | reverse complement strand
AGGAGTTTATACATTCCGTCTTCAAGGTGAAGTCTATAATTTCCTTGACAATCTAGTGCCATCAGGCAATAAGACATATGGAATCCAGCTCTATTTCTTTGATACTGATAAAGAACAAAGACAAAACGGAATGATAGTTCTGATAAACTTGACGAAAATACACTGAAGCTGATTATGAAAATTCTCCAATATCCACTTTTATTTCCTCATGGTGAATCTGAATATTTTGGTCTGTAGTTTCATTTTTCCCAAGCTTCAAACTGATAATCGGAAGTCGGAATCTCCTGTGTTGTAACTATTTTCCCTTAAAACCGACAAAGTAAAAAAATTCAGAGGCGGTAGAAAAGCGCAGCTAAAAGGAAGAGAGAAAAAACGCAGAAAGCTGACCATACAAAAAAAAAAAAGATTACCTGAACAATCATATGTGGCCATCCAGTAAAGGCTGCCTCCATAAACTCATCAATGACTCGTATGTAGTCATCCCCATACGTAATTTTACCTTCCATACAAAAAGAGCAAAGCTTTATCAATTGTAAAAAAGCAAAAAAACAAAAAATAGTCAAGTGAGAACATAAAAGCAGAAAAGGAAAAAAAAGGAAAAAAAAAGCCAAAGATGCCTAAGTGGAAACACAAAACAGACCAAATCAGTAACCAAAAACAACCGCGGCGAAGTAAAAAAATTCAGAGGCGACAGAAAAGCACAAGTCAAAAGACCAAAGCTTGATCATTTATAAAAAAGAAAAAAAAACCAAAGATGCCCAAGCGAAAACACAAAAACAGACCAAATCAGCAACCAAAAAACAACGGGACGAAGTTAAAAAATTCAGAGGCGGCAGAAAAGCAAAAGTCAAAAGAAGGTAGATGGAAGAAAATGTAAAATCAATGGGCTTAATGGTATATACGATGATGATGGTGAAGCAGGTGAGGGCGCACATCTGGCCTTGACGGAGAAGGAGCGGGCGCAGCGCATAGAGGTAGAAGAGGGAGCAAAAATAAAGTAACGAACTTGAAATGAAATGAAATGAAATGAAATAAAAGGAGACTTATGATGAGGAGAAGCTACCAGAAGAGTAAAGGACAATCGTTAGATTAAATGGACGAAGGACAGTAAAACGTGTGATGCGCAGTTCATACGTACAAATCCTGACACTTGAGGAGATGTTTATGGAGATACGATCTTTGTAAGTACTGTTCCCGTCTGCGACGTTGGACAGATCTATCATCTATATCCTCTGCCTCACTTGCCACGTTATGCACATAACAATAAACTACCAGTAAAAACAGTAAATAAGCTACTAGAAGAGTAAATAGACGACAATCGTTGGATCAAATAAATGGACGAAGGGGATGAATTGCGTGGTCGTCCATCCCTTCGCCCTTAGTATAATATACTTAAAGATGTAGATGGGACAATATGACTTCAATTTAAGCAATTGGAAAATTACTAAATCCTACGTCTGTTCCGTCCAACCCTAGTTGCGATTTACAGCCACAAGATTTCATCTCTCACCAGACAAATATGAGTTCATCTTTTACTTTTCCGGTTGAAATATTTAAATATTGAATAAAAATTTTGGAATTTAATCAAGTCAAACAATAACCGTAATTATGCTGCCTTTTCTTATACGGGATTATATTGAACTGAGATACAGTGTAGAGAATTGAAAATGTCAATCTGATTATGCGTTGTCTAAGAATAAAGATTGAATCATAAAAATCAACCTGGACAGTGGAACAATGAAGCTCAAAAGACTGGTGGACATGAAACAACAGGATGCCAATGCGGTGCATTTGTTGTCAATGGAACTTTAAAACTTGTCCAATAGTGAGCGCAGGAAAAAGAAGAAATGCTACATATGCCATAAGGGGCTTTTGTTTGATATCCCTTCCTCTGCTCTATTGGAATATTGAATCGGGACACTAATAGATTTGCAAGAATATTAGTGTACGAATACTGATTAAAGAGGTAGCTATTCCTCTGCTCAGATCATGATCAAATATTTCCATCAACACAAGTTATTCCAAATTACCAACTTCTTCTTGATTATAATTATATGCGTTTGCAGAATGTCCAATTTACACCATGTTGTCAACGTAAATTCATTTCACTTCCTCTCTTGTTGCTTTGATCACTAGTACTTTTACAACCATAAATAGGGTTTTTTAATTTTGGGCAGTAATTACTCTTGTAGTTAAAATAGTTCGCACTGTTCCTTAATTTATTGTAAATATTAATACATTACTTATAATTATGATTATATTTATTTATAATTGTTATAATATTTTGGAATCATAGTGTAACCTGTTATCCAATTTAAAATCTTGATTATAAATTAACTTGGAATGTCATCAAGCCATCCTAAACTATGATTGCATTTCACTTTTCATCATCTTGTGAATTGCATTAAACTTTTTGGTACTGCTACCATAATTTTTTGATATGTCAGATAAAGCATATAAACTGTATTACCAAAATCTGATGGAAAAGAGGCATCTATCTCGTTTTTAGTTAATTGAATTATAAATATTTATTGATTGCGAGTTTCCATTTTACTATCACTGGCTCTAGTTAATTGAATTATAACTATTTATTGATTGCGAGTTTCCATTTTACTATCATCGGCTCTAGTCCCAAAATATAATATTTATTTTTTCGTATCTTTAAAATATCGAGATGGATATGCCGGTTCATAAAAAGTTGAAACTTGGTGGCTGCCACCATGAAAAAGTGATGACCTTTCGCTGCAAGCTAACCCGGATCTTGACTAGCTATGCAGTAAAGTTCGTGCTTGATTTATAGTAATTTAAGTTCGGTTTTTGGCCAGTAGATAGCGGTTAGAATGTGCCTTGGAGTGAAGAATTTAAGCTAATTTCTGTGGTCAACTCGTACTCAAAGTTAATATTTAACAGTCCTCTTCATTAACCACACCGAACATAGATCAATCCTAGTATCGAGCACTAGTCATTAACATTTCGGTCTGCTGCGCTATTTACAAAAAGGCAGGTCATCAAATGGCAACAATATAGATTAACGCTTAACTTAAAATTAGAATTGAGAGAGACAAATATTGAGGAACAGTAATTATATGTACACGTTCAGATGTGAGCTTGTTCTGCATATGGAGACCTAAGAAGAAGATGACGATGATGAAGAAGAAGAATTTCAGTTGTTAATGAAGTGACCAACACCAGGACTATGACCTGGTTCTGTTGGACGGAAATCTTCAATGTTATCTGCCTTACTAATTGTCTGCGCTTTGACACTCAAACCACTACTAGTACTGCTCTTACCATTCTCTGATGTGTTCGCATTATTGCTTGAGCATTTCTCGCAGGACTCGAACTTTAGAAGCCTTCCCTCTGCGTACTGGACTTCATGAAACAGGATGAGAACAAGAACTAAAGTACAAACACCAAGAAGATTTCTTGCTGCCATAAGTAAAGAATTTTGAACTTAAAGTAGGAAAAGAGAGGTAGGACTTATATGTGTGGTTTTGAACTCTTCCCTTCTAATGTCCTGTTGGGTTTATAAGTGGGTCTAAAGCCTCTTCTATCACTGTGGTATTTATTCCTCACGACTTGCAAATGGCGCGACCATTTTCTCTGCAGTTTTAGTATTCAGGGTTTTAAAGACATGATCATGTTAGAGGTCCAGGCTAGTGGGAACATTCCACCAAGTTTGTCTAAGCACACAAAAGAATGGAGGAAAGAGCCTTTGGATGGTTTAAAATAAGGGGAAACCTACCTCTCATGAACCAAAAAGCCCACAACCATCCAAGCACTGACTAGTTGTCTATATTCTCTTTGCCTTATATCATGGCCCATCGCTGTACAAATATACATAATTCCTCCACTGAACTTTTTTCCGAAGACCCAAGTACAAGACTCCAGGAGGTCCTCACGAAGTTGTTGAGTGTACTTTTACTAGTTTAAGCCAAGACTGAAAAGATTCTTGAAAATTTCTTATTGTGTTTTACCTTTCAATGGCTCTAAAAAAGGGCAAAGAGTGAGTGCTTTCCCACTATTCGAATGCACGTCCATTCATTAACTCGCTAAAGCGTGACTATGCAGTTCATTAATTTGATGGTTAACGGGATCTTGGTACTCCTTTGTGTTTAATTTTACACATTAACTTTACAGCCATATGGGAACTTTTTCTATCCAAGTAATTAAGAAAAGGAATGAAAATAAGGGAAATATCAGGGCATACAATCTAGAAATGGGTCTCTTAAGTGAGGGGATATATTTCTTGGTAGTTGTTATAAAATTTCGATTTGATCAATGGGTACAAGAAGTAAATCTGTGGTTTTCTAGAATTTTTTTTCCGCAAAACTTATATAAGGGATCTGAAATAATATGTTTGACATTTCTTTTAAAATATTGAAACAAAGATTTTTTTTTCAAGAAACCGATTTTTTTAATTAGAGGCGAATCTTAAATGAATATGGAGTTGATCATCAACTAAGGCGTTCAGCTTATACAAAACTTAATTATTTGTGCCGAGACCTGAAATTTTTTTAATGCTATTATTATTAAATAAGTTGGTTAGACGAATTATTTCTTGTTATACTCTTTTGAAGTCTTGATGAAATTCAAAATTTAGAAATTTTGTTTCCTACTTATAAAGTTATTTGTATTGATGTTTAATTTTTTGAAAAGATTAAAATCTGTTGATTATGATGAATAGATGCTTGTCAGTGTGATATGTTATCAAAACTAGATAATATTTAATATTTGAAGTATAATTTTTAATATATTGAATTAATTTGATTCAAAAATTATAAAAGTGTCAAAGAAAAATTATATTCATAAAAATACTGAACATTGATATTAAATCCCAATAGGAGAATTTAGTGAAAATACTTAATTTATTTTCTTATAAAATATTATTTAATATTTTAAATGAAAATATCGTATTGGAATAATTCAAAGTATATATATTGAAAGCTAAAAGAATTTGGTACGATTTTTATGAAATGTTATGAATTGATTTGACTGGCCTAACGTCCAACCAAATTTATACATCGGCTAGTGTTGAAGGATGATGAAGGATAATATCTTAGTGTATATATGATAAGATAATGTCTTGTTGTATATGTGGTTGTTATATTATTGGGATTTATTTCTTTGTTAATTCAGTCTCCTACTCTTAGGCTGATTGTTTGTATAGATATAAGCCTAACTTTTAAGAATTTAGTTTCCTAACTAAGCTTAACTCCTTTCGTAAGCTAACACAACCAGTCTTTCCAATCCTCTAGGGACCGATTCCTCTTCCCTATACTATCCGATCCATCTAATCGTCCAAGTGCTACATTGATCAAATTGTCTTCTTAATGGAGAAAACTATGGACCGTGGAGACAAGCCATGAAGGTGGCACTTCGAGCCAAAATTAAGCTTGGTTTCATAGATGGAACCGTTGTCAAACCAATCGATGATCCATCTTTTCTGCAAGCTTGGCACAAGTGCAACTCTATGGTGATATCCTGGATTTTTAATTCACTTGCTACTAATGTCCTCTCTAGCGTTGCATTTGTAGATTTTGCCAAGGAAATTTGGGACAATCTCCAGGTTAGATTTGTGATTGGTAACGCTCCTTAGATTCATGAATTAAGGTGTGAATTGGCCCTGATGCAATAGAAAGATCTTTCTGTAGCTGCTTATTACACTAAGTTGAAAGCTTTGAGGGGCGAACTTCCTAACTATTTGAGTATCCTAGAGTGTACGTGTGGTGTGGCTAAGGAATTGTTGGCAGAACATAAAGGTGAGAAATTTCATAATTTTCTTATGGGACTAAACAATCACTTTAGTGTCATCAGGTCACAGATATTAAACATGGAACCTCTACCAAGCATCAACAAAGCCTATATGTTAATTAGTAAAGAAGAAAAACAATTGAATATTGCTATTGCTAGGGCCCCTGAGGCTGTGGCTTTTGCAGCAGAATTTACTTATCCAAGATAGTAAGTCAAGGACCCTAAACGAGCCAACATGCTTTGCACATATTGTGGCAAAATCGAACATCTCTTTGATGATTGCTTCAAGCATAAAGGATATCCTAATTGGTGGAAAGGGAACTAAAGAAGGCTGAAAATAAAAGGACGACACCAAATCGAGGCCATCCGGTCAATCAAGTGTCAACAAGCAATGAAGGAGACTAAAAAAAGGGTTTGTACATAAGTTAGGAGCAATACGACAATTTGATGTCTGTGTGAGAAATCGAAAAGTACAACAAATTTTGCTGCTAAGGCAAATATAGGTTATTTAAATTGAACTATTGATAGTGGAATGGTGGAATATATGATTTTTAATTAAAATTGTCTCTCAAATACTGAAATTATAAAAGTTGCCTCACCAGTGCGACTCCCAGTGGAAGTTGCTTGGAGATTGACTCTCGAGGAGAACTTGCTTTATCTTCTGTCCTTTAAATGCAATCTTTTATCTGTGAGTAAATCAATTCATGATTTAAGATGTTCACTAACATTTTTTCCTGATTATTGCATCCTTTAGGACCTTGAGTCGAGGATGACGATTGACAGGGGTGAATGTCAAGACCGATTTTAATATTTTTTGAATACTAGTGAACATGTTGCTGCTAGTTTGAGATTAAATTGTTCTAGTACTATTTGGCATAGACGCTTTAGACATCTTTCTCGTATTGATAGAATAAATAAACATTGTGAACCTTGATTTAAAGCTAAGCAAGCAAGAAAACCTTTTCCTAAGAGTTCTAATATTTCAAGTAATCTGTTTAATCTTGTTCACTTGGATATTTGAGGACCATATAAGATTGAATCTAGTTTTGGATGTCATCACTTCTTAACGATAGTTGACGATCACAGCATGAGCATTTGGGGGTCTATTTGCTAAGATCTAAATCTGATGCTATCTCACAATTTGTTGTATTTCATGTGATGATCAAAAATCAATTTTATAAAAATATTTTACAGGTACGGGCTGATAATGTACTAGAATTTGTTGCGAGATCAATGTTGGAATTTTTTCAACGAAACAAAATCCTTATACAAACTTTGTTTACTTACACACCATAACAAAATGGCATTGTGGAAAGGAAACATCGACATCTACTTGAGATAGCTCGAGCTCTTCATTTCCAGGTAAATCTTCCATTAAAATTTTGTGGTGAGTGCATTTTAACAGCAACATACCTATTAAATCTCATGCCATCTAACAAATTGAATGGTAAGAGCCCTTTTGAAATTCTATTTGGCAAATTACCTTTAATTAAACATTTAAGAGTGTGATAACTTGCATATTGTGTATGTTAATTGTGTGTGTTTTATATTCTTTTGATATGCTTATGTGATGTTTTGCTTGTGTTTCTATGGTAATTCGTGTCTTTATATGTTCTAGGTGATGAAATACCAAAGTGATGTGATTTGGAGTGAATTTGGCTAATCTAGAACTAGAGAGGACTTCAATATGACCATGTTGAAGGTGACGCAACATTGGCAGATTGCTAACCTGCGAATTTTGTATTAATCGCCTTGGGATTTAGGCCCAAATGACACAACCCTTTATGTTGGATGAAGTCAAGTTATTTTGTAGCCCATTGGAGCTTTATTTTCATGTTTTATTAGGGCCCACTTTGTTTATTGAAAAGAGAAAAACCTAGACCATTATTGGGGCCTACTTTGTTTATTGAAAAGGGTAAAACCTAGACCATTATAGGGGACACTTGAGAAAACGATGGCAACAACACTTTAGAAAAGACAATTTTTAGAATTAGCTGGAGAAAGGGGACGACGACGGCAGCACTTTTGGGAAAAACGAATTTTGACAATCAGCTGAAGAAGGTGTCGACGGTAGCAACACTTGGAGAAACGATTTTTACAATTAGCTTTAGAGAGAATGACGACAGCAGCTCTTGGTGGGGGGCAGGGGATTTTTCACAATCAGCTCTACAATAGAGAAATAGCGGCAGTAGCTTTTATGGATAGGAAAAAGACAACGATTCTCCTCTAACAACATTAATTGTCTTTTAATATTGCTATACGTGGCTAACCTTTTGATCTAGACAAGGTATCCAATGTTTGATATATGTAGTTCGTGAGACTCCTTTGATTTAATTGCTTTTATTTATCTCTTATGTTTGTTTGATCTCCGCGCTTTAATCAATTTATTATTGTCGGGTTTGTTGATTAATAAGGCCTATTAATTGATTGACTTGGTAATAAATTGTCGAATATAAGTTAATCCGTGATTGTTGTCTATCAAAGTGGCTAATTAATTTCAATTAAGAAATTAATGAGATTAAATAATTTAGTCTAAATAGATTGCGACTTTTCTGATTCTGTTGACTAAGACAAAGGTCCATTAGAGCCTACTGCTGCCATAGATTATATTCCGTGGAGCTTTACTTAGGAATAGTCTAATTGGTTAGGGTAATAATCTGCGGAGCTTTACTCAGGGTTATCAAATAATTACGAATGGATTGGTTGATATGTGCTATTCACCGTCTGCTATAACTTTGTCTATAAGAATGAATGGAATTTATATTATAGTATCGAACGGAGGAGTACCTTAGCTAGACTTTTCTTTATATTGTTTTCAATCTTTATTTTTAATTTGCTTCTGCGTGATTTCATGTTCTAAAATTAATCATTCCTAAATCAATTCTTTTTTTATTATTGTTATTGTTTTCACATAAATAAACAATTGCTACATTGGTCTCTATAGTTCGATCCTATTCACCACTTTACTCGTTTAAGTGTTCTAGAGTAGGAATTTATTTATTTTGGTTTGATAATTAACCCATCAAATTTTGGCACCGTTGCCAGGGACTAGTGTTTAAGTTTTTGTTTGTTTGTATTGCTAATCATTTTTTCTAGTTGTTTTCATGTAGCATTGTGTTTCTGCAGGTGATTTATTATTTGATCCGGAGGTAGAGAAGATCGCAAAACAACTCAAGAAAGCTACTAAATTGCGTAAGAGGCAAGCTTCTACTTCTACGCAAGTCTTGCCTGACCAAACTGAGAATTTGCCTACCTTTAAGATCGAGTTATGGGAAGATTTTGAAGAAGCAGCGATGACAAATTAACAACCTATTCTACCTATGTAACCAGCCAGAAATTGAGCTCTGCAACTCTGAGTAATATGCTTGCACCACCAGTAGAGGATCAACCTCTATGTATACAGTATCGGGCTGCAGATGATGGGTCTGAGTTGAAGGCTATGTTGATTCAGGCTTTGTCGAAATTTCATGGGTTACCTTCTGACGACCTGAACAGACATCTCAAGGATTTTCATGTGGTATGTTCTGGATTGAAACTGAGAGGCATAACCGAGGATCAGTTGAAACTGCATGCTTTCTCTTTTTCCCTAGAGGGCACAACTAGAGACTGGTTGTATTATCTTCCGTGTGGGACAGTGGATACATGGCCTGATATGGTGCGGTTATTTTTAAAAAAATACTTCCTAGGGTCCAGAGCTGCTAGTTTGCGCAGAGAGATTTGTGGCATCAGACAAAGAGATATAGAAAATATGTACGAATGTTATGAGAGATTCAAGAGGCTTTGCGCAAGTTATCCTCAGAATGGGATTATAGAGTAGCTCCTTATTCAGTACTTCTATGATGGGATGTTACTAAATGATCGGAAGATCCTTGATGCTGCTAGTGGGGGAGCCATAGTGAACAAGACGCCTCAAGAGGCCAGAAACTTAATTACAGCAATGGCCGCAAATCTTCAGCAGTTTAGGTATCATTCAAAGATACACACTCGCAGTGTTTATGAGATAAGTAGTTCTAAACTCGGAAGAAGACTTGAAAAGATTGCTGAATTGTTGGAAAGACAAGTTATTAATTCTTCCAATGCCAATAATGTCAATGCAAATGCCACAACCAAGGGACCGCAAGTCCTTATTTGTCATATTTGTGAATTTTAGGATCATTTTACTGATGCTTATCCGACTCTGCAAGATGATACTGTGGAAACTGACGTCAATGCAATCAATGATAATTATCAGTCTCAAAGAAAATATGACCCCTATTCGAATACCTACAACCCAGGATGGAGGGATCATCCCAATATGAGATATGGGAATAGGTAGCAAGGTCAGAGTAGTCAGCAGTGTCAGCTTCAACAGCAGCAATAGCAGCATCCAAGGCCTAATTATGGTGACCGAATTTCCACCTTGGAGGATTGTATGTCACAATTGACTACGGCTCAATTGACGACCAATACACAACTGTAGGGTTTGGTTTAGTTTCAGACTGATTTAGCCCAATTTCAGGCTCAGACTAATAAAATTTTCAAGAGTTGAGGGAGCAAATTAGTCAACTGGCTGCTGCACAGAATCAAGGGAAATTGCCCTCTTAGCCTACCGTCAATCCTAGGCAGAATATCAATGCCATTACCTTGCGTAGCGGAAAAGAAATTGAAAGTGCTGGAGGATCGCAGAAACTTCAACATGACCATGATGAAACTATTGAGCTAGAAAAAGAAGCTGAAATCGAGGAAATTGTGATAGCTAATCCAGAAAGGCCACCGTTTCCACATAGGTTGGCCAAGAAGAAGAAATTGCATAATGATGAGGACACCTTAAAGATTTTTGACAAAGTGGAAATCAATATCCCCTTTCTCACGTTGCTTAGACAAACACCAAGGTACTGCAAATTTCTGAAAGACTTGGTTACTAGCTTGACCAAGATGAGAGGCAATCAACATGTGATGATGAGTGAGAATGTCTCAACAGTATTACAAGGCAAGTTACCAATAAAGGAAAAGGACCCAGGTTTGTTTACCATTCCTTGTAAAATTGGCAATGTTGGTATAGAACGGGCTATGCTAGATTTAGGGGCTTCTATAAATCTTATGCCACTGTCTATTTATACTAAATTGAATGTTGGTCTATTGAAGCAAGATGGTGTGATTTTAACACTAGCTGATCGCACCACTAGGTACCTTGAGAGATTATTGGAGGATGTTTTAGTGCAGGTAGATGATCTAGTATTTTCTACAGATTTTTACGTGTTGAGAATGGAGGATAAGGGGTCACCTGTGTCTAGGATGATGTTGTTAGGACGCCCATTTTTGAGCACTTCTAAAACAAAAATTGATGTTCACGGGGGGACTTTAACTATAGAGTTTGATGGTCCCAAAGTTACATTCAATATTAATAATACCATTAAGCATCCTATTGATTATTGTACAACTTTTGCTCTTGATTGTATTAACCCCTTGACCAAGAAAGTTCTCAAGTTGTGTATTGATGATTTTTTACAGGCTGCGATAACCGATAACATTATTCCTACGAAGCTATTAGAAATCGAGACTGAATGGGTAGTTCCGAGAGATATGGTCCATGCAGTACATGATTTGCAGGCATTACGAGCTGCGTCCAGCATGTTAAAGCAGCCACTGGAGCTTGACGACAACAAATTACTCCCCTCCATTCTTCAGCCTCCAAAATTGGAGCTTAAAGTATTGCCTGCGCACCTCAAGTATGTCTTCTTAGGGGAGGCCGAAACATTACTTGTAATTGTTTCCAATAAGTTGAGCGATTTAGAGGAGGAGAAGCTTATCCGTGTCCTTAGGGAGATTAAAGAAGCTATTGGATGGTCGATTGTAGATATCAAGGGAATCAGCCCTACCATCTGTATGCATCGAATTTTGTTGGAGGATGATTGCAATCCTAGCAAGCGACCTCAGCGTCGATTGAATCCGCCAATGATGGAGGTTGTAAAAAAAGAGATACTGAAATTATTGGCTGCAGACGTGATCTATGCTATTTTAGATAGCAAGTGGGTAAGCCCAACATAGGT
The DNA here is from genome assembly GCA_027563595.1 of Erythroxylum suave. Taxonomy (NCBI): domain Eukaryota; kingdom Viridiplantae; phylum Streptophyta; class Magnoliopsida; order Malpighiales; family Erythroxylaceae; genus Erythroxylum; species Erythroxylum suave. The sequence goes on along the minus strand of JAOSBN010000179.1, from coordinate 6,163,209 downwards.
AGTTCCTAAAAAAACTGGCATTACTTGATACTGTTGTCGCTTGCAACCAAATTAAAAAGAAACCAACTTTCGTTAATACAAATTAATGTAGTAGTGGTAAGTGGATATTGTTTCCACAAAGAATTTTTAACGGTAAAGGCTAGAGAGTTTAAAACTAAAATAAAATAACGAAATGGCCGGGGGGGTCAATTCATGGCAATTTAAAGAAAAAGATGACAAAAATAAAAAAACAATAAAAGTAATTGGATATGAAAATTTAATAGAAATTACCTTGGTTTTCGGGTCACCGATGTTATCACACTAAAATGGATCCTCGATAATAAAATTCAATCATTAATCAACATTTATTAGGGATGATTTCTCTTAAGTGTAATAACTAGAAACATGTATCCTAGCATTCTTATTAAACAACAACTTAGATAAGATCGTAGGTTCAATTGAATAATAGCTTTACGAATCAAGAAACCAAAGAGCAAGAAAAATACATGTATGACATGCAATCAATCAAGCGAATATCTTCTTAGAATTTCCGACTCTAACGTAAAGAAGGTAATCCTAATTGCTACTTGTGATTAACGAAACTGAAAATCAAATTTCATTAATCTAGCTATTGAATGAATTAATCCCTAGTTGCGCACCTAGAAATCAATCAGTTCAATTGGAAAAAGTAATTCAGAAGATATTCAATGTTCATCAATAATATAAACTTTATTGAAACATCTCACACATAATAACAGATAATATGGCTTCCCTCAACCAAGAAAAGGAGTTTAGCTATTCATAATGAAAGTCGAAATCAAAGAAATAATCACATAACGAGTCTCCGTCCCTGGTCTTTCTTAAAGAATACGAAAATATAAAAGAAAAAGTACAGAAAATCAAAGCTTCCTAAGGCTATCAAAAAACAAGAAGAAAACTACAGAAAAGTTGAAAAACGACCCTAAACTATTGCTACGTGAACAGTGTCGTGAATAGTACCTACATATACTGTTCACGTTTTTTCCTTTTTAATGTCGTTTTCCCTCTCTTTTCTCACTTCTCGTAATCTTTTGCAGATAATCGTTATCCTACTTCAAGTTGCAGATCCCTTTGATAAGATAGTAGTCTAATCTTTAAAGATTGTGAAAATTTTGAATTCGAACTTTGAAACAAAATCTGTAGAATTTGTTCCCATCCTTGCACGTGGCCACTTCTAGTGACTAAATTGCTGCCAGATTTACAATTTTAGATTTTCTTCGTTTTTTTCATCTTTTTGATTCAATTTCGTCTCTAAGTTGTTGAAAATCATCTACAAACAATTATAAGACAATTCCATTAATTTTGAATAATAATTTCAACACATTAAAGAGAATTAAGTATAAAATAATCGCAAATTGACAACTTAACAAATTTCCCCACACCAAACCTTTGCTTACCCTCGAGCAAACATGCCAAACCACTACACTTTATCAATTCATCCTTCAGAAGATTAAATGCACACAATTAATTTGGGTCAGCAAGACTTAAGTTGCAACACATATCATAATCGCTTTTTGCCAATGCAAATAAACGAAGTCAAAATAATACATCTTTGTTCAAAAGCAAATATGAAATAAAAATGAATTCTTCTCACAGATTTCGCTCTTACACTCAAGTGTTTGAGGGCAAAGTGTTTCTCTCAAATCTCCCTATAACAGATTGCACTACCATAGGCTTGATTTTTAATAGTTATCATTCATTCAGATCACATGAGCTAATAGATCATAAGGACTTTATTCAGAGTTGTAATTGGGCTAGGTTCACAGGTGAGGTAAAAATGGCAAAAGGTTAATCACAAGCATTCACAAAGTATCAAGTAAAAGAGACACTCAAATTAAAATTCTAAGATAAACACATCACACAAAGCTTACAACTACTAATACTAACTCATGCTACTGTGCTATATTTTTCTTTTCCTTCTTTTTTTCTTTTTCTTATTTTTCCCTTTTTCTTTTCTTTTCTTTTTTCTCTTTTTTTTCGTTTTTGAATAATACTAAGAACAAGGGAAAACAATAAAACAAGAGAAAATAATAAATACATGAGTAGAAGTACCTATAATAGTATCTCAGAATAAAATGCAAAACAAAAGTCCCAATTACTCAATGCTTCATTCAACTTGTGATAGCGTAAGGCTAATGGGGTTTTTGGGTTTTAAAAATACGGTGATTGATTGAAAAACAAGGATAAAGGCTAAAAAATGTTTGCAAAGGGAAAATAAGTAGGTGGGCCATTTTTAAGCTAACGGGTTTAAAAATAAGGAAGGCCTCTATCATGTCTATATCCCATGTAATCAAATAAATTCAAACCGGTTCCGTGCAAGTTCTAAAGGCAATATGAATAGAGGAGCATCACACAATTCAAATAAATAACATGACATAAAGATGATGTCATTTAGGCTCAAATTTTTCTCACAGGTTTAACTTAAGAATTCATTTTAATTCCATACATTCCTCATCATTCAAATGTCAAAATTTTGACTAAGTCTATAAGATAAGTTATTGCAACCAATCAACATGATTCACCTTAAAACTCACTTAGCCCAATTTAATTTCATGCATATAACTAATCTCATCCAAACTAATACGATAAAGCTTTATGGCTTAACATGCATAACCATATGCAAAAATCAATAAAACTCACACAAAAATCAGAAATATTCACATACCAAAACTCCAATGTTTTTCCCCTACACCTAGACCAACATTGTCCTCAATGTTAAAGAAGCATAAATATAAAGGAAAAGGTTAAAGAAGGCTTCTCTATTTAGAAGTGTCGAAATCATGGTGTTGGCGGGTGTGGAGGTTGGAATCCTTCACACTCCCAATAGGCCATCAAATTATGCTCCAAACGGTGCATTTTGTGTTCCATCCTACTGAGACGGTCCTCCAAATCGGTGTTGTGTTGTTGGTGGCTATTGGTTTTAAATGGTGGAGCTCGACTTCGTGCTGTTGATGATCTTGTAGTGGAAAGAGTGGTTGGGCCTAGAATGGTGAAAGCGATGTGGCCAAGGCTAAAATCCACAATTCCCATCCTGCCAAACAATCTAAATCCAATAGTTAGGGGTAAATTTTTCGTTCACTGAGTTTTTGAAATCGTGTTGTATCTTCTGGAATTTGGAAAGATGTGCAGCCCCCAATTCTAGTGGTCCATTTGCTGTTGTTCTCGACTTCTTTTCCTCTCTGTCCTTTGGCATGTTCGTGGTGCTGGATGTGATGCTATTTGCGTGTGGACTGTCGCAGGAGGGTGTTCGGTGGTTGTAATGGGTTTTAGTGGAAGAGGAAGGTCAGCGGCAAATCGTATTGGAGTGGCTAACTTGCTGGAGTCACTCTTTTTCCTTGGCATTGTGTTTAATTCTTGAAATACAGACCTGCAATTGCAAAAGAAAAGAAAAGAAATCAGTAAAATCACAAGTGAGGGCTGGGTGGTTTTTCGGTTAATAACAATTTGAAAGATGGGCGTTATGTGAAGGGTTGGTGTAGTGTGCACTATGACGGCAATAACACATGGAACCTGCTGTGAATAACGATGGTGAGAAAAGAACTAAATGAAATAACAAGAGGAAAAAGATAGGGGAAAATGGGGGGCGGCGTGAATAATTTTTTTCTTTTTTATATAATAATTTTTTAATTAAAAGATAAAAAATTAAAATTATAGAATCAAAAATATTAAATTAAATTCCTAACTAAACTGAATTAAACCTAAAAATGAAAATAAAAGAAAATTGCCAAAAAACACAAAAGAAAAGGAATACGAATGGGGTACCTCTCATTAAGCGCTTATCAAAGGTCATAAGCTTGACTCTTGGTATATATACATCATCCATTATCGAATGGATGCTTGAGTCCAACAGGAAGTATACTCAAACTCCCTGAGGATCTTGGAGCACCTTCCATCGAAGTAGGCTCTTTATCAGCACGATCTCCATGACTTTTGACGAGTGGAACTTCATCGCTTCACCATCATACTCTAATATCCACTTGTCTTTTCAGGCATCGCCCTTCTCACACCAAGATGGTCTCTGTAACAGTAACGCCAATAGGTGCAGATACTTAACATCTTGCTTGCAACCTTCGATCTTCAACTCGCTTGCCCACAACTCGTTCAACTTATATATGATTAGTGGTTTTTCTTATTCTTGTTTCTCTACTTGTTCCTCTTCTTCTTTTACCTATAAACAACCAGGAAAAGGAAATGAAATTTGGTTAGTAATAATATGAACTTCATCATTTACCTTAGGAGGTTGCACATCCTTTATCTTTTCTCGAACTATAACCTCTTCCTCTCCTAACTTTGCTTACTCTTCCTTCTTTGCCTTGGCAAATCGACTTGGAAAAGGGGGTATAACCACCATATTTTGCAGATTATTTTGCTTCATTTCTGGTTGTGAAGGTGCCTTTTGCGTTGCTTCTTCCTCTACCTCTCTTATGGGGTTTTTTGGAAGTGGTTCCTGCAATTCCTTACCACTCTGCAATGTGATAGCCTTCGTACTTTGATTGGGATTGATCCTAGTTGTGCTGGAAAATTTCCAGAATTTTGTACCTCCAATCGATTTATGGCAGTTGCTATTTGGCTTATCTGGTTTTCGTTGTTTTTCTATTGATTCTCAATGTTTTGGATACTTGCTTCAGTACTCCATTGAAACGTCAAAGTGTTAGTAGCCAAAGTTTGTACTATATCTTCCAAAGAAGACTTACCTTCGAAATTGGATGTTGAATTTTGATTTTGTTGAGGCACATACAGTTGTCTAAATTGCTGGAATTAAAGAGTGCCTGTCACCAAACTTATTACGATCTCCTTCAAAGACATCTCATCAGCTTGTGGTGGCGATGGTGGAGGTGAAGCCTCTGATTGGAAGTAGGACTGCTCTTGCTAGTAGCTAGGTGAAGAAGCAAATCTTTACGGTGTATCCTGCAAAGGGGAACACGTACAAAAAGAATAACCCAAAAATTAGCAAACTTCACATACCTTAGCTTGTTGATCATCCCTTAGTACTTGTGCGGATAAGGGTGTGAAATCTGCCACTTAATGGTCAAATCTGGAAGTAGCAACAAATGGAAACTCATTATCATAATAAGGATAATATGAAAAATCAGAATCAAAAGCATATTGATAGTGAGCCGTGCCGGTAAAAGATCGAAAAATTAGAAAAAGCTGTGAAGCTAAAACAAACAGAAGACAAGGTAACCAAGAGCAACGAAACCAAAAACAAAAGCTAAAACATCACTAAAAAAACTATTAAGAAATTCCTCGACAACGGTGCCAAAATTTGGTACTGGTTTCGCCTACAAACAAATTAAAAAGAAACTGACTTCCGTTAATACAAATTAATGTAGTAGTGGTAAGTGGATATTGTTCCCACGAGGAATTTTTAATGGTAAAGGTTAGCGAGAACTTTAAAGACAATTATATTAATTTTGCATAATAATTTCAACACATTAAAGAGAATTAAATACAAAATAATTGTAAATTGACAACTTAACATTACTATTGTTGAAAATGATAAAGGTGAATCAATACCCATTAGAGTTCAAAATGGGTGGCATGTATGTATTGATTATAGAAAATTAAATGCTGCTACCCGTAAAGATCATTTCCCCTTACCACTTGTTGATCAGATGCTTGAGAGACTCGCAGGTCGTTCTCATTATTGCTATTTAGACAGTTATTATGGTTTTCACCAGATTCATGTAGCGCCTGAAGATCAGGAAAAGACAACATTCACTTGTCCGTTTGGCACTTTCTCTTACAAGCGCTTGCCATTTGGTCTTTGCAACGCTCTAGCCAAATTTTAGAGATGCATGGTAAGTATCTTTTCTGACTATGTGGAGGAAATTATTGAAGTTTTCATGGATGACTTTATTGTGTATGGAGATTCCTTTACATTTTGTTTAGACAATTTGAGGAAAGTGTTAAAAAGATGCATTGAAAAAAATCTTGTGCTTAATTATGAAAAGTTTCATTTCATGGTTGATTAAGGCATCATATTAGGACATATAGTTTCGACTAGGGGCATTTAAAGTGGATAGATCAAAAATTGATGTGATTAGCTCGCTTCCTTACCTCGCAAATGTGCAGGAAGTATGCTCCTTTCTTGGTCATGCAAGTTTTTACATGCGGTTCATCAAAGATTTTTCAAAGATAGCTCATCCAATGAACAACCTTCTGCAGAAAGATGTGCCATTTGAATTCGACAAAGACTACAAAAAGGCATTTGATATTTTGAACTGGTTACTGCACCTATCATTAAACCACTGGATTGGAACCTCCCTTTCGAGCTCATGTGCGATGCCAGTAACTACATTATAGGAGCAGTTCTTGGGTAGAGGATAGGCCGTGACCGTCATGTGAACTATTATGCATAAAAGATGTTGCATAATTCCCAATAAAACTATTCAACCACTGAGAAGGAGATGTTTGCTGTGGTTTTCGCACTAGAGAAATTCCGATCACACTTGCTTGGTATGAAGGTGATAGTGTATTCAGATCATGCTACTCTTCGGTACTTGATGAGCAAAAAGGATGCAAAGCCAAGACTTATCCAGTGGGTTCTTTTGCTGCAAGAATTTGACATTGAGGTCAGAAATAAAAAAGGAGCAGAAAGCCTGGTTGCAGATCACCTTAGTAGGCTAAACAACGCTTGTGGAGGTGATCTGGTTGTTACTAAGGAGTTTCCTGATGAATAGCTATTTGCGATGACTTCAACATGGCCATGTTGAAACCCATGGTACGCAGATTTGGTCAATTTTATCACCCAAAATGGATACCCAGATGGTATCACGTCTGCCCTACACCATAAATTGAAGAATGATGCCAAGTATTACATTTGGGATGATCCACATTTATGGAAAATGTGTTTTGACCAGATTGTATGAAGGTGAGTCCCTGAATCTTAAATTTCTTCCATATTGCAATTTTGTCATGCATCTGCTTGTGGTGCCCATTTCGGCCCTAATAGGACAACTAGGAAAGTGCTTGAATCTGGTTTCTACTGGCCTGACATTTTAGAGATTCTTATGCATTTTGTAAAGCATGTGACAGGTGCCAAATGATTGGCAACATAGGCCGAAGAAATGAAATGCCTTAGACCCCGATTATTGTTTGTGAAATATTTGATGTGTGGGGGATTGATTTCATGGGCCCTTTTCCATCGTCATTTGGTTTTCATTACATTTTGTTAGCTTTCGATTATGTTTCGAAATGGGTAGAGGCAAAAGCTACTCGAATTAATGATTCTAAAGTTGTCGATTTTATGAAGGTTAATATCTTTGTCAGGTTCGGCATTCCAAAAGCAATCATTAGTGATCGCAAGACTCATTTCTGCAACAGAGTGTTTGCTGCATTGCTGAAGAAATATGGAGTTATCCACATGACCTCTACGGCCTACCATCCTCAAACCAATGGGTTGACGGAATTGTCCAATCGAGACGTAAAGAATATTTTGGAGAAAACTGTAAATTTCAGAGAGAAAAACTGGAGCTGGCGTTTGGACGATGTTCTTTGGGCTTACCGCACTGCCTACAAAACACCATTAAATATGTCTCCTTACAAACTTGTTTATGACAAGGCCTGTCATCTGCAGTGGAAGTTGAGCATCGAGCATTTTGGGTCGTGAAACAGTGCAACATGAATTTTTGATGCTGCTGGGCAACAAAGGAAGTTGCAGATTCAGGAATTGGAAGAACTACGAAACCATGCTTTCGATAACACTGTTATATACAAGGCCAAAACTAAAGCTTTTCATGACAAGCAGCTTATAGAGACGAAGTTTAACGTCGGACAGAAGGTACTTTTATTTAGTTCGACTTTGAAACTTTTTGCGGAGAAATTGCGATCTAAGTGGATTGGACCTTTTGTAGTCACAAAGATTTATCCTTATGGTGCTGTGGATATTCAAAGCATGGAAATAGGAAAAATTTTCAAGGTGAATGGCCATCGTTTGAAGCCATTTTATGAAGGATTTCAGCCCCATTCTATCGAAGTTGAATGAACCTTCCTATAACTGAATGGGGTCCATGTTGGGCTAACGACGTTAAACAAACACGCTTCTTGGAATGCAACCCAAGGTTTGCTTTCATCTTGTTCTTCGCAATTTAATTTTTAGTTTTTCAGAATTCTGTCAAGTTTCTTGTTTTTCGACATTTTCTTTTTGAATTTTTGTTCCAATATTTTGCTATAATTGGATATCACTTGGTCGCAAGGTTTTTATTGTTTTGTAGGGCATATAAGTTGATCATTCCTATGGTGAACTAGAAAAAACAAAAATCCGCAGCACCTCGACGCTTCACCATCACCTTAGCGAGTCACTTAGCGAAGCTTTTTCTCACTCTTTACTTTTTACTATTCTTGTCTTTCATTTCCTAAAATTGAGGACAATGTTTAGTCCAAAGTATGGGGAGGGGAAAGTTTCACTTATTTAGCTTTGTTTGTTTCATTTGCGTAATTATTGGTTTGCGTGTTATGTTTATTATTTAATGGTTTTGCTAGATTTTGCTGTTTTACAATTTTTGTTTTTAATGTCATATTTGTTACTGGTTCGTTTTATTTTTTCCCCATTTTGGAAAAATGACTTCAACTGTTTTTAAACATGTTTTTATAAACAATCTTGCCTTCTTTGTTCAGGAAACTTGAATTGTTAGATACTTTGTTCAGGAAACTTGAATTCTTGATCTTGGCTCGAGTTAGTGTGTGTACTGGAATTAAATAGACTGCTTCAGTTGCTTACACCCTTTAGAAAGTAATAGGCATACAACCACACTAAACACACTGTGAGATTTTTAAGACATAAGATAGCGAGTGCAACTTCACGCGCACTCTACTTTTCTTTCGGAGAGCGCACACATTTGTCCCCTGCTAGAAACTGACATAAGTTTTGTTCAAAACCACATTTAGTACACTGGAATGAAGGTAAGGCATTGTTTGTGCAACCCCTTTGCTATCCATTTTATTTCAAAATCCAACCCAAAAATTTTATATCCTAGTTTTTTGTTTTAACATACCCATTTTAACCTATGACCTCTTCTTTCAAGCCTTAACTTTTGCACCTACTTGAGAATAATTACCAAGTAGCATATGTAATTATATATCATGTATACCAATGTTTAGTCGCTTTGGGTTATATCTAAATTGTTCACTTAATTGTGCTTTGTTGACAAAAAGGAGAGAAAATCATAGCTGGCTGAAATGCATCTGCTGGTGCGAGTTAAAAAAAAGAAAAAAGAGAAAAAGAGAAAAAAGAAAAAAGAGAAAAAAAAGAACAAAAAAGAAGAGGAAATTCTTATGTGAGTAAATGAATGAGAGGTAGTTTTGGTTCAACTTCATTATTATAGTTGAAGTTAAGTGAATGATGGATTTGCGATATTGTATACTTGAATGAGCTTAATGTTTAATCTTTTTATTTGTGTTGAATCCAAAACTGAAGTTATTGGCATGTGTCTACTCGATACATTTCTTTGCTCTTCTCAATTCAATTTCTTTGGTAACCAACTAGCCCCATTACAACCCATTAAAAGACCTAGCTGACTAGTGTGGGGTTTTAAACCCGAGCTAGTAGTAGAGATTTGAAATTGAGTTAGTCCTATGGAAAGAACAGGTTTGTGCTAGATTTTTGAGAGAAACACCAACATCCAAATTTCACATAAGAGAATGAGTGGAACATTACGAGGGTGTGTATGTTATTACTTTTTACTTTGTCATTTCTGAAGCAGTTAACATTCTTAATTAATTAGGAGATCGACCTTCATGGGTTTGTTTGTTTAATTCTGGACTGCATACATTAACTTAAAAAGTGACAAATGCGGTTGATAGAATTGTGATAAGATGTTGAAGTGTTTTGATAATTTGAGTTGATTGAATACTTGAGGGCAAGTGTTGTTCAAGTGGGGGGAGTTTTGATAACTTGCATTTTGTGCATGTTAATTGTGTGTGTTTTATGTTCTTTTGATATGCTTATGTGATGTTTTGCTTGTGTTTCTATGGTAATTCGTGTCTTTGTATGTTCTAGGTGATGAAATACTAAAGTGATGCGATTTGGAGTGAATTTGGCTAATCTGGAATTAGACAGGATTTCAACAAGACCATGTTGAAGGTGACGCGACGCTAGCAGATTGCTACCTGCGAATTTCGTATTAATCACCTTGGGATTTGGGCCCAAATGACACAACCCTTTATGCTGGACAAAGTCAAGTTATTTTGTAGCCCATTGGAGCATTATTTTCATGTTTTATTAGGGGCCACTTGTTTATTGAAAAGAGAAAAACCTAGACCATTATTAGGGCCCACTTTGTTTATTAAAAAGGGTAAAACCTAGACCATTATGGGGGACACTTGAGAAAACTATAGCAGTAGCACTTTAGAAAAGACAATTTTTAGAATCAGCTGGAGAAAGGGGACGACAACAGTAGCACTTTTGGGAAAAATGATTTTTGACAATCAGTTGAAGAAAGGTGTTGACGGTAGCAACACTTGGAGAAAAGATTTTTACAATCACTTTTAGAGAGAACGATGGCAGCAACTCTTGGTTTAAGCCGGGGGGGGGGGATTTTTCACAATCAGCTATAGAAAGAGAAATAGCGATAGTAGCTTTTGTGGATGGGAAAAAGACAACGATTCTCCTTTAACAACATTGTCTTTCAATATTGCTATACGTGGCTAACCTTTTGATCTAGACAAGGTATCCAACATTTGATATATGTAATTCGTGAGACTCCTTTGATTTAATTGCTTTTGTTTATCTCTTATGTTTGTTTGATCTCTGCGCTTTAATCGATTTATTATTGTCGGGTTTGTTGATTAATGAGGCCTATTAATTGATTGACTTGGTAGTAAATTGCCGAATAGATTAGTTAATTTGTGATTGCTGTCTATCGAAGTGGCAAATTAATTTCAATTAAGAAATTAATGGATTGGTTGATATGTGCTATTCACTGTCTGCTATAACTTTGTCCATAAGAATGAACGGAATTTATGTTTTTGAGTCTATGATCAAATTACAGTATCGAATGGAGGAGTACCTTGGCTAGGCTTTTCTTTATATTGTTTTCAATCTTTATTTTTAATTTCTTTCTGCGTGATTTTGTGTTCTAAAATTAATCATTCCTAAATCAATTTTTTTTATTTTTATTGTTTTCACACAAATAAACAATTGCTACATTGGTCTCTGTGATTCGAACCTATTCACCGCTTTACTCGTTTAAGTGTTCTAGAGTAGGAATTTAGTTTTGTTGGTTTGACAACCCATCAGAGTGTTTGGATGTCTTTGTTATATGCACTATAAACCAAGAAATAAAGAAAAAATTGAAACTCACTCTAAACCTTGCATCTTTGTTGGATATCTAATGAGGCAAAAAGCTTTTAAGGTTTTTGATCCCAAAAATAACAAATTTTTTTTTATAGAGATGTCATGTTTCTCGAAAATGAATTTCTTTACAGGACTTAAAATAAGGACACGAATTTCGTCTGTCCATCGATTCCAAATTTCGGTAGCATTTTAATATTAAACCATGAGTTGCACGAAAATTGTTTCTTAACGGATGAGCAAGCCATCTCTCAGAAAATTGAAAATGATAAAGCATCCCCAGCTTTAGTGATTCCGCAGTTAGCCCCGACAAATGATTCAATACAACATGTGGTAAATCAAGAAGGAAGACCACAATGATAGAGACGTCTACCACTCTATATTCAAGACTATGTGACAAATTTTAAAATCGTCCCTAAAATTAGTCAATCAAGTCACTCTAGGTAAGCCATATCATTTGGCTCAAAATCTTGATTATTCAAAATTTAGTCCAGATTACAAAAGCTATCTTGTAGCTTTAATAGAACAAACTGAGGCTTCAAACTTTGAGGAGGCAAATTAAGATCCTAATTGACAAAATGCCATGAAATAGGAGACTAAAGCCTTAGAGCAAAATAGAACTTGGACCCTTGAAAAACTTCCTATAGCAAAGCAACCTATTAGAGCAAAATGAGTTTTAAAGATTAAAACTAAGGCAGATTTGGTAGCATTGAGCATTACAAGGCTCGTTTGGTTGCTAAAAGGTTTAGTCAAATAGAATCGACTATAAAGAAACTTTTGCACCCGTATTGTAATGGACATTTTAAAAGATACTAGAATGCTTGATAGCAAGCTTGCAATGTTTCCACTTTAGCCAAAACTTGTCGAAGTTGAGGAAGAGTCACTCAGCAATCCTGGACAATATTAACGTTTGAATAGTAAGTTGATTTATTTAGCTATTAGTCGGCCTGATATTGTCTTTGATGTCAATTTGCTTAGCCAGTTCATGGAGAAGCCAACAAAGCTACACATGGAGGCAGCCATAAGGGTTCTTCGGTATTTGAAGAATTCTCTCAGACAAGGCGTGTCCTTCCTAGCAAACAAAGATCTCCTTCTAAGAGGTTTTTGCGATGCAGATTGGGCAAGTTGCCTAAAAAATGAGGAGATCAACTATTAGATTCATTAAAAAATTGGGAAATGCATCAATTTCTTGGAAATCTAAGAGACAAGTAACTCTTTCTCACTCATCAGCGGAGGCCGAATATAGAGCCATGGTGGCTACTGCTTCTGAATCAGTATGGTTCAAATAACTACTACGTGATCTTACAATTCTTCAACAGAAGTCAATACAACTTTTCTGTGACAACTTAGCCGCCATTCGTATTACAAACAATCCTGTATTCCACGAACGAACAAAACATATTGTTGCAATTAACTATCATTTCATTCGTGAGAAATTACAAACAACTGACATCGCTACTACATATATCACTAACAAGTGACAACTAGTCGATATGCTTACCAAGGCTCTTGGCAGAGAGCAATTTCTACTTCTAACAAGCAAGTTAGGCATTGCAAATCCATATGTTCCATCTTGGGGGGAGTTTTGAAGGATGTTGAAGGATAATATCTTGGTGTATATATGATAAGATAATATCTTGGAGTATATATGGTTGTGATATTATTAGGGTTTATTTCCTCGTTAATTCGGTCTCTTATTGTTAGGTCGATTGTTTATATTACTAGATGTAAGCATAACTTCTAGGAATTTAGTTTCCTAACTAAGCTTAACTATTTTTGTAAGCTAACTTATGTACGCGTATATATTTGCTGATGAGCTAATGAATCACTAGACTTGATTTTCTCTAAAACTCTTTCTTATTAGCTAGTTAGACCACCAAATAACCAACCTAACGAGAGTATAAGATTTTATGTAAAAATGTTTAACTAATCAAACTCGCTAGGTTGTTTTTGAAACCACACTCCTTAAAGTTTTAGGGACTTTTTTATAGAAAATAAAGGAAAGTTGTGTCAGCTAAAAAAACTTTAATATTATATTAGTTGCTATTGAACTTAAAATTATTTATTATTTCTTTAAAGGATTATATATATTTATGAGATTATTTTAGATTTTTTATACTTTGGCAAGATAAAAGAAAAATATTTTTTATTTTTAGAGAATATTAATTTTTTTTGAGAATATTAAATATTATGAAAATTATATGTTGGATTAATCTTAACCTAGTAATAACTTTTGTGTTTGAACTTCATCTTTGGACGACGGTACATTACATAGTCCTCAAATGAATTTAATCCATCTCCGTAAGTATTGAGAACCGGATAAGGACTTCTTAAGAATTTCATTCGTAAATTGTGTTGCCATAGTAACTATCTAGTATGCAGTAGGAAAAAATTTGATGGTTGATTTTGAGTTGAAAATTAAAAAAATTAACTTAAAATACCTAAAAGATTAAATCAAGAATTAAATAACTAACAAATTGACCGAAAAATCTGAAGTCTTATAAGATTTTTATTCAATCTAGTTTTACATTGTGTTTGTAAAGGAAGACATGTTATTTATATATTTTAAAGCTGATATATATCTTATGGATTAATATTTTAGGAAGAAGTACATATACAGCTCGAACAAACAACAGGACAGAAAGTTGCATAAATGCACACAACCTACTTGTGAAAATACATACTTGCTACAACAACCATTACCAAGCCTAAACACTTGAACAACAAACATTGCAAATTGTGTTCTTCCCTTAGTTGTGAATGGAATGACCAACACCAAGACTACGACCAGGAGTTGTAGGTCTAAAAGCGTCTATGTACCCTTCATTGTCCTTGATGCCCTGGTGAAGATGGCCTTGCTGGTTTGCTTTAATTATTTCTCTACTGTTTTTTGCAGGAATGCTCTTCCCTTTGGCGGAGTTGAAGCATTTGACGGCCTTCATATCATCTTTCCTTTGTTTTAAACGCCTTCCTTCAATGCAAAGAAGATCTTGGGACAATATCATTAGTAAAAATATCAAAGCAGTGAGAGCTGTTTTGGCCATACTCAAGGAAATTAATGGCTAATTTAGAAGTTGAGAATTCTGCTATAAGAAGTTCTGTAGTGCAACTATATTGTTCAAGCGCTTAGCGAGCTTAAGGACGTAAGGTATATGTAGGCAGATGGAAGCCAGAGGAAGATACAACCCTGATAGTCAGAAAGCCAAATAGGATATTAGGGGCCTAGCTGAAAATTCCTCTTCAAGTCTACATGATCGATTAAGTTAAGTAAACCTGTAAAAGTTGAATGGACTTAATTAATTTTCCATAAAGGAGGGAAGATTCCATGACTAAATTGATCTGATAAATGATTAAGTCCAGTACTTAGCTCATGACCTCTAAAGACAGCAAATTGTCCACTGTCTACCAGAATTTTTTCTACAAGTTAAGCCCTAGAAAAAGAACAGTGATGACAGCTTAGTTTTCATGCATCTTTTAGGGTGTATCGATGGTGTTTGCATGTTACTTGTATTCATTTTTTTTAAGATCAATGTTACAATAGGATTAAAGCTTTCAGCATTCCAACTACATCTACAAGTTACCTGCCATAAACTCCGCATCAGTTTTCATTTAGGATCTTAATAAGCTAATTAACAAGGGATATTTTTTACAACCTTCTTCTTTTTTTAATTTTTTGGGACCAATGAAGCAATGCATCACACATCAGTTGAACTTTAGAACGAAGAGCCTAGTTTTAAAGATAAGGTTAAAATTTTACTGTGACATTGGACATGAGTCACCTATTGCTATGGGTAATTTCCCCAGACTATTAAGGATTCAAGTACGCAACGACATCTAGGCTTTGAATGCATATATTTTTATTTTAAAGATCAAAGAAGGAAGTTCCTACAATATAGGAAAACGAACAAAACCTGAACCAAGAAGGTGGGAGAGATTCTCTTGGCCAACTCATTGCCACTATGCTGGAGATCATTTATTTAATTATGATGGTTAGCCCTTTCCAACGTTTGCTATACCCGCTAAAACTCACCATTTGCTTCGGCTGCTAGCTGCTACAGCCAGTTGCTCTAAAATATATGCCTTGGGACAATTTTAAAGCCCATATAAAGAATATATAACACATAAATATATAACTTTGGCCTTTTGAAAACAGATCTCTCAGTCACGACCGCACATGGAAGTTAAAAGGACCACATAAGTTCCGATCTGACACCCTTGTGATTGCCACTGACAAATGGCTAGCAGCTTTTAGTTGTTACGATATATTATATTGCTCTATCTTACTACAGCTAGGGAATCTAGCTAAGACGCCTACTTATGTGGGACTCCAATGTTATCGGATCCAACTTTCTAAAATTTGCTGCGGTATTCTCTAGTGCCCAAACAGAGGCCAAAAGGGTTTTCCTTCTTCATCATATTTCACATGGTATGTAGTACCTTTTGTCTGGTAAAATATGGAGCTCAGATTCCACTCAAAAGGTTCATGTTGATGGTTATCATTCCTTGTAAATAATTCTCTTGTCACATGGGGTTCTTAAACTTGATTTCTCAAAAATATTCAGAGAGCTCTGAGGTGACCTGATGAACTATATAAACAAACAAATAGAATCCACTGCTACTAAGGATGCATATATGGATGGACAGCCTACTTTATTCATGCTTTAACCATAATTATATTGGTTTCGCATTTTCTGGATAACTATGAATATTTGATATTTCTGTATGTATATTGCTAAGGTAATTCTATTTGTGGAAATTAAAGCTCTACCACGCAAGATTTGAAATTGATAAAGAATATGAACCTCTAAGTTTTCTCTCTTTTTTAAGCATCACATAATGAAATTACTCTTCTATGAATAAGAAAGTAAAATAAAGAGAAAAGTATCTCCTCTAATTTTTTTTAAAAATTGTTATGTAAATTTAATTTCTACTTTTCATATATCAAATATAAATTAATGAATTTGACACCATAAATTCTTAGGTTCAATCAAATTTAATGTCATCAATTTATAAAATAAAAAATGTAGATTCAGTCCCTCGAAGAAAATAAATTATTTTTAAAAGAGAGGTAAGTTGAAATTATGTGTTTATAAATTTCATTTCTATTTTTATACTTCTTTTGTGCTTTCATACAGTAATTATTTTCTGTCCTTATGTATTATTTTGACATTTATATCATGTAAGGTCATATAATTAGCTCCTTTTGAAGATGTAGTAAGGGCTACGTCTCACATAGGGATGACAATTCCGGCCCAGCCCAGCCCAGCCCGCGCTTTGGCCCGGGTTGGCCGGGCCACGGTTAGACCATGGTTTGCCCCGGCCCGTGGCCTGCTGACTTTATCCAAAACGACATCATTTTGATACTTTTTTTATAAAAATATAGTAAATAGGTCGGGCTGGGTCGGGCCACTTGTGACCTGGCCGGCAGCTTGTCGGTGGGCCGGCCTACGGGTCGGCCCATCCTAGCCCGCGTCCTGTCATAACTGAGGCCTAGCCGAGGGCGGCCCAGGTCTAGCCCCACCCATTGCCATACTTACTCATACACTACGCAGTTGAATTTGACAATATTTTTTAACTTGGTATTTATAGAATAAGTGATAGGTATTGGGATACATGTGCAAGTGTCTTATGTGTGGAATAGTAGCGATTATATGATCAAATTTTCTGTTTTAATTATGATATTTATATATGTTTCATTAAATCTTATTAATATATTTATATAAATCTTATATAAATGTATAAATAAGATTTGATAAAACTGAACAACTAAAATGGAAGATTTGAGGTGATTGTTTCACCTTTGTGGCCATAACAGCTGGATATATTAAACTATTAAAGGAATAAATAAAAATAGATAGACTTAATTAATGAATAATCAATAAACAGACATGTAATATGGAAAACATCTTTATTAGAAGAACACGCACAGCTTATAACACATTGATGGACACTGGACAGTCTTAAGATACAAAAGCAGAAGGAAATACTTGGACTAGAATGAAACTCCTACACATATACGTACACAATTTTGACGGCAATCACTTACGTGACAATTCCTTTCCTTTTTGGGAAATGGGAAATTTACAAGATAATTATTTGTGTAGTTGCCAAGTGGAGGTGATATATGTTAATGTCTGTCGATTGATCTATTCCCTTGGTTCTGCAATTTTGGTTTGAAAAACATGACCTACTTCAGGGCTGTGACCGGGTTGTGTCTGATGGAATTCATCATTGTGTCCTGTACGAAAATGGTCTATGCTGGATTTAGTGTTTGATACCTTTGAGTCAATGCCTTCTTCAACGCTCTCTTCCGGTTCTGATGGATGCCCAACACCTCGGCTAGGTGTTAGTGGCCTGAATGCATCTTGATCTTTTGCTGAAGTAGAGAAAGAGCTAGTATCTGTGGTCAGAATTGGGGCCATTTCTTGTTTCCCTGCGAAGGATTGGTGGTCAATAAGAGTATTACGGCTTGGGGTTACAAAGGGTTGAGAAGTTTCTGTACTTTGTGCAGCATTGTTGCGGTGCACATCGATAGTATTTTTGCCTCCCTGATTGGCCATGTCTTTCTGCGAATTCTCTCTGATTGCTGCAACCTCTTGCTTACTCAATGACTTCATTTGCCTTCCTTCCGCTGTCAGAAACTGAAAGGAGATGATCAGTGCAAAAACAGTAGCATATTTAAAAATATTTAGGGTTTCTGCCATTTCAAGAAATGAAACAGATGGGAAGATTTTGTAAGTAATTATGAAGTAAAGCCAATGATAGGTTAAGAGTATTGGGTTGGCCAACAATTCAAGCCGCAGGAAACACTACTTATGACGGATGTTGTAACTTTGAGCTAATTAAGGTGCAAAGCTGCAGAAAGGATGCTATGTTC
>JAOSBN010000179.1:6117547-6138912 GCA_027563595.1 Erythroxylum suave | reverse complement strand
AATATAGAGAAGGATTCTTCACCTAATTACACGAGACAATTCCATGTATAGCTGGGAGCAAACTTTGAATTGAGTTACTAGCCACTCAAAGCCGCATATGGCCAATGGACTTATTCTTGCAGCAGCTTTTAGTGCTATCATGTTTAAACTTTCGAAAGAATGAAATAGTCGGATTTTTACACATAAAGAAGAAGAAAAGTACCAGCTAGCAGACAGAATTATTAATTGAATCAGATTAGCAGTTGTTGTCAAGAATGTTCACCACACTCCTCTTCCACTAGAAATGAAACATCGATTATCGATTACGGTTATAATTAGATGACAATATTGGTATGGGCTTATTTTTTGTAGCATTTTGTCAACTGTAATTGTTCTTAATTGTTGGCTTACTAGCCTAAAACTCATTGTAATGTTGTATTACGTTCATCTATAGTTAATGCAATTTATTCATTTTTCAAAAAACTAAATTGGACATAATCTTATCTTTCATCTTCATTTTGGTCTTCAAGTGTGTTCATGGATGTTTGATCTCAAAATTATATATTTTGTCTTTATTTATGATTTATAAGTCTAATAGTTTATAATACATTATAAAATAACCTTTGAATTTGAACCTCTTACTCTAGATTTTCTGTTTTATTAGAGAGCATCTAATCGAGGTTTAAAATCAGTTGTAATTGCAATTTTCATATCTAGTATTAAGATTTTAGAGTTTGTTATTTAATTTGCATTGTATCAACTCCAAAAGGTTAAATCCCTTGACCTTTTGCTGAAATGAAGTTGTTTGAATTACGATTAGAATAGCAATCTATTTAATCAATACTTCGGAGAATAAGTCTCAAAATGTCTCAAACCGGAAAAGTTGGCTTCCCCCACCACATAAATACGCCCAAATGATAGGGTTCTTCTGTACTCTCCACTTATGAATGTATAGTATTAAATGTTGATGGTTCGTAGGCGAGCTCGGGGTCTTTTGGCAGACAATGTGAAGTGAAACACTTCGGTCCATATTTGAACGTCATTTTCTGAATGGAACTTGAAATGGACAAAATCATTGTTAGCTCCTGAAAGGTAGAGATTCCCAATGAGTGGTAATCAGAAGAAAATCCTTTCCTTTATCAACTATTCTGTATGTATACTTCTGATCGATCATCCACGATTGCTTAATCTAGTGCATTAATTCCAAAGGCTTTTTATTACACAGCACATAAAATGTTCATATATTCTTTGCCAGGAGCTCACTAGTCCATCCAGTTGGATATGGAAGTTTCATTTGATAAATTTGTAATTGCATTCTCTTTTCAGTCTTATATGCATTTAATTAAACAAATCTTGGCTTCATGCCCTTTTCGTATTACGACTTCAATGTTTGTTGCATTGCGGCTTTCGGCAATAACAAGTCTATATAGCCCATATGATCTGATGTGCACTTCCTTGCAAGCTCTTCTTCCTCTTATATTCCTAAGTTACGTACTTAACTAGTCTCATTTGCTCATTTAATCTAAGCGTGTTTTTCTCTAACAGTAAAATCCACTACGGCTAATTGCAGCCTTCAAAAACTGGCTTGATTTGCTAGACAACTGCCACTAACTGATTAGCTCAAGGTTTATGATTAATGATTTCATGATAACAGTATACTATTTCAAAATTTAAATTAGATTTATTTCCTTACATAGGCAATGATATAATTTTTAAAAGAAAATAAAATCATGGAATAATTGCTTTCTTTTTTACAGGAACCTTATAAACTTACCTTTTTAGAAACGATTCTATGACATCTGGAAAGATCATAGTAATTCCAATAATCAGCTCTGGAAGTTTTGACAAAATGTTCTTCTTAACGTCTAAATATAAAAAATTTAAGTATAGATGATTTCGAAGATTAAGCAATAGTTAGTTGAAGAAATTGTCTATTTAAAGAAGAGTCATTACATTTGCGAACAACACACGAGACTTGTGAAATATCTTAGATTATCAATATTTTTGAAAATTATATCAAACTCTTCGTGTTTTAGAAAGTGGTATCACTCTATTAAAAAATACTGTTAAATTCTTTATACATTTCTTATTGAGAGTTTATAGAGACTAGCAAAATACTACTAGTGTAAAAGGATGAAAAACCTTGAAAAATATATACTTGTGAGCTTGAAGAGGCTTATCAAATTACTACTTAGTTTTTATAATGAAATGATTAAGTTGGATACTTGGGGACTGGACATAGGTTTCGTTATTAACCGAACCAGTATAAATCTACTGTGTCATTTTCTCTCTCTTCCTTACTTTTAAATTTCCATATTATAAGTTTTCAAGAGGCTCTGTCGATTTTTCATTAGGCTTCTTATGTTTTTATATCGCAAGAGGTTTCTTTCAAAAGTTAATCTTATCGATTAAATAGGCTCTTTCCCTTTTGAGCGATAGCAGGCTCCTATCAATTAAAAAGGCTCCTATTGTTTTGAGTGTTAGCAGGCTCCTTTCGATTAATTAACTCCTTTTTATTTGAGCGTTAGCAGGATCCTTTTGAAAAGTTTATAGGACCCTTTTTTTTTTGTTTAAAAAAGATCTTATTGATTTGAAAGTATCATGAATTTTTATATATACAATTCACCCCTTTGCTGCGTGTGTTTACTTTATCATTTGGTATCAAAGCAAGGTTTCATATTTATTGTATTTTACAGCCTGTGATAGATCATGGAAAATAATTTGAGAAGCCTTGAAGGACAATCTGTTTCAAAGCCTCTTTACTTCAACGAAAACAACTACTTATATTGGAAAGAGAGAATGAGAATCTATCTCCAATCTGTAGATATTGAAACCTATTAAGCCATCAGAGTTAGAGCTACACTTCCCGCTATAGAAAACGTAGAAGTATGGTTTGATGTTGACAGAAGAAATGCACAGCTAAACGCTAAAGCAAAACATCATTTGATCTGTGCATTATCTCTAAAAGAATATAAAAAGATATCCTACTGCTTTACAGCAAAGGAAATGTGGGATAAACTACAAGTTAGCTTTGAAGGAATGAATAAGGGAAAGAAGCATAGAATAAGTCTTTTAGTACATCAATACGAAACTATTGGCATGAAACAGGGAGAAACCATAGATGAATTCTTCGAACGGTTCAACAACATCATCACGACCTTAAAGAACTTGGGAAAGATGTATCCCAATGATGAGCTCGTAACGAAGATTCTAAGATCACTACCAAAGGACTGGAGACCTAAAATGATAGCTCTAGAAACTAAGGATCTAGACACCATTTCACTCAACTTGTTATGAGAAAATCTAATGATCCATGAAATTGAGCTTAGGCGAGATGAAAGGTCCTCATACAGAAAGGAATGGAACTTAAAGCAACTGATGAATCAAACGGTGATGAAAGTGGCTATGAGTTGTAAATAGATGATGATGAAGAGTTCAACTTTATGGTTAGAACATATGTCTGCTTTTATAAAAAAAAACTGATGAAGAAAAGTCAAGGAAACAAGAAAGCTGGAAACAACAGGTTCTTATTAAAAGGTAACAACAACAATATCAACACACAAAATAATTAGATCATATCCTAGCACTGCAAGAAACTTAGACACACAAGACCTAAATTTCCACTTTTTCAAAAGGACAAGTCAGAGAACAGAAAATTTAGAAAACAAGTGATGACAACAGCCTAGTCAGATGAGGATTTTGAAAACTTTAAGAGCTAGAAGAATATAGCAACATTTGCTTCATGGCTGAATCGGGAGACAATGAGGTATATTATTTTGACTCTGATATTGAAGTTAATGAATTAAAAAATGCATATCTTGAATTACATGATTACTATAAAAAGTTGACAGTGAAGTGTTTCAAAAAAGTTGAGAAGCCCAAGAATAATGATGCATCTCAGAAGAGTAAGATTAAATCATTAGAATTTGTGAGTGAGAGTTTGGTGACCAAAAATATGTCTCTTGAAGTTGATTATAAGCAAAAGGTTGCCGAAAAGGAAGATTTGGAAGAAAGAGTAGTTATGTTAGAAAATACTTTGCTTGAGAATGATTCTGATAAAGTGAGACAGCTAGAAGAAAAGGTTGTCAGCTTAGAACTTGAGAAAGAGAAATATGCAAGGAAGGTCTTATCTATAAAAAAAGATCTAGCAAAGTTCATTGATGAAAGGAACAACCTTGATGCACTACTTGGTAGTGGTAAATGCATTTTTGATAAAGCTATAATATGTTACAATGATAATAAAAATATTAGGCCATATAAGAATTTCTTTGTTAAATCCAGCAGTAGCTATAGTCAAAACAGTAAGAACCTGATACATGGCAGAAATTATAGCAATTCTCATTCATTTGTTTTATGTTTCTATTGTGGTAGACATGGTCACATTAGTTATTCTTGTAAATTTTGTAAAATAGAGAAATTATCTTAAATATATGTTTGGAAACTGAAAGGTCAAACTACTAACTTGAAAGGACCCAAAAAAAATTGCGTAATTAAAATGAGATAATATTTTTCTACAGTTATACTTCAAAACGGAGACAAGAGAAAATCAATAGATGGTCGATAGTGGCTGTTTTAGACACATAAAAAGTGAAATTTCACATTTTAATTGTATTGAAATAAAAGACAGAGGTAATGTCATCTTTGCTTAAAAAAATAAAGCACAAGTCACTGAAATTAGTAAATTTGGTGATTCTGACTTCACCTCCATTGATAATGCCCCTTATGTTGATGATTTGAAACATAACCTGTTAAGTGTAATTCAGTTATGTGACAAGGATTATAAAGACATTTTTTATGCATCTTATTGTGAAATAGTCAACAATCATAATAATAATATTATATTCGTTGGTCTTATAAATCAGAACATATACTGTGCTCAATTGAAAGACATATCTTCATAAAGTGTTAAGTATTTTGTTTCTCTAGAAACTGATTCGTTTATTGGGCATAGAAGATTTAGCATAAGCATTCTATCAAAAATTTCTAAGAATAAGTTAGTAAGAGGACCACCTACTCTGAAGTTTGAAAGCAATCAGGTTTGTGGGGCTTGTTTAAAAGGAAAACAAATTAGAAGCAGCTTCCCTCCTAAAAATATTGTGTATACTAAACAATCGCTTGAACTTGTACATATGGATTTATTTGGTCCCACTAGGACTCAAAGTTTTGGTGGTAAACATTTCGGTCTTATTTTAGTTGATGATTATTCCAGATTTATATGGGTTTACTTCTTATCAAATAAAGATGATGCTTTGAATTTTTGTAGAAAAATTCAAGTTGAAAAAGGATACAACATTACTTCAATTTGAAGCAATCATAGAGGAGAATTTGATAATATAAAGTTGAAAATTTCTGTGATAATAACAATATAACTCACAACTTGTCATGCCCAAGGACTCCTCAACAAAATGGTGTCGATGAAAGAAAGAACAGGACCCTAGTTGATATGGCCAGGACAATGTTGTGTGAAAGTGACCTACCACATGGTTACTGGGCAGAAGCAGTGTCCACTACTTATTATATACTCAATAGGTGCCTTATAAGACCTATTCTGAAAAAAAACCCTATGAGTTATAGGAAGGTAGAAAACCGAATGTCGCCTACTTTTGAGCATTTGGTTGCAAATGCTTCATTCTAAATAATAGGAAGGCCAACCTTGGAAAGTTCAATTCGAGATCAAATGAAGCTATCTTTCTAGGCAACAGTATCATCAGTAAAAGATTTAGAGTTTACAACAAAAGAACAAAGAAGATAGAAGAATCAATACATGTAGTATTTGATGAAACATTACCTCAACATCAATAACTAATTCAAATGATGAAGAAGATCTTTGGTTCATAAAAATACATTAACTACACTTACAATACCTCGAAATCACAAGATCAAGAAGGTCCTTCTAAAGCCACAACAGAGCAGGCTCCTTCCTCTCAGCAAGAGCCTATGTAACGAAGAACACCAAGAGAATGGAGAGGTCAAGATACACATCAATATATTCTGGGAGACCCTTCTGAAAGTCTAAAAACCATATCATCCGTCAAGAATAACTTTTTTGCCCTCGTTTCACAATTAGAACCTAAGACTATTAAAGAGACTCTTACTAATGAAAATTGGGTTTCAGCTATGAAAGATGAATTGAATCAGTTTGACAAAAACAAAGTTTGTAATCTAGTACCTCGTCCGCAAAACAAGTCATTCATTAGAACTCGTAGGTTTTTCCAAACAAACTTGATGAAATGGTAAAGTGGTAAGATACAAAGCCAGACTTGTAGCTTAAGAATATAATTAATAGGACGGTATTGATTTTGATGAAACTTATGTTCCTGTTACTAGATTAGAATTGATTAGAATTTTACTTGCCTTCATATGTTATAGAAACTTCACATTGCTCCAAATGGATGTCAAAAGTGCCTTCTTAAATGGATATATAAACAAAGAAGTATTTGTTAAGCAACCTCTATGTTTAGAAGATGAAAACTAGCCTGATCACATGATAAAGATGACTAAAGCCCTGTATGGTTTAAAACAGGCCCCTCAAGCATAGTATGAGAGCTTAAGTAATTTTTTGTTTGAGAATAATTTCGAAAGAGGAAAGATAGATAAAACCTTATTTATTAAAAAAAGGAGAATGATTTACTCATAGTGCAAATATATGTTGATGACATAATGTTTGGTGCTAATAATCAATTCTTCTGTGAAGAATTCTCTACATTGATGCAAGGGCAATTTGAAACAAGTATGATGGGAGAATTATCCTTTTTTTCTTAGATTACAAATCAGGCAAATAGAAAAAGGAATCTTCATTAGCCAAGATAGGTACACAAAGGAACTCATCAATAAGTACCATTTTAAGAATGCCAAACCTATGGGTACTCCTATGTATACCAGAACAAAACTTGATAAGGTTGAAGAAGGCAAGGCTATGAATGAGACAAAGTATAGAGGAATGATTGAGTCACTATTATATCTTACCAGATATTATACTTAGAGTGTGCCTTTGCACATGTTTTCAATTAGATCCAAAAGAAAGCCTTCTTTACGCTTTCAAAAGGATCTTTCAATATCTTTATGGAACTATGGACTTTGGACTATAGTGTCCAAAAACTAATTCTTTTAACATAGTTGGCTATTGTGATGTAGATTAGTTACTATTAATTTCTTGGAGGATGTCTAGTTTCTTGGTCTTGCAAGAAACAAAATTGCACAATGCCTTGAACAATCGAAGCGGAATATATAGCGGTTACCAACTATTATGCTCAAATCTTATGGATGAAGCACCAACTCTAGGATTTCTCTATGAAATTTAATCATATTCCTATATTACATGATAGTGCTAGTGCAATAAATCTTTCTAGAAATCCTGTGCATCATTCTAGGACTAAGTATATAGAAATCAAACATTATTTTCTTAGAGATCATGTTTTATAAGGAACCATTAATCTTGTGTATGTTAATATTGAAAATCAAGTAGCTGATATTTTTACTAAACCACTATCTGAAGATAGATGTTACATGTTAAGAAAAGAGTTTGGTATGTGCAGACTATCTGCTATTATATTTATATGAATTTTCTATACTACTTCTCTTTATGTACATTAGTAGGATCCTTCTACTTTAAAAGACTCATCTCAGTTTTGAGAACTCCTCGTAGTAAGCTCCTTCCACTTTGGAAGGCTCTTTTTGATTTAACAGAGTAGTATACATATGTCCTAAAAAAGAAATCATTCATGGCATCATTTCACATTTAAAGAAATGTGCGGGCATTTCAAACAAGCAGTTGTATGGGACTGACAAAAGATATACAAACGATCCACTTCCTCTTTTAGCGTGTACGACTATCCTTCTTCACTCAAAATCAATGCTAAAAGGTTGTTTAGTACTCCTTAAGCAAGCCTCATTCTTCTACTGATCCTCATTGTTCTTCGAAGCATTACTCTTTACTCTCTGCACTCTAACTCTCTATTTTCATCTCAATTCTTCTAAACCTTACCCATTGTTCTTACAATGGCACGAACGAAATCAAAGGGATAGAAGAAAACCACTGCTTCAACCTCCAACCATAAACAAACTTTTATTTCTGAGTCTTCTTCTCTATCTCTAATAGTAGGCCCTTTGAATACTCCTATTGAACCTATCACTGTTTTCTCTAAAACCTAAATTTTAGAAACACCCTTTTAGGAAACTCCAAAGGAGAGAAAAAGAAAAATTTTGGCTATGCATTCCCTCCTCTAAAAACAATGAACCCTCAGCCGAACAATAATTTGTCTCTGACTCTACTGGAGGAGGAGGAGGAGGAGAAGAAGAAGAATTTTTTATAGTAAAATACTCAAGTTAGATATTTGGGGACTAGACGTAGGCTTTATTATAAGCTGAACTAATATAAGTCTACTATGTCATTTCCTCTCTCCTCCTTACTTTTATATTTTTGCATTATAACTTTTCAAGAGGCCCCTTCAGTTTTTCAATAGACTCCTTATGTTTTTATGTCATAAGAGGTTTCTTTCACAAGTTAGTAGGCTCCTATTCATTAAACATGCTCCTTTCTTTTTGAGCACTAGCAAACTCCTATTGATTAAAAAGGCTCCTGTTGTTTTGAGAATTAATAGACTCCTTTCTATTTGAGCGTTAACAGGATCCTTTCGAAAAATTTATAGAACCTTCTATTTATAAATTTATTTGTTTAAATAGGATTTTATTGATTTGAAAGTATCTTGATTTTTTTAACACATAATTCACCCCCTTGTGTGTATTTGCTTTATCAGCATTATGTTTAGTCCTTAAAACAACCAAAATTTGACCCTCACATCATTAGTAGTACCTAGTAAAAATAGTATTTATGTGACTTGATCCCTCATGATTTTTGTGTATAGTGGCTTTTGACCACTATTTCTCCTATATTGTCTTAATATTGTTCCTTATGTTTGAATCTTCCCCACATTGCTTTTAGTTTTTCATTTAATAAAAAAAGTCCATGGAAGTGCCAAATTGCGAATTGAGATCTCTCCAGTAAAAGTAATGCTCCATTGTTTGTCATACGAAAATAGTTTATGGTGACTTCGAGAAAGGTCTATAGCTTGGAAAAAAATAAAAGATAAAAAGAACAGAGCTTAGCAAACGCTGAACAACATTTTTAAAGTGTCAAGTTGCCTCTTTAAGTTTTCATTAAAGGGCTCCTACTTAAAAGAAACCAAAGAATATGCAACGAATTACTGTTATATATGTTTTTGGTTGACAGTGTTAGTTTTTATTAGTGGAGTATTATTTTTTTCTCAGTATGCCTTATTTATATAAAAATTATTGTTATTTTTGGGGATGTGAAAATATTTTTGTGAATTAAAAAAAACCATTAACATTATTGCTTGAATAAACTGTTGGTGGGTTTTTTACTCATTTCATTTTTCTTTGGCAAAAGGGTTACTTTTGACCCAAAGTTTTTCACTAATTGACAAGTTTAACCTAAAAATTTGAACATTAACAATTCTAACCTTAACATTTAAAAAATGTTGTATTATAACCCAACCTAGTGGAAAATTCAAATGAGTATGTTAAGTGCTAGGTTAGCGCTGACCGGGCACTTCAAAATTATTATTTTAATCAAGTCAGTGAGCCCATTCACCACGTCAACGCTAATGGGGCAAGTAGGATCCATTTCTTAACTAAAATTAAAATTAAAATTTAATAAACGAGTGGGACCTACTTCATATTATCGTTAACCTTAGGATTACATGTCTAAAAAATGTCTTAACCCTAATCATGTGATTAATTTATTAAAATAATTATTAAGTTAACAAATAATTTGTTAAGACATTTTGATAATTAAGTAAACATATTATATGTGGAAATGATGATGTTCTTGTTGTCGTCTCATTATTCTCCATCGTCTTCTTCGTTCTCTAGCATTATCAGTCATCGAAGATGAAGTTAATAGAGGGAAGCACCAATCGCGCAACGTAGTAGTCTGGAATCATCGAGAGAAGTCATCATTGTTGAGTGTCGAAGCTTTATGAGTTAACTGAGGTATGTTAGGTTTTATTATTGATGTCTTTTAGATATGTTTGTGTATCATGACATTCCTTATTATTGATGTGTGTTAGATAATGGATGTTGTCGTAGTTTAGTGTTAGGTGTGGTCCCAAATGTTTGTTTGCTTGCTTTATTTCTGGTTCCCATTTTTGTTGTGATTTTTATGTTTTTTTTGTTAGCTTTAGTTAGAGTTTTAAACATCACTTTGCATCACACATGTATTTAGTTGCAGACTGTTTAGGTTTGCAAGTTTTGGGTAACCTAGTACACCAACAAACAAGTCTTTTAGGGGGAAATAGTTTCCTTGTAAGCTTTTTGCATATTAAAGAAGGAAATAGGGAGTTATAAAAGTAGTTGTCCTCGATGTTCATCAACTGTCCATCCATTCTTTAATTTCATTTTCGGCTCTTCCTTCGGGAATTTTGTTTAGCATTGACAATTATGTAATGCATCTTGATTCTTCTTTTGCTTAGAGAATCCAGCCTTTGCAATTTGTATTTGTATCAAAGAATACTTAGGGAATCATGTATTGATAAGACCAATTAAGCATTTGCATGTAATTGAATATGTTAGTAAAAATTTGAAGAATTTGTCAGTAGAAATTTGATGGATAAGCCAGCATGCACCATTGAAGTGCAATAGATGTATATGTTTTTGCTTAATTTGCAACTTTATAGATGGTGAAATATCAAAATTTTGAATTTACTAAAATAGTTTAGGCTATATAAGTACTAAAACTCAAATAATTTATGCTACTGAAAATTGCGTGAAAAACGATAAATTTTTGATTGTCTACTCTACAACCATGTTATTTTCTAGAAATGGACTGCTAATCATTATTGAACTAGTCATCATTATTAAACTGTGGATTGGTAGGGGCAAAACATTTACAATTCGACAATAGAGATTGTTTAAGAAGGAAGAAACTTATATGGCAATTCCATTCTAATATCTCATTTCATAAACATGGCAATAGGTAGTTATTAAAAATGAGGACATACAAACAAGTGTCATATCTAAAACTAGATTCCATAGAATTTGTTGTGGAAATTGAGATCACCATGTGTTGTTATAATTTTGATTGCATTGGTTTTACATTTTATGATAATCAACTTGCTATTTTTCTTAATCACTGAATTGCTTTTTTCATTTAAACTTTTGTGTATGCTTATGTTTATAGGTTTTAATGGCTCAATATGGAAGTATATGGCTTTTTCGTGGTGGAAATTTTATGGCTTGAATTGACATATGTTGGTAGGGATGTTGATACATTTGACAAAGTTAATGTTGACTTTGTTAGTAACAGACAAATAAATGAGATGGGAATGGAGTTAGGGTATGATAAAATTGATAAGACATAATATAAAGAGACTGGTGTTAACTTTAGGTGATGTTTGGTTGGGGGTTTATTAATGGAATGGAATGAAATAAAATATTATTCGATCATTTGGGAGTAGGGTTTATAATGGAATGGAATGCAATGGAAGAGGAGGGTGGTTTCCTGTTACATCTCATTCCATCATAAATAGTAAAAATGAGAAACCTCCGATTTGGAGGATTTAGGATGGAAGGTAAAATGATAAACAACTTTTCACTATATTACGTTATAAAGCCTTCTTCCAAACAATATTTCACTACATTACATTATGAACCTTTCCATCCCTCCTAAACAACAATTTTCTGATATTACATCTATTTACATTCTATTCCATTATATACCATTCCATTCCATTAAAAACCTTACGTCCAACCAACCATAGCCTTAAGCACTCATTGAAAGTTATCAACTCGAATGAAAGTTGTATTAGGCTAGCAAACCTAATGCAAAAATATAGGATTATAGATGTATATGTAACTCATCATATAGACCCACTTATCCATGCTATTGATTAATGATGATGAGAACAAGAAGGGGCAGGGTGTAGAAGGGGATAAGAATGTGGAGGGAGACGGTGCATAAATAGAATAGAATTTGGATGGGGAAGGTGCACAAATGGATGAGAATTTAGAGGGAGATGATGCATAAATGAATGTGAATATGGAGGAATATAGTGCACAATTTGGGTCAAACTTTTATTTTAACATTCCATATGACCATCATCCAATTGAAATCGATTCAGAGGAATGTGGTAATCCTATTAGCGTCGATGAATATCCTGGTAGAGAGGAAGTAGGTGAAGCTTTACCTAGACCTAGCTCATCTTTTATGGATAATCCTGTAGAGGTTGGACTTGAGTGGAGGTTAGGAAAGAAGTATGGGATTGCAAAAGAATTTAAAGATTCTGTTGTCGATTATGTAGTATGTACATCATATAAAGTTAGCTTGAAAAAGTGTGAGAGTACTTGAATTAGGTATGTTTGTGTGGGTGGATGCCAATGGGTTTTGTATACTGCATATATTAAGAATGAGCAATGTTGGAGGGTGAAAACATATAATCCTAATCATAGTTGTTTCGCTACAAACAAACCTAAATTGGTTTCTGCGAAATTCTTGATGAGACACTTCAAGGATAGAATTTTGGAGAAGCTCAGTATAGTAACGAAGAAAACGGTGGAAGAATGTAGAGAGAAGCTAAATATTTTGTAAATTCAAGCACGTGTAGAAGAACGAAGAAGAGATTAAGGAAAGAAAAAGCTACAAATTCTATTGTTGAATATACAAAGTTGCAAGGATATATACATAAGTTGAAGGTAAGCAATCTTGGGTCAATAATTGATTTATAATTATCAAGAAACGAAGAGAGCTCATTGGCCCAGGTAATTTATGTTATAAAGTTTATGTTGTGTTATGTAGTATATTAATAGTTGTTTACATTTTCTTGTATTTTTTGTAGTTTAATTGATTGAATATTTGTTTTGACGCATGAAACAAGGATGGAAGTTTTTAAGATAAATTTTTGGGATTGATGGATGCTTCCTGAAGTCAGAATTTCGAGGGCAATTGTTAAGTGCAATTGGTAGAGATGGTGATGGAGGAATGTTTCCATTGGCCTGGGCAATTGTCGAAGTGGAAAACACAAATTCATAAACTTGGTTCGTGAATTTATTATCATCTAATTTGGAATTAGAAGATGGTCAAGGAATTTCAATTATATCTGATATGCAGAAGGTGTGTAAACATATTTAGGATTGAAGGTAATTATAGGAAATATGATATGATATCTTTTGTATTTTTTTTAAGGATTAGTTAGGGTGGTTGAGGACACTTTGCCCAATCCAGATCACCGCATGTGTGCAAGACATATATATCACAATTGGTCTGTGAATTGGAAGGGAAAGGACTTAAGAAAGTAGTTTTGGAATTGCATTTGGTTAACTTATATTCAAGATTTCAATGAACAATTAAAGAGGTTTGATAGAATAAGGCCTCCCTGGATGTGCTGCAGCATTGCTTGAGTATCTGAAAGAGAGGTGCACTAGGAGTTATTAATCCTTTCAAAGTAAATGTCCCATAGTTAACAACAACATAAGTGAAACCTTCAATGGGTGGATTCTACCAGCTAGGGAAAGGGAAGTGACTAACATGTTGGAGATTATTAGAATAATGGTCATAAGGAGGATTATTCTTGAGAGGAAACAATTTGTTCTTGGGTGGAAGCATGATATAGCACTAAACATAATGAAGAAGTTGGAGAAAAACAAGAAAGAAGTAATAAAATGGAGAATTGTATGGAACGAAGATGGAGATTATGAAGTTTCAAAGGTTTATGAGAAGCATATTGTCAGGATCAGTAAATAACATACTTGTAGTTTTCAGGCATGGGACCTATCTAGATATCCATGCAAGCATGCAATTAGTTTAATCCATCACTAGAGATGGAGGGTTGAGACATCCATTGATTTGTGTTATCAGAAGGGTCATTTCTTGAGTTTGTATAAATATGTGTTACAACCAATACAAGGTGAAGTTTTCTAGCATTCAAATGATGCTGAGTTGATACATTCTCCACCTAAAAAGGTTATACTCGGTAATGTGAAAATTACGAGAAGAAAACAACAATATGAGTTGAAGAAGATGAAAAATCCAAACAAAATGAGTCAGAAAGGGCAAGTGCATAAATGCTGAAAATGTGGTCTTTAAGGTCACAACTCTAGAAAATGCAACAATAATATATCAAGTCGAAATGATGAGGCTTCGTCACAGGTGCATACACTTAAATGCAATCATATGAATGCAATTTTATAAACATGCAGCTACTAATGTATTTAATTATGTGAATCAGGTTAGAACAGAGGGATCTTTACAATTATACAGTTTTTAGTTTTATATTGCTTATTATTTTAACTAATTACTGACAAATATGTTTTTCATTATAACTACAGTTAAATGATGGGAATATTGTTAATAATAATGTTAGATTGACTCAACCAAGCAATATTGTAAGCTTTATTTTTTAATTTGTCTAAATTGTAATAATTACAAAGTGTGTTTGTAATATTTTTCTTCCATTTTGTAGGTTGGTACACCTGTAGATGCCTATATAAACCAATTTGGAGATGTTGACCCATACATGTTTGAATTATCATTTCAACTAAGGGTTTTATAATTTAAAGGATGTCCAGTATTACTTCACAACATTTACAAGTTGAAGCAAGTACAAGGACAACTCGTTGACTCATCATCACAACTTGATCTTACACTGTGATACAATTGAAGCAAACATCGATTAGTTGTATACATACAATGTATACATTTTTGTGTTGTACATATATTAATGTTTTTGTTGTTTAAATATGAGGTGAATGTTTGTGTTCATTAATATGATTTCCTACATAACCTCTCTCTCTCTCTCTCTTACATTGCCTTTTTTCATATTTGACAATATATGCAAATTATTCATTGTCTATTAATTCATTTACCAATGTTATTATTCATATACAACATATTCATTATATGAATTGTGAGTTGTTATACTACAACTAATCCATTATATATTGGTTATATATATTAGATTTGTTTATTCAATTGAGTTACATAATTCATTTCCAAACTTTATTACTCATATACAACATATTCATTATGATTTGTTGTACAACATAACCATTGTTTATTAGTTATATATTCAAAATCAAAATTTTCATAACCTTCTTTCCATTAATATCAACCATTACATTGTTCAAATTCAATACAATAGCCTTATAACGTATTTACAAATAAAAAGTAGTATAACCATAAGTAATCCTATTACAATTACAATGTTCGTTAACATACATTTAATTTATTTTCTCTTTTATCAATAAATGTACGTCCTCTTTCAAAAAATTCATTTGTTCTTCAAACTCCTTTGTTATGCTTCTTTTAACCTCTTCCTTTGAAATTGATAAATCACTCTTTAAATTTTGAGTATCTTTAACAACACTCTTACTAAATTTTTCTTTGTACCATTTGAACTAGCATCTCACAAGCTAAACATTCAATTCAATTTCCTTAAACAACATACCTTAAACAAAGTTTAACATGCAACTTCATTAATCTAATAACAATAAATTCTCACCAGATAATTAGGGCATCCATACAACCTTCGGCTAGGATCATGCAGTCCTCAATGGGGCCTTTAGCCACAATAGCAAACCACATTGTTGGACTTTAAACATACTATTGTATTCATCGATGACAATAATTCCATCTGCATACTTAAAAGATGATAATAAGATAATATATGATTTGTTTAAAATGCAATCTACAACCTTCAATGTGAATCAAAATAACTTAGGAAGAAGAAGATGGGGTTGATATGTTAAAATCATACATCAGGACGTTAAATTGATGAGGAAAAAGACTAGATAAGGGAGGAGGTGAAGATGATTGCAACACATAAAGAAGTAAACTTTTTTTAGTTTTTTGGACCCACAACAACTATAAGACCTACTTTATTTGCATGGTGCAGTGCGTGAATCACTAAGACTCTACTATATCATTTCTCAGCAATGATCTGATTCCATCCACCAAGATTAGCTGTAAAGCATTAAAAGAGAGCATTTGTAAGGTTAACATTGAACATTATGGCCACGTGATTGAGAAAGCAAAATACAATTTGCATGGTTGGACAAATAAGTATGCTCTTTTAATCCTACATATTAGAAATGGATACTTTAATTGTCTTTTGCTTCAAAGGTGTTGAGAAAAAGATAAAGAAAGAAAAGTGACGAACCATACAACCAATTTGATTAGTTAAGTACATTAGTGAAATTGCAAAGAACCATATATCAATCCATTGTTTAGCTAAATTGTCCCTATGCTTATGATCATAAGTTATTATAATGGAAGATATAAATTTATTTACCAATATCCAATTCTAGCAAAGCAGTCTTAGTAGAAATATACTCTTAAGTATGCATTTTAGTAACTCCTAAGAAATTCTATATTCATTAGTAAGGATTGGAATGTCTTTACCAAGAAAAACCTCTAAACTTTATAAGAAGTACTTTCGAAATTAACATATCATTACTCTGGATTGTAAGTGATAGACTGCAAATTGGTTGATGAAACTACTGCTTCAACTTTACTTTTGTCAATCCAAAATAGTGAAAATGTTAATTAAACATGGTTATCCATGACATTGCCTCAAATTATCATGTCAATTGTAATCCTAAAAGATTGCCACATCAACATTGAACATGACTCTCATATCATCTCATTAAAACCTCATATGCTTGACTTCCTAAAATGAAGCTTTAAAAATGCAACTCCTTTACGCATTCCAGTCCTTCATGATGATTATAGAAGTGCAATAGCAAAATATCAATCAACAAATTTCTTCTATAGTAGATTCCACTTACAATTGAAAGCCAGAAAGTTACATGATGCCTCTATCTATTATCATCACATAATAGCAAAGCTAGTTCATTGCCAGAGACCATTAAACAAAATGAACACTATCTTACAACAAGCATCTAAAAGCAAAATCAGTATACCATTTTATACATTTTTACAATAGGCTGCATGACAATACAAAACATATTGATTATAAGCAAAATCAATAGTTATGAGTGGCTAAATACCCATGAACATACCAATTGCTAGTTTAGGTATGATGATAGTTACCCATACACGAAATCATATCTCATCCTAATTTCTCAATAGTAATGCAACACTTATTTTCTCAAAATTAGTAATTCAATCACATTGCATAGCCACCAAGGTTTTCCATCTTCTCTATACGATATGGAAATAGTCATATCAAAATAAGGTAAATTAGAAAACTGCTACGTTATTTTCCTATCAATGAAAAGCTAGCTTATGATCAGAAAACTGAGACACTAACCTATGAACCATGATGCTTATTGCGGCAGATTCTCTCCTAAACAGAAGGTGACGGATTCCATACAGGGAACGAAATAAGGAGAGGCGACAAAATGAGGAGGGTCAGATGATGACTTACCTATGAATGACGATGCTTGCTACGACGAATTCTCTCCCAAACAAATGGTGACTCATTCATGAACGACGATGCTTACCACTCATCTAATCCCTCTGTTTAACAAAAATGATAGGTTACATTCACTCTTAACATAAAGTATCATTAAGATTTAAAATAATATGAAGGTGGGCCCTACTCATTTATTAAAAATTGATTTTTAAAATCAAGAAGTGGGTCCCACTTGCCTCGTCAGCGATGACGTGGTGAATGGGGCCCACTTATTTGAATAAATATAATAATTTTGAAGTGCCAAGTTAGCATTGACCTGGATATAGCCATTTGAATTTTCCATTAGGGCTGAGTTATAATACAAAATTTTTTAAATGTTAAAGTTAGAATTGTTAACATCCGAATCTTTGGATTAAACTTGTAAATTGGTGAAAAACTTTGGGTCAAAAGTGACCCTTTTTTCTTTTTCTTTTAAAAAATCTTTTACAATTCATGCACTTCTTGTGAAGTTCTGGGTGCTAAGAATTCAAGGTTCAGTGACCTGAATTTACATTCTCATGGAATATAAGTAAAAGGATAAGTTTCCATCAAGCAGTTGATTAAATAATAACACCATAAAACACTATTATTTTCGAGCATATAATCTAAAACGACACAATCATAGCCATTCAATTTAGTCTTTTCATGCCAATTTAGGGGGTATAGGACTTAGCACATCCTATGATCGTTTCATCAAACATAGAACACGTTAGGTTATTAAATCGTATTTAGTTAGTAAAATTTAGGGTGTAATGGCCTTTCAGAAGCAGCTATCTTGCTAATCAATTTTACTCAATAACGGATTTTTGGTGAAAATTGACAGGATTAGAGTAGGTTCACAGCTAAATAAGATTGAAGGAATAGCAATGAAGAAATAAACATACAAATTTTTATATGGAAAACCCAAACAAAATAGTGTAAAAACTGTAGGCAAG
Source organism: Erythroxylum suave (assembly GCA_027563595.1). Classification (NCBI taxonomy): domain Eukaryota; kingdom Viridiplantae; phylum Streptophyta; class Magnoliopsida; order Malpighiales; family Erythroxylaceae; genus Erythroxylum; species Erythroxylum suave. Next base: position 6,120,572 of record JAOSBN010000179.1, on the reverse strand, counting down.
AAGAAGAAACTTCACTATGAAAATTTAAGAGTTACAATCTCTCTTTATTTTATAAGGAGAAATACTAACTCTCTCAAAAATGGGAAAAACAAAATTTAAATTGTGGAGATTAAACTGAAGAAGAGAGACTTCTGAGATGAATGAAAATTGATATAAGAAGGCCTATTTATAGGCCTCATCCACAGCTAGCTGTCTTTATTTCTTTTTTCCACATTTATAGTTTTTCTTCTCCCTTCCCTTTTTGACTCTGGGAAGTGGCAGGAACTCTTCTTGACTTTAGCAGTCGACAACAATAGTCTCCCACATAAAGATTTGATTGAAAGGAAATTAGATCTTCACACTATTCTTTCTTCTTTGTTATTCCCATATTGTTTATGTTTCCATCAGGCAGTAAGAGGATTGACACCAAAGTTTGACCCCTCATAACACAATGCAACATTTGAGGTCCCTTTAATGTATTTAAGGACTATCTTTATAGCATTCCGATGCTCTCTGTCAAGATTCGCCACGTATCGACTAACTAGTCCCACTGCATCTGGCATGTTTGGTCTTATACAAATCATAATGAACATTAAGCTTCCTACTGCTGATGCATACAGTACTCGAGACATCTCCATCCTCTCATCTTCACTACTAGGACTCACGCTGGAGGATAACTTGAAGTTAACAAGACATGGGGTATAAATTGTCTTACAATCTCATGTGTTGAAGTGTCGCAATATCTTCTTTAGATAATTCTTCTGAGAAAGCCAAATCTTCATGTTTTTTTTGTGTTAGTGAATTTGCATCCCTAGAATCTTTTTTGCTAGTCCCAAGTCCTTCATTTCAAATTCTCTAGCCAATTGAGCTTTCAATTCTATAATACGATCTTTGTTAAGGCCTGCTACGAGTATGTCGTCTACATACAATAGCAAGATAGTGAAGTCATTGTCACCAAACCTCTTAAAATATACACAAAGGTCTACATTTAGTCTGCTATATCCAAAGATCATAATGAAGGAATCAAATCTCTTGAACCAATACCTTGGTGTCTACTTTAGACCTAACAAAGATTTATTCAACTTGCAAATCAAGTTTTCCTTTTTTGCTTCTTCAAAATATCCTGGTTGGAGTATAGAAATCTCTTCTTCAAGGTCTCCATAAAGAAAAGTGGTCTTTACATCTAAATGTTCTAGATGTAAGTTAAACCTAGCACATATTATCTGGAGAACTGTAGTACGTCAAACTACAAGGGAAAATATTTTATTGAAGTTAGTCCCTTCCTTCTAAACATATCCTTTCACTACCAATCTTGCACGATACCGCTCCACTTGATCATCTACATTTTGTTTAATCTTATATACCCATTTGTTACCAATGGCCTTCCTTCCTTGTGGTAGTGATACAAGCTCCCAAGTCTTATTCTTATGAAGAGCTTCAATTTCTTCCTACATTGTTGCCATCAATTCAGATGCATCTAACTTTTTTTTTTTCCCTCTTGGAGAATTGATGACTCCCCATCCTCAATTAAAAGAAACTATGCAATATTGCCCTACATAATATAGTTTGAATGTCAATCTAGTTGCCTATTTAGGCAATTTGATCGACGAGTCTCTGGAGCTTCATACTTTATTAATTCTTATATCTCGTGCTCTTGTGCTACTTTAGAAGAATCCATTTGCAATTCTTTTTCCACCTGAACAATAGTAGTCTCTGAATCTTCCTTTGATGTGCTATCATCTTATCCTTTTTTTTTTTACCTCATCTACAAAGATTATATTCTTGATGATGATAACCTTATGGGTAGTGGGATTCCACAGGCAATACCCCTTCACTCCATCAGCATACCCCAAGAATAAGCATTTCCTAGATTTTAGATCTAGCTTTGTAATTTTTTTGGGACTGTACATCATGTACACAAGACTTCTAAATATATGAAGAATTGAATAATCAACTGGCTTAACAATCCACATCTCCATTAGTGTTTTTAAATCAATTGTAGTTTATAGAGCCCAATTTATCACAAAATAAATGGTGCTAACTGTTACCCAAAAAGTCTTATCTAAGCTTGCAATTGCCAATATATCTCTGGTTCTTCTTAACAGAGTTTTGTTCATTTGCTTTGCCACTCCATTCTGCTAAAGAGTGTATACTGTTGTGAACTATCTTTTGATGCCTTCTTGCTTGTAGAATTGATCAAATTCACTGCCACTATATGCTCTTCCATTATCTGTCCTCAGATACTTGATCTTCTTTCTAGATTTAAGTTCTACCCGTACTTTGTAAACTTTGAAGATTGGAAACATATATGCCTTCCTCTTGATTGTATACACCCAACATCTCTTGGAATAATCATCAATGAAGGACACAAAGTACTTCGCTCCTCCCAAGGAAAGAATTGGTGCTTGTTGTACATTAGAGTGAACCAATTCTAAAATTGATTTGCTTCTAGAATTTTATATGTTGAACTTCAATTGATACTACTTATTTATAACACAATGCTCACAAAAAGGTAGAGATACCTTTATGAGCCCTAAAACTAGCTTTTTCTCAGCTAGAATCTTCATTCCTTGTTTAGACATATGTCCAAGTTTCTCATGCCATATCACTGCATTTGAACATTTTAAAACAATTGATGCTTTTGCCTTTTGCAAAGTCTCTCTGTTTAACATATTCAAATTTGCAGCTATCTTTCCTGCCTTCATAAGTACAATCACACTTCAAATTATTGTCATGATCTTGTTTTCAATTTCAAACTTGTAACTAAGATCATCCAGTTTTCCTAAAGACAACAAATTCTTCTTCAGGCCCTCCACATGCTGCACTATAGCGTCCTACTCTTATAGGACATATTCCCGAACATTCTGACGGTATTCGAGAACATACTTTATGAGGGTGGCACGCTAGGATAGTCATTCAACTCAATGTAAATTTGTCACGCATCAGACGCATGTTTAGAAAATCAATAATGTTGGACCCCGAACTTTTGGTGAAAATTAGAAATATTAAAATGAATTTAAATGAGAAAGAAATTGATGAGAAAATT
>JAOSBN010000179.1:6100223-6117447 GCA_027563595.1 Erythroxylum suave | reverse complement strand
ATGACACTCACCACTTAATAACCAAATTAAATGCTAATGCCTTATAGCTTATCCTCCTACACATTGCTTAGTAATCAATTCATTTGTCTCTAAATTTCTATACCAATTGTCACCTAATTTTCTATGTCACTTGTCAATAAATCCTAGTGCCACATGTCCCTTATTTCTATAACCCTTTATCAATTGTCTTGCTACTTGGCATTTTCCTAGTCCAAAAATACTCATAAACATCAGAAATTCCCCAAATTTTACCAAAAATTCTAAATCAATATTTATAATTATCAAAACAATTTTCACGACATTTTATTCACTATTCACATGCTAATCACATTAAAATCATTTATATCCTGGAATATGTCAAATGAGTGCATGAACAATCAATGTAGTGTGTGCAAATATCAATAATCGCGTGTGTGTAGGCTTATCTTTGTGATATGCATGTAAAGGCAATGCACCTCATGTGCTCTCTATGTTATTTCTCATGTATCCTAGTTTAGGATCCTATGTCCTAATCCTTTGTATGGAAACGAGATGTTACATACACTCCCTGGATAGTACGAATTGTACCATTATAAAAATTCAACTTGATAGTTTGAACACTAATGATCTTTAAGTAATGATCAGTGCAACTGTACACAAATACTCCTAAGACAGGTTTATAATGATAAAATCATTCCCTCCAACAGGTTACATGAAAAGTAGTTCCCAAGAAAAAATTTCATTCACTAGCAAATCTTTTTATGCTTTCATTCATTATCACTGCCTTATAACACAGGACATTACCATCTTCTGAAGTGCTTGCCATATTTCTTTGAGGATTGGAATTTATCTTATTCCAACAATCCTTCTTCATATGACCCTTTTTTCCACAATTTTAGGATTTTAAATTCTTCTTACTTCTAGTCTTTCCCTACCATGATTGTAGTTCGCACTTTGGCTATAGTCGATTGATCTCCCTCTCATTACTGTTAATGCCTCTGCTTGTTGTGAAGTTGCTCTTATATCTTCCTTATTCGTGCGCTGGTTTTCTTCTTTAAGAATAGTGACTATAAAATCATTGAAAACTAGGTGGTCTGCACAGACATTATTTGGTAAATTGATGATGAATTGATCATACAAATCTAGTAAAATTTGTAGTAGAAGTTCAGTACATTCCTGAGACTCTATTTTATGATCCAGTTATTTAAGTTGGGAAAATAGAGTATTCAAGGTGTTGATATACTCTGTCAGTGAAGTAGATTCTAACATTTGAAGAGTGTACAATTTTCTATTAAGGAAAATCTTGTTATAGAGTGACTTGACCTCGTACAACTTAGTGAGATGATCCTAGATCTCCTCTGTGCTTGACAACATTCCATTTAGTAATGCCAGATGAAGATTTGCGATAACATTCTCATCTATCTCATTCCATTTATTATCATTTGTGAATATTACTGGCCTTTTGCTAATGGTCGCTAAGCAATTATCTTTTTTTAAGATAGCCTTCATCTTCAATTTCCACAATGAGAAATTACTCTCATTAAACTTATCAATCTTAAATTTTACCACCACTGCTTTTATCACGAACATAGCTCTCACTATTTCACGTGAATAGTACTCCTATACATGAATAGCACTCATACATATGAATAGTATAGTATATGTGAATAATATTGTATCCGTATTTACAAATAGTATCGAATACATGAATAGTACTTAGTTGCTACAACTGACTACTATAATGTTAATTAAAAAATAAATGCATGAACAGTTGTCACCTTTTTTAGTTACTATTTTACTATTCATCAATTTTCACTGTCTTTACCTAAAAATAGAACGAATTGTCTTAAAAAATTCATTGTAATTTTCTTACCATGCTCTAATACTGCTTGTTATAAAAATTGACTTGATAAGTGTAGGTTCTTGGTAAATATGATTGAAGGAATAGTAATGAAGAAACAGACACACATACTTTTACATGAAAAATATAAACAAATTAGGGTAAGAACCATGAGCAAGAAGAAGAAACTTCACTACGAAAATTTAGGAGTTACAATCTCTTTCTATATTATAAGGAGAAATACTAAATCTCTTAAAGATATGAAAAACACTCTCTAAATTATGGAGAGTAAATAGAAAAAGAAAGACTTATGGGATGAATGAAAATTGATATAGAAAGGCCTATTTATAGGCCTCCCATGTGCATTTAGCCAGTTGTGCAATTTCTTCTTCTTTCTATATGAAGAGTTTTTCTTCTGCCTTCCTTTCTAGGAAGCTAGCAACAACTTTTCTTGACTTTGGCAGTCGGATAGCAACAGAATTAATTTGTGGAGTTGCTCCTCCTGATATTATAGGGATTGAAAGTGAAAATCCATGATTATTTTGGACTTAATTCTCGTAAAATTAAGTGTTATTTTCAAGTTATATGTAACTTAGTTATGAAGAAAAATATGCTACCTAATATGCTAACATGATAATATTATATCATATGTTGTAACATACTTTTCATTTAATAAAGATAGCTTAAAGCTAAGAAATCTCATTATGTCAAGAGAACTTTAAAATTGGGTACTCACAACAGTAAAGCAACTCATCAGTAAAAATCTACACTAGTTGCTACCCAATGTATTGTATTATGAAGTGGAAATTAAAAGAGGTAGAAAAGACCAAAATTTCAGGTCAAATCCACCATTGTCACCTATCTCAGGTCAAGGAATAATGGTATTATATCATGTAAGGCGGTATTGACATACATGGTACCGCCATAGGTATTTGAAAAAAAAGCAAGTTATCGTAAACAACTTGCATGCAAGCTGTCATGGTGGACAGCTTGCATCACAGTTTGCAACATGCAAGCTGTAGCTTTGACAGCCACAACTTGCAACATGCAAGCGGTGGCAAAGGGCGATGGAGGGTGTATATAAAGACCTTCCCTCCCTCTTTCATATATATGTTTTTAATACATGTATATATGGTAGTGTTTAAAGTCTTATGTGAGAGAGTGATTTGGAGTATTTTTAGGAAACATTTTTCCTAAAATGTTGAGTGACAAAATAGTGAAGATATTATCCTAAGGATAGTAAATTTGGGAAACACCTTGTGTATGCGTGCCACTATTTTGTTGTATTATTTTTTCACTTTCTGCACCTGTTATTTTCATTAGTGAAAGTTTTATTTGGAGTTTGGCACGTGGACGTAGCCTAAATTAGAGGGTGAACCACGTTAAATATCTACGTGTTATTTTCTTGCTTATTTTGCTTGTGGGATTTAATTTGTAAATTTTCTCAACAAGTAGTATCAGAGCGGGTTTGGTTATATGTCAAAGCATTTCTCATCGTAGATGGAGGCAAAAATAAGCAAGATGATTAGCCTAAATGGCTCCAACTGCCACATATGGAAGAACAAGATGAAAGATCTTTTGTTTGTCACATCATTACATTTACCGGTGTTTACCACAATAAAATCCAAAATAAATCAGACGAGGAGTGGGAATTTGAGCATTAACAAGTATGTAGTTTTGTTTGGAAATTTGTTGAAGATAACGTATATAATCATATCTGTAACGAGACTTACGCACGGACGTTGTGGGAGAACTCGAGGAATTATATGCCTCAAAAATTGGTAACAATAAATTATTTTATTTGAAAAAATTGGTACAAATAAAATATCGAGAAGGTACCTTTGTAGCAGATCACTTGAATGAATTTCAGGTGATCATGGATCAATTATTAAGAGTGGGCATAAAGTTTGATGATGAAGTACTTGCCCTTTTGATGCTTAACTCTTTGCCAGAGTTTTAGGAGACTTTGAAGATTTCAATCACCAATTCTGTAGTTGATGGTGTTGTTAATATGGAATCTGTAAAAAGTGAAATTATGAATGAAGAAATGAGACAGAGATCACAGAAGTTCTGGTCATAGGTTCTAAAGGGAGCAGCAAATCTATAGGTCCAAATTTCAGAGATAAGAGTGAAGGAAGATCAAATAAATATTCAAATGTTGAGCACCATCACTGCAAAAAGAAGGGTCACATCAAGAGGTCATGTCAAAAGTTCAAAGAAGAAAAGAACAAAAGCAAAGAAGTCAAGAAAGATGATAGCAGTGATGATGAACACGCATCGACGACTACAATCATTGATGACTTTCACATCGTCTCATATAATAATAATGTGAATAGTGCATATTGTAAGTTTAACTGGATAGGTGACAGTGGTGCCATTATTCATGCCATATCATATAAAGAACTCTTCTCATCATATACAGAAGGAGATTTTGATGTCAATAAAATAGGAAATAGTAGTTTAAGCAAAATCACCAGAAAAGGTAATATTTACTTGGAGACAGACAATGGTATAAGACCACCTCTGAAAGATGTCATACATGTTCCTAATCTTCACCTAAATCTGATCTCGGTTGGCATACCTGATGATGAAGGTTTTTATTGAACTTTCAAAGATGGCAACTGGAAACTTACAAAAGGTTCCTTGGTAATCGGCAAAGGTGAGAAGTGCTCAAAGTTGTATGTGATGTAGGCAAAGGTCTCCAATGATATTGTGAATCCAGTGGAGAAAGATGATGCAACTGAATTGTGAACAGGAGACTTAATCATATGAGCGAAAAGGGGATGACTCAGTTAGTGAAAAAGAATTCATTATTTGGAGTTGACCAGGTACATTTAAAGAAGTGTGCTGATTGTTTTGCAGGAAAGCAAAATAAAGTTGTTTTCAAAGGTTCCCCTCTTTCCATAGTGAAGAATGTGTTAGATTTGGTAAACTCAGATTTATGTGGGCCAATGCCAAATTCACTGGGCAGTGCTCGGTACTTTGTGACTTTAATTGATGACCATTCTAAGAAGACGTGGGTATACACATTAAAGACTAAAGATAAAGTGCTAGATGTTTTCAAGAAATTTCATGCCTCTTTTGAAAGACAAACTTGGATGAAGTTGAAATGCATTCGAACAAACGATGGTGGAGAGTACACTGGACCATTTGATGTTATTGCAAAAAGCATGGTATTCAACATTAGACTCCTCCTCCTAAGACATTGCAATTGAATGGTTTAGTTGAGTGGATGAACATGACTTTGATGGAGAGAGTTAGATGCCTACTCTCACATGTAAAGTTGCCTAAGACATTTTGGGGTGAGGCTCTATTCATAACAATTTATGTATTAAATCACTCACTATGCATTCCTTAAAAGTCTGATGATCCGGAGAAAATATGGTCAGGAAAGGATGTTTCCAATGATCATCTAAAGGTTTTGGTTACAAAGCTTATGTTCATATTCCTAAAGATGAGAGATCCAAGCTTGGCGTCAAGACTCGCCAGTGTATATTTATTAGTTATGGAGAAGATTAATTCAGTTATCGATTTTATGATCTAATCCAGAAGAAGTTGATTCAGAGCCGTGATGCTATATTTATCAAACATCAAACTATTAAAGATCTTGACGAAGTGAAAATGGATGTTCTAGAAACCAATGGTGACCCAGTGAACTTAGAGTTAATTCCTCCAAAAATAGTGCCTAGACAATTTGGAGATGTAACTCAAAATTGCCAGTCAAATGTAGCTAATGATGATGCTCCCATTCAAAATCAATCAGATGAAGATTCTGATGAAGATAATTTCCACAACCAACCACTAGCACCAGAGACTGCTCAAGTTTCAATAAGGAGATCTATGCAAGTAAGATAAGCTACTATTAGATACTTTAGTGATCAGTATATGTTACTTACTGATGAGGGAGAACCTAAGAATTTTTAAGAGGCTATGATAGATGAACATAAGATTAATTGGTTAGAAGCCATGCAAGATGAGATGGAGTCCTTGTATGAAAATAAAACTTTTGAGCTGATGAAGTTGCCAAAAGGCAAGAAAGCTTTGAAAAATAAGTGGGTGTTCAAGGTTAAGCATGATGAGCACAATCTTCATCCAAGATTCAAAGCTAGATTGGTTGTTAAAGGACTCAACTAAAGAAATGGTATTGATTTTGACAAGATATTTTCAACAGTTGTTAAAATGACATCCATCTGTGTAGTGTTCGGTTTAACAGCAAAGCTAGACTTAGAAATTGAGCAATTGGATGTTAAGAAAACTTTTCTTCATGGAGATTTGGAAGAAGAGATATATATAAAGCAGCCAGAGGGTTTCAAGGAAAAAGGGAAAAAGGACTATCTGTGTAAATTGATGAAAAGCCTTTATAGTTTAAAATAGGCATCGAGACAATGGTATAAGAAGTTTGAAACAATTATGGGGGAGCAAGGCTATAAGAAGACTACTTTAGATCACTGTGTTTTTTATACAGAAATTCTCTGGTGATGATTTCATTATCCTTCTACTTTAAATTGATGATATGTTGATTGTTGGTCAAAATATTAACAGGATTAATAGTTTGGAGAAGCAGTTAAGCAAGTCTTTTTCCATGAAAGACTTGGGGCTAGCAAAACAGATTCTTGGCATGACAATTATCCGAGACAGGGGTGCCAAGAAATTATGGTTATCACAAGAGAAGTACATTGAGAAAGTACTTCAAAGGTTCAACATGGATAAAGCTAAAGCGGATAGTTGTCCTCTTACTAATCACTTTAGGTTAAGTACTAAGCAATGCCCTTTGATAGATGAAGAGAAGGAAGAGATGACAAAAGTCTCCTATGTTTCTGTAGTTAGAAGTTTGATGTACGCTATGGTATGTACACAGCTAGATATTGCGCACGTAGTTGAAGTAGTGAGTAAGTTCATTTCAAATCCTAGTAAGGAACATTGGAATGCAGTGAGGTGGATTCTCAGATATCTACGTGGTACTTCCAAAATATGCTTATGTTTTGGAACTACCAAGCCTATGTTAGTTGGTTACACAGATACAGACATGGCCAGCGATGTTGACTCGAGAAAGTCTATTTCAGGTTACCTAATTATCTTTATAGGGGGAGTTGTGTCATGTCAATCAAAATTTTAGAAATTTGTTGCTTTATCCATCATTGAAGTGGAATTTATTGCTATAACTGAAGCATGCAAGAAGCTCCTATGGATGAAGAAGTTCTTAGATCAAATTGGTTTTCAACAGGATAGATAACAACTGTTTTGCGACAACCAGAGTCCTATTCACCTTTAGGAAAAATTCCTCATTCCATTCAAGATCAAAACATATTGTTGTGAGATATCACTAGATCAGAGACGTGTTAGAGAAGAAGCTATTACAACTTAAGAAAATTCATAGGGATGAGAATGGATCAGATATGATGACAAAAGTTCTACCCAAGGGAAAGTTTGAGTTCTGTTGATCATTTGCTAGAATGATACTAAATACCATATAGTCAGTAAGGGGAGAATTGTAAGGTGGTACCAACATACATGGTACCACCATAGGTATTTTTTTAAAAAAAGCAAGTTGTCATAAACAACTGGCATGCAAGCTATAGCTTTGACAAACACAGCTTGCAATGTGCAAGCTATGGCAAAGGGCGGTGGAGGGTCTATATAAAGAGCCTCCCTCCCTCTTTCATATATATGTTTTTAATACATGTATATGTGGTAGTGTTTAATGTCTTGTGTGAGAGAGTGATTTTGGGTATTTTTAGGAAACATTTTTTTCTAAAAGGGTGATTGACAAAATAGTGAGGATATTATCCTAGGGATAGTAAATTTAGGAAATACCTTGTGTGTAAGTGCCACTATTTTGTTATATTACTTTTCACTCTCTGTACCTGCTATTTTCATTAGTGGAAGTTTTATTCAAAGTTTGGCACGTGAACGTAGCCTAAATTAGAGGATAAACTATGTTAAATTTTTGCATGTTATTTTCTTGTTTAATTTGCTTGTGAGATTTAGTTCTTAAATTTTCCTAACATATCATGCATTTCATCATTATTACAAATACCCATTTTGTATTTTGCAGTGATCCAATTAATCAAATAAATCGAATGATGAGTAATCTCTAATCAAATGCTGCCCCACCTCTTCTTAATATTTGAAGATTCTTACTAGAAAGGAGACTCTAAGTGGTTGGTTCCTGGCATCTAGGAAGACCCACCCAGCCTCCTCCCACTGATTCTCTACACTAATTTAGTACCTGTTGCATACAGTACGTTTTACTAGAAATTGTAAGCAACAAGTCGCATTTGCAATTATTCTCTTGCTATTTCGAGAATTGTTTCTTAATATTTGTACGGTGGATGTTCATAAATATATTATGACAACGTGCAAAAGAGTTTGGTGGCGAGGACGAGAGGATCTCCAACGTTGTTGTAGAATCCCAACGGTTCAGGATGTTGGCAATGGAATATTTACCTCTGCTTAATTAGCATTTGTTGAAGTTAGTGGGATTTGAATTCATTTTCAAGACTCCTGCCTACCTAGGACCGAAAGGAAGTTTGGTGCCATCAGCATGAGAACTGTTAATGTAGCGGAAGATAGTTTACAATTATCATGAAAATAAATTAAAAAATTATTTGTGAAAATCCAGTTTACTGTTCCCGTAGAAACTTTGTATTTCTAGAATTTATATTTTACTCTCTTACAACTTTATTAGGACATCAAGGTTAATAGCAAAAATTCTTAAAGACAGGTGTATTGTATTGAATATTATGTACGGGAAATATAAAGAAGTTTTTTAAATAAAAATTAATATAAAAGTGCAAAAAGATCTTTTAAGAAATACAAAAGACCATTTTAAGAACATAAAAGCTCCTAAAAAACTTATAAATTAGTTTACCCTTTCAATGCTCTCTTAATTTGTGATTTTTATATAGTCACTAAAAATATCAAAGTTATCTTTGCGTACGACTTTTGTAAGAATATCGGATATATGATTGGTTTGAAGTGTCTGCATACACCATATGAACTTATTTTTGTTTACCAAGTTGTGAATGAAATGATCTTGCAACCTGATATGTTTAGACAAATAATAAAAGTTGAGAGTTTCTGTCATTGCAAGGCACAAATATTGTCATAGTAAATTACTATAAGACTTTCCTCTTCCACTTCAAATATGAGAGAATCCTTCCAAACCACATAGCTTCACAAGCTGACAATAGTAGCTATACTCCACCTCAACTTAGGAAAGTGCAACAATGTTATGCTTTCTAGAAGTCGAAGTTATTACCTATGAATCAAAGTAAGGTAAATAGTTTGATGTGCTCTTTTGATCAATTAGTGATCTAGTTAAATCACTATCAGTGTATCCAAATAAATTGTTAACTTCTTCCCTTTTACATTTGATTCCAAACTTGTTTATTATTTACAATTAGCATAATAATTATTTTTCATGTTTAAACTAAAATTTGTTTCGATTATTTGTAAATCTAGAGACCTAACTTGAAGCTTATAAGATGTCTGGCCTAATATTAGTAAGATAGATGAATGATCTAACTAGATTTTTGGAGACTTTTAGATTTGCATTTTATGTTACATCATTATTTTATGACTCCTCATTTAATATCAAAATAGTAGAAACTGACTATGTAGGATTTCAAGTGAAAATTTTTGAGCATATTTTTAATATAGTTTCGTGTTAGATGAAAATCTCCCCTTTAGATTATTTTTCTTAAATACCAAGAAAATATTCCATGTGTCTAAAATTAGTCATCTCAAAAGTTTGCATCATGACATGTTTAAATACATTGGCATCCTTAAATTTATGCTAGTGTAGATTAAATAATCTACATATAGAGACACCACAAAAGAGCCGAAATCACTCTTATTTTCTCATAAACGGTTAGCATATTTTGGCTCTTGAAAACATTATTTTGATGGAGTAGGAATCAATTTTCATGTTTGATGCATATAGGGTTCCCTTAATCCGTATAACCACTTTTTAAGGTGATAAACTTTGTCATTTGACCTTTAACAATAAAACCTTGTGGTTATTCTATTTATAAATTTTCTTTCAAATCATCATTCAGAAATGTAAATTTCACATCAAACTAAAGCACTTATGACTCTAATTGTGAATCCATAAATAGAACAATGCTAATAGTCTTCGTATAAACAATTGGAATAAACGTTTTGTTAAAATTAATTCCAATTTATTATCAATAGCCTTTTGAATGCTTTCATCTTCTCTGAATTTTGTTTTATATACCCATTTTAATATGAACAAATATGTTCTTTTAGGCATATCCACAAGCTTTCATATGTTGTTCTTTTCTGTAATGGCCATTTCATCATTCATTGCCTTTCTTTGTACTCCTTCTTTCATAGTTTTATCAAAATACTATGATTCACAAGAGAAGAAGGCATCGTTACTTGAATCATAAATATTAGTTAGTGAATGCACATTTGTTAAAGGAGAGACAAAATTAAGGCATTAATTTTTAGGTGGATTTAGTGAAAGAGAACTCTTACTTGAGTTTTCTCTTGCAACTGACTTATGTATAATTTCATGCTACTGAACATTAATAAATTAAGAAGAATATAACTTTTAAGGTATGAATTCTTCATCCTTCTATGTTTAACTTGTTAACTCATCAAACATAATGTCTTTGGATATTTACAATTGATTTATGTTATATTAAGAAGCTGATAACTATTAGATTTATCAATATTGTTGATGAAAATAAAATTTTCTCTTCCCATGACAAACTTCTCGTTATTCTGAGAAGCATTCAGAGCATAGGCAATGAAATCAAAAATTTTAAATTGATCCATCATTGATTTGCAAATCTAGGCTTCAAAAGGGGTTATATTGCAAACTATTTTATGAATAAATGACTAAGAATATGAGTAGCTTCAACTCATAAGAAATTAGGAAGGTTTTTACCTTGCAACATGCTCTTTGCCATTTCAACAATTATACTATTCTTACGCTAGTCACTCCATTTTGTTGGGGAGTGTGATAAATTACTACTTGTATTTGAATTTTATTTTCTTGTCATACTTTATGGATGACTTGTAAATATATTCACCAGCACGATTTGGTCTAGGTTTCCTCAATTAATCTTGAATTTGTCTCTCTACAAGAAAAACAAACTTTTTAAAGTAGGAAAATCATTTGAATTTTTCTTTAGAAAATACAAACACATTATTCTTGTATAATCATCAACACAAAGGATACAATATCTTTTTCTGCTAAGAGACAAGGTCCTTGACAATCCTTAAATATCAATATGCATAAGTTGCAATAGAGTGTTTGCCTTACATAAAGATTTAAACAATGAAAGATGATGTATTTTATCATAAATGAAATCTTCATAAACTTTGTCAATTTTAGGTAGACCAATTACCATATTCTTCCTTTTCAAAAGTTGTAACCCTTAATTGTTGTGATGTCCACACTGTAAATCCCAAAGGATAGTTTCATTAACTTCTTCACTCTTTTTAAAACTAAATTATGATTTGTCTTTAAACAGAATGGTAAAATATTGTTGAGGCTCTTTTACTTCTACAACAATTTAATTATTTTTCTTATTAATAATAGTACATAGATCATCAAAAAAAAATTAGTTTATAACCTGCCTCATATATCTAATGCTTAATAGATTTTTACAATACTGAAAGTATTTAAAAACAATATATATGAGCTTCTTACCACCATATTTAAACTAGATCATAATGACACCTTTTTCTTCAATATTTATGATTTTGCATGACCAATATGTTAACTTGAGAAAACAAAAACCTTCCCTAAGTTCTTAAAATGCTCCTCAATCTTCTATCATGTGTTTGCTCCAATCAATTTCAACTTATCAAACATGTCAGTTTTGTTGTGTAATACTAATACAGGAAAGCAAATAGAACATCTTTTTTCTTTAAGAAATTAGTTTCTTCTTTGACATCTTCCTTTCATTTTATTCTTAATATTAATAATTTTTGTGACTAGTTTGGGATTTTGCACCGATGAAATCAAAGTAGCAATATTTTGTTTAGTAATTTGATTCTTTTGTAATTGGTACAATCTTTACCATTTTGGTTAACATCCTTTTGATTTTCTTATCCTCTACCATGTTGAACTTTTCTTGATTATTAGATGATTTCTTTCTTTAGTCTCCTTTGCTAAACTTCTACTTTGATAAGTTAATTTTGGACTGAAACATTTGCTCCAAAGGATGCTTTTCGAGCTTGAGTATTTTGTGCTTATGTGGTTCCATTGTTCCTATTGTCCTATATATAGAACTCGTATATAGAAAAATGGAATAAGTATGTTGACTCTTCAATGACTGTAACTATATGATTATGTTTTCATGATATGCTTCATAGAATCTTTTGGACTATTCTCTTTTCTTTAATGGTATCTCCAAAACTTTTTATTTGATTAATAATCTTTAAGGTTATTAAGAAATAATCTAGAACCTTCTTAGACTCCTTCATTTCTAGATTATTAAAATCTCTTTGAAGTGTTTGAAATTTAACCACAATGGTTTTATTAGATTCTTGGAACTCTTTCTTTAAAACATCCCATACCTTTCTTCGTTCCTCATTTTAAAAATTTTAGGATGAATTGGCTTGCACACACCTTTTTGGATGATTCATAAGGCTAATGCATTTGTCTTTATGATCTATTTTTCCTCTGCCTCAGACCATGACTCTAAACTTCCTTCTTAAGGTGGCTTTAAATAACCACTCTCCACAATATTCCATAAGTCTTTTGAGATGATTATTGCCTCCATTTTGAAACTTCAGTAATCATAATGTTCTCAATTGAATATGGAAATTTGATCTATAAAGATGAAGAATAACATATTGATGGATGCCATAAATGCTTTAAAGAGCTTTTATACCAAAACTTATTAGCAATAGTGGGAGTTATTAGATAATTAGGATGAAAATAAATTGAGAAAAGTGTTTGTAAAAAAGCAACTATTACTGCTACAAGATTTTTGTATTTCTAAAATTTATGTTTTGTTCTCTTACAACTTTATATGCACATCAAGCCTATTTATAACAACTAAATGAAATTTCTAGATTACATTGAATACTGGGAAATGGAGATATAAATAGGTTTTCTAGGAAATATAAAACGTCTTTTAAGAAATATAAAAGGTCTTATAGAAAATACCACTACAACAAAAAGGACATTTGGCTACAAAAAAAACATAACTAAAAGTCTCAAAATCATTGCTAATAGTCATTAGCAACAATTTATATTTATCGCTAAAAACTTCACCTAATTCCTTTAGTTGAAAATTATATGTGACATTTTTCACTAAATCGTTGCTAATAGTTTTTGCCTATGCTTTATTTTCGTAGCAAAAAACTATTAGTGACGTTTTGAGAAATCGTTGCCAATACCTTTTGGCTACATTTAGTTTTTGTAGCTAAAAATTATTAACTACTTTTTTTAAAACATAGCCAAAAAATTTTAGCTACGTTTCCAGTTATGCAGCCAGACGTTTTTAGCTACATTTATAAAAATATAGTTGAAAACTTTTGCCTACGTTTTTTAAAATGTAGTCAAAATTTTAATATACATTTAAACGAAATGTTATACCATACTGAATTATTATTATTTATTACATTTTTAATCCATATTATTGCATGTAATATTTAAATTTTTTGTTGTTAATTTATTATCAAAAATATAAAAATAATTGTTAATTTGAAGCATTAGATATAAAAAAATAAAATATCATTAAATATGTTCGTGTACAAGATTTTAATTACAACTTTAAAAATACTTACATACAAAATAATGAATACAGAGATTAGTTTACAAGATATTAGGCCCATTTCATCTTCTTCGAATCTGTAATCCAAGAAAAAGAATTAAATTTAAATTATAATAAAAACATGAATTAAAAAAGTATAAGAGATGTAATTAATACCATTCCTTTTCATCTTCACCGCTTCGGGCCAAGTAATTTTTTGAGGCACCTTTCATACTTAATTAACTTTTTTTTAGTATGTTGTAATTTAACCTTAAGAGACTTATTTTCCTCTTCAAGACCTTGAACATATGTTTATCTTGATGAGGATGAAATGGTTGGCTTAGGGCCAAACCCAATACCTTCGATATATCTGGAGAGTTTATGAAGCAAAGAATTGCAAATGTCTTCTACATTTGCCCCATTCCCTTTAGACATTGATGTTTGCAACAATTCTTGCACCTTATTCTAAAATTAAAAAAAATCAATATTCAATGCAAATATTATTAGTTAGTACTACATAAATAAATAAATTTAAATTTTAAAATTTTTTAATACTTACATAGTTATTTTGCGCTTCTTCTAACATCCATCCTTGACCTTCCTTATAGTGAGTGAGTTTGTAGAGTGTGATCCTCTCACACTCTTATCCATGTGGTTCCTTCTCACTTTATTTTATGAAAAAATACAATACACAGTAAATAATATAGTGTTTATTGATATAATTATAATTGGTAAACAAAGATCTTACATATTCATTTCGTACGACAACAAATGATTTGGAGCCTTAGTTGTGAGGAGTTTTCATTTTTCCTGTGTTCACCTCGGCCTTCTCTCATTTTTTCTAAATAAA
Organism: Erythroxylum suave; assembly: GCA_027563595.1. Lineage (NCBI taxonomy): Eukaryota > Viridiplantae > Streptophyta > Magnoliopsida > Malpighiales > Erythroxylaceae > Erythroxylum > Erythroxylum suave. The sequence goes on along the minus strand of JAOSBN010000179.1, from coordinate 6,103,037 downwards.
GAAAAAAAAGATAGTCACTAAATCATCTAACAAGATTAATGGAAGAAAATGTGAAGGGAAAAAAACCTGAACCTTGGGAGAGACCCAACAATCATAAATTGTTTTAATTTTCTAGAGATATCCGTTCTGGAACATGTCTACTTGTCTCCATATTAGAAGGAAAAGATTTTTAATAATGATGCAGTCTATAATGATTATACTTGGTCCTTTGTTTCAACAATGAAGTGGTATAGTTTGAAACGTCAGATTTGTCGATACTGACAATATTCAATTTCATTTGTGAACAATAATTAACAGTGTAATTAATCATAAAATAAGTGAAACAATATTGCATTTAGTTAACTAAAATAACCAAAACATTTTTGAGCAAGTTGTCTTCCTTTAAGTCCTTAGCTTGCTTTAGGCAAGGTAGTTTTGTTATGGCAATTATCCCCAACTGGCTAAACAATTTTGCTAGTTGAATCTTGTCTATAGGATGACCTTACAAAATATCAATATATACTGACAAGTTGTTCATTGCAACATTCATTTGTTACTACTCATAACCCCTAGTTATATCTTTACCTCTTTTTTCTGATGTTGACATTGGAACCTAACAACAAATGAATAATGATAAGAAAATATGCATTAAACTTGTAAACATATATTTGAGCATAAGTATATTTTAAAGTGTTAAAGATTAACAAACCTGCAAATCCCTTTGTACTAGTTGATTCATTATTAGTTAAGGAAGAATGAGGTTGTTGCTGACTTGATTCATTGGTGGATGAGGTCAAATGTTGTTATTTTCTAGGAACTGATTGATCCAGTTGTTAGAAGGTAGGAACAATTTCAATACCTGCTACCTTCTTTCCATTATTTCTACCAGTGCCACTATATTAGATATCTATAAAAACAAATATAAATTTTATTAACATTACAATACATCTAATCATCGTTACAAACATACTTTCAATCATCAACAATCTGCATTAACATAGCTCAAATATCAATAATCTGCATTAATATAACTCAATCATCAACAAACCCCATTAACATAACTGAAACGTTAACAATACATATTAACATAGCTCAATCATCAACAATCTGCAATAACATAACTTAAACAACAACAATACACATTAACATAACTCAATCATCAAAAGTCCGCATTAATATAACTCGAAAATATATAATACGCATTAACATAACTCAAACAATAATAATGAACATTAATATAACTCAATTATCAAAAATCTGTATTAACGTAACTCAAACATCAATAATACACATTAGCATAAATGTTACCAACATTACCTTTCAAACAATATTACCTTCAATTATCATGATTAAGATTTTAAAAATCATCATAGTTAATTACATTATGATTCGACTCTTCATCACTATTATATTCGGCCAAAGTATCATCATTTTCATATATAATTCATCCTCAATATAGTCTTCATCTCTTTCTAAAATATTGAATTGTACTTTATTTTCTTCTAATATATTGGGATCAACATCTCTCCTATAGAATGATGATATACTTATCTCTTTTATTTGTAGGGCTACATTATTCAGCTCCGATTCAATTTTTTGATATGCTTCATCGCCATCTTCATTCATTAAACTATTTTCTCTTTCATAAAAATCAAAGAGATTTTGGTGTTGAAACTTTTGGACAACTTTCCAATTGTTTCCCAATACAATGCCATTAAGGTAGAATACTTGCTTCACTTGACATGCAAGGACAAAAGGGTCATTATCATACCATGTGTTTACTAATAATGATGCTAGAAATATTGCCATTCACTTTTATATCACTAAGAAAACCATTTACACTTAAATAGAACAATCTTTTTATCCTTGATGTATGCAACTCTATTATTTTTTAGATGACACTGTAAAAGTCAATAAAGTTGTCGTTATGATGTTCCTCAATAACAACCCTACAATTTTGGCTTCTAAGTCGACTGTCATGATCTTTTATATGAAATATAACTCCATTAACAATGCAATTTGTATATTTTTTCCTACACATGTGAGGGTCATATTCCAAAGCATATAATGTTGTCGTTTCCTTTTGCAATTTACGGTTATGTAATTATATCATTTGTAGGACAAAATATAGCTAAAAGTTAATGTAACTTGTAAATTGCCATAAGTTCATAATATTCTATCAATCACTTACTTAAGTCCTAAACCATAATGGGAAGTTAATCTTATGTCTTTCTTCAACATTAAGAATCCCTTTGCTTTTAATCTCATCTTTGTGCTCTCTATTTATAAAAGCAAATAGATGTTAGAAAATATGGGTTAAATGTTATATTTAAATATGAAATAATGAATGTGAAGTAATATACATACTCCATATATAAATTGACTTCCTTGCAATTGCCCAAAATATACCAATGGCCAATTTCGAGTTCACGTTTAGTTAACTCCACATATTTTTCTGTTCCAACTGACTTTACTTTTTAGGAGAAAACTGACAAGTCACCATCTTGATCAAAATCAAAGTTGCATTCTTCTCTATTAAATCTTGTCTCCACATCATTAAAGTACATATCACAAAATGTCAATTATTCATTTGATGTATAAGCCTTTGCAATAGTGCTTTCAGGTCGCACTCTATTACACATATAATGGTTAAGAGAGCCTAAAAACGTAAACAAAATATAAACATTAACAATTGTTACTAACAAATAACTTAAGGAAAAAAAGTAAATTACCTTTCAATGGGGAACATCCATCGAAATTGAACCGATCCATAAAGTTTTGTCTCATATAGTAAGTAAATTGCCAAATGCACAATAACATAAACAAAAGATTTGG
>JAOSBN010000179.1:6080350-6100123 GCA_027563595.1 Erythroxylum suave | reverse complement strand
TACGTACTAGTTTCACACTTTACACACACGTGACCAGCTAGAATTCCATCTCAATTTGGATAACCACTTCAGCTATTCTCAGACTTCAACTAGGATAGGTTATTCCACTTCAACTAGAATTTGTCACGTACATGGATAAGTAGAGATCTGTTTGACTTGATACTATAATATCGTACAGCCCAAGAGTAGTGCGTCAGATAGATAACTTCATTTATTTAATTTACTAATATGTCCAATTTAAAATGCCAAAATCAACTATATTCTAACATAGACAAATAATAAGAGTTAAAGAGTTTTTGTCATTGCAATGCACAAATATTGTCATAGTAAATTACTATAAGACTTTCCTTTTCTACTTCAAATATGAGAAAATCCTTCTAAACCACATAGCTTCACAAGCGACAATAGTAGCTATACTCAACCTCAACTTAAGAAAGTGCAACAATGTTATACTTTCTAAAAGTCCTAGTTATTACCTATGAATTAAAGTAAGATAAATAGTTTGGTGTGCTCTTTTGATCAACTAGCTAGTGATCCAGTCCAATCACTATCAGTGTAGCCAAATAACTTGTTAACTTCTTCCCTTTTACATTTGGCTCCAAACTTGTTTATCATTTACAAGTAACATAATATGAAAATTTAGGAGTTACAATATCTTTATATTTTATAAAGAGAAATACTATCTCTCTCAAAAATATGAAAAACACTCTCTAAATTATGGAGGGTAAATAGAGAGAGAGAGACTAATGGGACGAATGAAAACTGATATAGAAAAGCCTATTTATAGGCCTCCCATACGCATTTAGCCAGTTGTGGGATTTCTTCTTCTTTCCACTTGCAGAGTTTTTTCTTCCTTCCCTCCCTTTCTGACTCTAGGAAGTTGGAAACAATTCTTCTTGACTTTGGCAGTCGGATAGCAACAGAATTAATTTGCGGGAGCTACTCCTCCTGATATAGGGATTGAAAATGAAAATTCATGATTAGTTTGGACTTAATTCTGCAAAATTAATTGTTATTTTCGAGTTACATGTAAGTTAGTTATGAAGACGAATATGCTACCTAATATGCTAACTTGACACTATTATATCATATGTTGTAACATACTTTAAATTTAATTAAGATAGCTTAAAGCTGAAAAATCTCATTATGGCAAGAGAACTTTCAAATTTGGTACTCACAACAGTAAAACAACTCCTCGGTAAAAATCTCACCAGTTGCCACCCAGTGTCTCGTATTATAAAATGAGTAAAAGAGGTAGTCAAAACACCGGAACTTCGGGTCAAATCCACCATGACCACCTATCTCAGGGAAAGGAATAATGGTCCTATATCATGCATTACGTCACTATTACAAATACCAAGTTTGTATTTTGCACTAGTCCAAGTAGTCAAATGAATCAAATGATGAGCAATCTCTAATCAAATGCTGCCCCACCTCGTTTTAATATTTGAAGATTCTTGCTAGAAAGGAGATTCTTGTGGTTGGTTCCTGGCATCGAGGAGCACCCACGCAGCCTCCTCCCACTGACTCTCCACACTAATTTAGTACCGGTGTTATTCTGTACGTTTTACTAGAAATTGTAGAAAAGTCGCATTTGCAATTATTCTCTTGCTATTTGCTAGGCTGTAGTACGAGAATTGTTTCTTAATATTTGTACGGTGGCTGTTCATAAATATATTATGACAACGTGCAAAAGAGAGTTTGGTGGCGAGGACGAGAGGATATCCCTCGTTGTTGTAGAATCCCAACACTTCAGGATGTTGGCCACGGAATCTTTACCTTGGCTTAATTAACATTTGTTGAAGTTAGTGGGATTTGAATTCATTTTGACTACTCCTACCTACCTAAGACCGGAAGGAAGTTTGGTGGCCATCAGCATGAGAACTGTGGGTATTCCAATGGAGGACGAATACAGTTGTGTTGACACTAGCGGAAGATAGTGTCAACAGTATCTTTGTATGCAGTTTTAAAAAAATATCAGGATGAAAATAAATTAAAAAAATATTTGAGAAAATGAAGTTTTATTGTTGCCGTAGAAACTTTGTATTTCTAGAATTTGTATTTTACTTTCTGATACGTCTCTTTGTATCAGCTAAGCCTTTTGAGCAGGCATCAACTCCAAAGAAGGAATAGATGAGCGTGAATTATGCATAAAAGAAGCCTTTGATGGCGAGGAACAGAAGAATCAGAGAGAAAGGGAGAAGATTAGGGTTAAACCAATACCATATTATTTCCATCAATCTGCTAAGTGAAGCTAATCTTCACTTATCAACCCAACGGTTCGGCTATTACGACAAGGGAAAGAACCGTGAAGAAAACCCTTGAAGATAAACATTAAAGATTTGTTTAACAACTAACTAAAGCATGCGTAAAATAGTAAATGACTATGAAACAATTTAAACATAATCAGATAAACAATTTAAAGAAAGGTGTATTGAATATTAGGTGATGGAAATATAAAGAAGTATTTTCTAAAATACAAAAAAATAATTTAAAAAGTACAAAAAGATGTTTTAAGAAATATATAAAAGACCATTTTGAGAACATAAAAGGTAGTTCCTAAAAAAATTATAAATTAGTTTGCTCTTCCAATACACTTTCTTGATTTTTAATTTTTATATACTCATTAAACTATCAAACTTACCTTTGCTTGCGACTCTTGTAAGAATTTCAGATGATTGGTTTGAAGTGTCTGCATATAACATATGAACTTACCTTTATTTACTAAGTTGTGAATAAAATGATTAACAATAACTCAATTGCCTACATGTACGTAAAACATACAAGTCCCCTCTTATATGTAGACAACATGCATGCATAAACATATATGCATAAGAAGCAAGTGGAAATAATAACAGCATACCTCCAGCCATTACTAACATGTTCACTCTGATCCTTGATACAATCCCAAAGTTGAATGAAGTTTCTTTTTTTGTTCGAATCTTCTAACCTCTCAAACTTTCAATTTAATGGTGTAAACTTTTCTAAACAAAAGTAGAAGGTTTGGGACCCAAAACCAACCTTTCAGAAATGTTGATGATGGTTGTGAATCATATGGACAATAATACACAAGAGATTATTCTATATATTGCTCTGCCCATTACAGAGGCAACAAACAACAACAGATCATCACAACATTTCAAAAATGTTGTGATGGTTGTGAATCATATGGACCATATATACACCAGAGAGTATTCCATGGCGATAAGTCCTTTTATAATGAGTAATATCTTCTATGTATTACATTATATTATGTCTCTACACACCAGTCCTTCAATTTAATGAATAAATCATATGTTTATTTTAGGTCTAAACTTAATGAAGATTCTCAATATAAACAAAATGAATATCTATATATATAGGTGCACAAACTATAAGAGAAACATCACATTGAAGAAGAGTTTTGGTGAAAACGATGTACACTCAATGACATTATTTTACAGAACCCATTCTCTTTTGTACTATGTGATCCTTAAACTACTTAGATGGCATGAGTCAAAAGATCCACAATCATCAACTTAGTGCTAATGTGCTCAATGACCACTTTCTTTTCCTTAACATGTTCTCTTATGGCTAAATACTTAATGTTGATATGCTTACTTCAACTTTCACTCTTGTTGTTTTTAGCCATAAAAATCGCAACTGGGTTGTCACAGTACAACTTTAATGGATTAGAAATATAGTCCACAATTTTAAGCTCATATATAAAACTCTTCAACCATACACTATGTAAGGTGGCCTCAAAACCCGATATGAACTCAGCTTCCATAGTATAAGTAGCAGTCAAGGTCTGCTTGACACTTCTCTAAGATACAGCTCCATAACTAATATGAAAATATAACCTGAGATTGATTTTCTTGAATCAATGCAGCTAGCAAATTCTGAATCAGAGTACCCAACTACTTCCAGATTTTTAGTCTGTCTGTATGTAAGCATGTAATCCTTCGTTCCTTGAAGATATCTCATCACTTTCTTCGCAACCTTTCAGTGATCAATACTGGGTTTACTCTGATATCTTCCTAACATTCCAACCACGAATGCAATGTCTAGTCTTCTACATGCTTGAGCATACATTAAGCTTCTAACGATTGAAGCATATGGAATGTTCTTCATGTGTTCTCGTTCGAAATTGTTTTTTGAGCATTAACTCAAGTTGAATCTATCACCCTTCATTATAGGTGCTACACTTAGTACACAATCTTTCATCTGAAATCTCTCTAAAACTTTATTGATATAGGTCTCTTGAAACAATCCCAAAATGGCTCGAAATCTTTCTCCATGAGTCTTAATGCCAATGACATAAGATTTCTCACCCATATCTTTCTTATCAAACTTCTTTAAGAGAAATTGTTTCACCTCATATAGTAAACTCTTATCATTGGTTGCAAGTAAAATATCATCTACATATATCACAAGATAACAAAATTTACCCCTACTGATCTTTTGATATATACATTGATCCATAAGGTTCTCTTCAAAACCGAATGAAGTGATCACCTCATGAAATTTTAAATACCATTGACGAGAGGCTTGTTTTAAACCATATATGAATTTATTGAGCTTGCAGACCAAATGCTCACCATTACTCGAGGATAATCCTTTTATTATTTCATGTAAACCTCTTCCTCTAGTTCACCATTAAAAAATGTCATTTTTACATCCATTTGATATAACTCAAAGTCAAAATGGGCTACTAATATCATAATTACTTAAAGAGAATCTTTCTTTGATACATGAGAAAATATCTCTGTGTAATCAATTCCTTCTTTTTGAGTAAATCCTTTAGCAACGAATCTTCCTTTATGTCGCTCAATGTTGCCTTATGAGTCTTTCTTTGCTTTAAAGACCCATTTACGCCTAATGAGTTTTACACCATTAGGCAATGCATCGAGATCCTAAACTCGATTACATGTCATAAAATTCATCTCATCTTTCATGACATTGTACCATAAGTCTAATTCTTTAGAACTTATGGCTTGCAAAAATGTTTCAGGATCATGTTCGACTCCGATGTTAAAGTTCAATTTTTGTAGATACACAATATAATCACTAGGGATACTTGATTGCCTTACTCTAGTAAATCTCCTTAATGTTATTTCAAGATTCTCCTCAGGAGCTTATTGTTCAACTGGTTGATCAATAATTTCTTGTTGTTCCATATCAATAACTTGATCTATTGTATCGATATCAATTGCTTCTAGAATTTCAACAATTAGTTGGCTAACACCCTTTGAAGCTTGAGGGGTGTGAATGACAATCAATCTATCACTTGATCCAGAGGGATGAACTTCTTAATGTTCCTTTTCTGAAATAACATCTCAAAATTAATCACTCCCACTGATCAAATCATTCTCAAGAAATTATACATTTCTTGATTTCTCAATCCTAGTATTGTGAGATGGACAATAGAATCTATATCATTTGGATTTTTCAACTTATCTAATGAAGTGACCACTCATGGTTCTCTAGTCTAGCTTCTTTTCTTGTTGATTATAAATTCTCACTTTAGAAGGGCATCCTCAAATGTGTATATGTATCAAACTTAGTTTTTAACCCTTAAATAACTCAAAAGGTGTCTTTGTGACAACCTTAGTTGGAACTCAATTTAATATATATACAACTATCTTTAGTGCTTCAGTCTATAAGAAATCAAGAAGTTTTACATTACTTTGCATACTTCTCACCATGTCCATTAATGTTCAGTTTCTTCTTTCTGCCTACCATTATGATCCGGAGAACCAGGCATAATGTACTAGGCAACAATCCTGTGTTCTTTAAGAAACTTAGCAAATGGACTAGGAGTTTGTCCATTCTCTATGTATCTACTATAATACTCTCCACCTCTATTTGATCTCATGATCTTAATTTGTTTTCCAGGCTGGTTTTCTACTTTAGCCTTAAAAACTTTAAAGGCATCTAAAGCTTCATCCTTAGAACGAAGTAAGTAGAGATACATATCTCGTGAATAATCATCTATGAAGGCGATAAAGTATTTTGGACTATTTGCATCTATCCCTGGACAAAAAATATCCATATGTATGATTTCTAATAGATTTGTGCTCCTCTTTGCACCTCCTTTAGACTCATTAGTTTGCTTACTCTGAATGCAATCAACACAAGTCTCATAATCAGAAAAATCCAAAATACTAAGTATTCCTTCATTTACTAATTTTTTAAGTCTCTCAATGGAGATGTATCATAATCTCTTATGCTACAATATAGAGGAATCCTCATTCACAATACGTTGTATTTTCCCAACAATAATATGCATAGAAGTATAAGCAGTGTCATTTCGTAATTTAAAAGAATAAAGACCATCAATCAAAACACAATGTCCAAGAACTTTGGATTTATTGGATAACTGAAAACCAAAATTTGTAAAATTAAAGGTAAAACCTAATGATACAAGCCTTGAAATGGAAAACAAATTTTAAGAAAAACTTGATACATAAAAGGTATTTTCCAGATGTAAAATAAAACCATTGCTTAACGTCAAATTGCAAGTGCTAATGACTTCCACATGTGAACTCATCTTACCTCCTACTTAAATGTAGTGTTCACTGTCCACTGGTTTCCTTAGGTTATGCATACCCTGCAAGTTAATTGAAACATAGATTGTTGAACCAAAATCAATCCACCAAGTGTTATGATTAACACTAACCATATTAGATTCATAACAAACAAATGAAAGGTGAATACCTTTCATTTCGAGCCAGTTCTTAAATTTTAAGCATTTTCTCTTCATGTGTCCCCATTTTTTTGCAGAAGAAACACTTTGATGCTTTCTTTATCTTGGGCTGAGGAGGAATCACTTTGATGCTTTCTTTATCTTGGGCTGAAGAGGAATCTTGCCTTTTCCCTAATTTTTCCCTGATCCTTCTTTTTCTTTCCTTGCGTAGTCAAGTTCACTTTTTCACCCTCTATTATAGCTAACCTCCCTTCTTCTTGAGCACACATGATCAACAACTCATTAATTGACCATTTGTCTTTATGTGTGTTATACGAAATTTTAAAAGGACCACATTGTTAGCGGTAGAGTATTCAGAATAAAATGAACCAGGAAAGAATTCTAACATTTTTACTTCTAAAGCTTTTAACTGAGCCGCTATATCCCTCATGCACATGATATAATCATGCACACCTTTTATCTTGGTGAGCCTTAGAGATGACAATTGCATTATTAAGGTTCTAGTAAGATCCTTGTCAGATGTAGAAAATTGTTCACAAAGAGACAATTGGATTACTCCCATTTGTCATAAAGACTAACTGCATTCAGAGTGTTGGTTTTAGTGATAGCAGGTGGTTTGTCTTTTCTTATAGCACAGTCTATATCTATCCAGCCCAAATGAGGAAGCACTCTCTCCTTCCATAACTTATAATTATTACCCTTTAATTCAGGAATGCCATACTTAACTTTAGAGGTATTCGTAGGTAAAATAATTGCAAAATTATTAATCATATATGCTTATCAACCAAAATATGAGACAAAAAATTGCTATGTTTTGCCAATGTAAATCATGCATACATCCAGGAATCTAGTGACATAAAATTTGCCTGTGGGCTAAAATTCTACTCCATTAGATCCATTGGATAAAACTATCAAATTATGTTCCTTTTCTTAATTCATGTTGGTAAATCAAGAAGTATAATTTGATATTTTATCCTAATTAACCAATACATATAACAAAATTATATGGGTAAATTTTTGTTTTATACATATGATTAACCGCAACTAATGTTTACAGTGATCCATAAACTTTAATATATAATTTTAATCAATTAAAGATGTTGTGGTTACTCCCTAATTAATTACAATTATATGAATCACCTCACATTACTTTAATCGTAATTAAAACTAAATATTGCATCAAATAATTAATAATGCAAATAAATCAAATATCAATGCACAAATTGTTTAATCTACTTTTGCATTTATAACGTTCATAAATTTATTCATACAATTTTCAATTAATTACATATATAATGTGTACAAATAGTTATTTCACAAATAAACATCTTTAATGTGCATAAAATCACATTATTTATTCTTACATGTCTAATTTAATACAAATATTAAATATATAATTTATTATTTATTATTCTTAATACATTAGACATACAAATTAAAATAATTTAAGATTCTCAAAAAATATTAATTCCAAATAATTTTTTATAACTAAAATAAAAAAAATTAGGTTAAGTGCTTAATTAACCCAACAAAGAACCAAAACATTAACTTAATTACTTAATAATTAAAAAATAGAACAGTCATCTTCAACCACTAGCTGGGTCAGTATGACAAGACGTGGAAGAGACGTTGCAGGTCTACACACCTATGAGAAGAAAACAAGACACACATTGCACGGCTAGTGATGTCCAAAACTGCCACATAACCCGACGCCTTTTGTCCTCCTAACATGTATCACGCCTCCAGTTGGTGCACCATACAACATGATGTGCCAAAACATAACCATGACATCCTGTATGCACACCAATGTCTAACTCCTCTTCAAACATATCACATTTGCGTGCAACAGACATCTCCAAAAACAAAACAAAGCATAGAAGAGGATATGTTTAACAGACACAAGGCAGAGGTATACATGGCTTTGATACCAAATGATTAACAATAACTCAACTGCATGCATTTAACTTAAAACATACAAGTCCTCTCTTATATGTAAACAACATGCATGCATATACATATAGACGTCGGAAGCAAGTGGAAATAATAATAACATACTTCCAACCATTGCTAACACATTTACTTTGATCCCTGATACAATCCCAAAGTTGAATGAAGTATTTTATTTTATTTTTTAAATCTTCTAATCTCTCAAACTCTCAAGTTAATGGTGTAAACTTTTCTGAACCAAAGTAGAAGGTTAGGGACTCAAAAACAACCCATAACTGTCCATATATTGCTCTGCCTATTACAGAGGCAACAGATAGAAACAGACCATCAAAATTTTTTTGAAACATTATGATGGTTGTGAATCATATGGACCATATATACATGAGAGAGTTTTCCAACATAAAATGATCTTCAACTTGATATATTTAGACAAGTAATAAAAGATAAGAGTTTTCGTCATTGTAGTGCTCACATAGTAAATTCCTATAAGATTTTCCTGCTTCTACTTCAAATATGAGAGAATCCTTCTCAACCATAAAGTTTGGCAAGTGACAATAGTAAATATTGTAGATTCACCCTCAACTGAAGAAAGTGCAACAACGTCATTCGTTTTAGAAGTCCAAGTTATTACCTATGAATCAAAGTAAAATAAATAGTTTGATGTGTTATTTTGATTAATTAGTGATCCAGTCCTATCAGTATCAGTGTAGCCTAATAACTTGTTATCTTCTTACCTTTTATATTTGATTCCAGTAACTTGTTATCTTCTTCCCTTTTATATTTGATTCGAAACTTGTTTATTCTTTTATAAGTAATATAATGTTTATTTTGCATATTTAAAATAAATTTTGTTTTGATTTGATTATATGTAAATCTAAAGACATAACTTAAAGTTTGTAAGATGTCTGGCCTAATATTAGTAACATAGATGCATGTTCTAACTAGATTTATGAAGACTTTTAGATTTGCATTTTGGGTTTCATCATGTTTTTGTAACTGCTCATTTAATATCAAAATAGGAGATATTAACTTATAAGACTTCATGTGAAATTTTTTTTAGCATATTTTAATATAGTTCCATGATAGATGAAAATCTCACCTTTAGATTGTTTTACTTTAATACTAAGAAAATATTCCATGCGTCTAAGATTGTTCATCTTAAAAGCTTGCATCATGATATGTTTAAAATCATTGGAATCCTTAAATTTATAGTAGTGTAGATTAAATCATACCAAAAGAAAGTCATAATTTATACCAAAAGAAAGTCATAATTACTCCTACTTTACCATAAAGGGATTTTGTTTTGCTCATAAAAAATAATTTTGTTGGAGATAGGAATCATTTTCATGTTTTATGCATATGGGGCTTACTTTAAGTCGTATGAAGACTTTTTAAGGTGATAAACTTTGTTTTATTGACCTTTAACAATAAAACCTTATGGATGTTCAAATTAGACTTTTCTTTCAGATCATCATTTAGTAATGTAGACTTCACATCAAGCTAAAGTACTTCTAACTCTAATTGTGAATCCATAAATAGAACAACTCTAATAGTCTTCATATGAATAATTAGAATAAATGTTTTTCTAAAATTAATTCTAGTTTATTATGAATAGCCTTTTGCGATAAAGTGAGCCCTATACTTTTTAAGATTTCATCTTCATTGAATTTTCTTTTATATACCAATTTTAATATGACCAAATATGTTCTTTTAGGCATATCCATAATCTTTCATATATTTCTTTTCTATGATGGTCATTTCATCATTTATTGCCTTTCTCCATACTCCTTATTTCATAGTTTTATCAAAATATTATGATTCACAAGGGAAGAAGGTAACATTACTTAAATCGTAAATATTAGTTAATGAATGCACATTTCTTAAAGGTGAGACAAAATCAAATAATAAGGCATCAATTTTAGGCTGATTTAGTAAAAGAGATCTCTTACTTGGGTTTTCTCTTGCAACTGACTTATGTATAATTTCATGCCACTGAACATTAATAGATTTAAGAAGAATATAGCCTTTAAGTATAAATTCTTCATCCTTCTAAGTCCAACTTACAAACTTATCAAACACAATATCTCTAGACATTTACAGTTGATTTATGTTTAGATTAAGAAGATGATAACCCTTAGATTTATCAGTATAGTTGATGAAAATAAAATGTTTTCCTTCTATTTCAAACTTCTCTTTATTCTGAGCGTTATTTCGAGCTTAGGCAAAGCAATCAAAATTTTTAATTGATCTATCATTGATTTGCGAATCTAGGCTTCAAAAGAGGTTTTATTGTGAACTGCTTTATGCATAAATGATTAAGAATATGAATAGATTTGGCTCATAAGAAATTAGGAAGCTTTTTACCTTGAAACATTCTTTTTTCCATTTCAATAATTGTTATCATCTTCTTAATCTAAACATAAATATTTTATGAATGGCTTGTAAATATATTCACTACCATGATCTAATCTAGGTGCCTTTAATTAATCTTCACTTTGTCTCTCTATATTAAAAACAAACTATGTAAAGTAGGAAAAGAATTTAAATTTTTCTTTAGAAAATACAAACTCATCATTCTTGTATAATCATCAACAAAAAGGATACAATATCTTTGCCACTAAGAGACAAAATCCTTGATAAGCGCTAAATGTTAGTTTGTATAAGTTCTAATGAAGCGTGTGCCTTGCATAAAGATTTGGAAAATGAAAGGTGGTGTATGTTATCATAAGTAAAACCTTCATAAACTTTGTCAAATTTTAAGTTGACAAATTACCATATTCTTCCTTTTCAAAAGTTGTAACCTTTGATAGTTATGATGTCCATACTACAAATCCTATAGGATAGATTTGTTCACTTATTTACTCTTTCTAAAACTAAATTATGATTTTTCTTTAAGGAGAATGATAAAGTATTGTTGAAGCAGTTTTATGTCTGCAACAATTTAGTTATTTTTCTTATCAATGATAGTACATAGATCATCATCAAATATTAGTTTATAATCCTTCCTTTGCATATATCCAATATTTAACAAATTTTTACAATAATGAGAGTATATAAAACAATATATGTGATCCTCTTATCACCATATTTAAACTAGATCATAATGATACCTTTTTCTTCAATATTTATGATTGTACTATGATCAATGTCAACTTAAGGAAAAAAAAACTTCATTAAATTCTTAAAATGCTTGTCAATCTTCTACGATGCATTTGCTACAACTAATTTGAACATATCAATCATCTCAGTTTTGTTGTGTAATACTAATATAGGAAAAAAAACATCATTTTTCTTTTAAAAATTAGTTGCTTCTTTGACATCTTCCTTTTTATCATTTTATTCTTAATATTAATAATTTTTTGTAAGTGGTTTGGGATTTTACTCCGTTTAAATCTAAAGTAACAATCTTTTGATTAGTGATTTGATTTTTTTCGTAATTGATACAATCTTTACCATTTTAGTTAACATCCTTTTGATTTTCATATCCTTTACAATATTGACCTTTTCTAGATTAGTAGCCCCTTTCTTCCATTGGTCTCCTTTGCTAAACTTCTTCTCTAATAAGTTAATTTTAGACTGAAACACTTGATCCAAAGGATGCTTTTCAAGCTTGAGTACCTTATGCTAATGTGATTCTAATGATCTTATACTATATATAGAAATTTGAATAAGTCTGTTGACTCTTCAACGACTACAACTATACGATCATGTTTTTATGGTATGCTTCTCATAATCTTTTAGACTATTATATTTTCTTCAGTGTTATCTCCAAAACTTTTTATTTGATTAATAATTTTGAAGCTTATTAAGAAATAATCTTAAACCTTCTCAAATTCCTTCATATCTAGATTATTAAAATCTCTTTAGAGCATTTGAAATTTAACCAAAATGGTTTTGTTTGATCTATGGAACTCATTCTTTAAAGCATCCCTGCCTTTTTTCCTTTTTCATTTTAAGCATTTTATGATGAACTGGCTTGCACACACCATTTTGGATGATTTATAAAGCTAATGCATTTGTTTTTACGATCTATTTTTCCTCTATCTCTGACCATGACTCCGAACTTCCTTTTTAAGGTTGCTTTAGATAACCACTCTCCACAACATTCCATAATTCTTTTGGCATAAATATTATCTCGATTTTGAAACTGTAGTAATCATAATGTTCTCTATTGAATATGGAAATTTATTCCATAAAGATGGAGAAAAACATGTTGATAGATTCCACAAAATATTTAGAAAGTTTTTATACCAAAACTTATTATCATTAGTGAGAGTTGGTAGACAATTAGGATGAAAACAAATTGAGAAAAATGTTTTTGAAAAAGCAGTGTCACTGCTACTATAGGATTTTTGTATTTCTAAAATTTATGTTTTACTCTTTGACAACATTATAAGCACATCAACCCTATTTATAACAACTAAATGAAATTTCTAGACTACATTGAATACTAGGAAATGGAGATATAAAGAGGTTTTCTAGGAAATATAAAACGTCTTCTAAGAAATACAAAAGGTTTTATAGAAAATACAAAAGGTCTTATAGGAAATACAAAAGGCCAATTTGAGAACATAAAGGATACTTCCTAGAAAATTGCAAATTAGTTTACTATTCGAATAAAATCAAGAGCAACTACACCCATTTTAGTAAGAGAAGTTATTTAAATTAAATGTATGCACTTCTTTATATTGTATTCTTACAAAAAAATTTAAATTTCAATGAAATAAGAGTTATTATTACTAATTTATTGCCAAATTATTTATGGTTTTTGTTATAATTTAGAAAAAAGTATTTCATAATGTATTGTAATCATGTCTAAATTACTAATAAAGTTAACTCCATTTTAGTTTTGTATTTATAATCCATATTTTTATATTAAAAAGTTGGTAGTTTTTTTATTAGTATTGTATTTTATTATAAATTCAATTAAAGGTATTTCAAGCAGACGCCTTAATTATTTAATAAGATTTGAAGTGGACATCACTTATATGAAAGCTATGAATCCCAATAACAACGAGCATAGATAGTAAGTTCAATTAATATAGACAAAAAGAGCATAAAATATAAAGTTGTTTAGAAGGAGAAATATTTTGTGTGCCAGTATTTACTTTGCAATATATATATGTCATGCATTGTTATTAACAGGAATATGCAACATGATCTGCTTAACTGTAAATAGAAAGCTTGTTAAATTTTGATAACATAATTTTTTAAACAAACCTTGTTTATAATTTTTAGATTATTTTATTTATTTTTATTTAATAGTACAAGGATTGCAAAGATTTTGGCTAAAGGTATATTTTACCCTTATATTTGCATTAAAATTTAAGTTAGATCTTGACATTTGATAACTTACAAAAACGACTCTAATATTTAAAAAAAACTTAAAATTAACCTAAAATGTTTCATAGATTTTGTTGACTTAGTAAAAAATAATTTTATTAAAAGGCCCATATATTACTCATGTATACAGCTGGGGGGATTTCTAAAAATTTAATCCTTAATTAGTTTAAAATCCTAAATCCCTAATTCTTTAAATTTCTTCTTGGTTTTTATGATTTCTCATATTTTCACCCAACATAAAAGTCACATAAGATCAAATTTAATTGTAATTATGTCCTCTATTATTAGTATTGCAATTGTTTCCTTTTTAATTATTTCTTTGTTTGTCTATTACTATAAGCATAGGAAACATACCTTTAATGCTTCTAGTTCCTATCATTCATCCACGAGATGCATCTAACTTGGACAACATGATTATAATTTTCGTTGCCAACAAAACACTTCAAAGCAAGTCTTTACTAACAGGGAGTGATTCTGATAATAATAATGGTAGAGATATTGGTGACTCTTATGTCATTGAAGTAGGAAATTTAGTCTTATCAGTCAAAATTCATCAAATTTTATATTTTTAAAAATGTTTCTTTAGTAAAATGTATGACTCTGCAATTAATAAAAGTAGCTAAACAAATAAAAGATTTTAAAAGGCTAAATTAAAAGCTTTAGAATGTACCCAACAGGTACCAAAGTTTTAGATTAATCGAAAAACCCATTCTATCTTTAATTAAATAATTAAACTAACCCATTTCCCACCTCATAGGTTAATAAGTATTTTAGCCATAAAAGCCCCAATTCACAGTGACAAAACTATGGACACAAATTTAACTTGAAGCATAACAAGTTGTATAAAACTAAAGTGCTTGAAGATATATAGACATAAAAACATCATTTCACAACAAAGAGCTAGTAATACATAGATTATTCATTAACTTCAACAAATTATATTATTCCTTTTAAGTGTAGGAAGATAAGTATAATGATGAGTTATAAGATAAAGAATTATAAGCTAAATTATTTCTTGTAAATTACTATAATAACCTAAATCCATATCTCAAGGGAAAAATGCATAACAGGGAAAGTGATAATATATGAAGATTTTTATAGAATCCTAATTATATTCTCTTATACTTTAATGATAGGGATAATAATAAATTATTATACATTATATTTACCTTTTTCTTATTATTAGGATATTTTTATATTTTTTAATCTTATCTTGTCACATCTTATCTCAATAATTTATATATAAAGGCCATATGCCTTTCATATTTTTCATCAATAAGAATTACATTTTGTTTACTATGCACATACTTATTCATGGGATTAAGAGTATACGCTTAAGATATTTTATACTAAAGTATTTATAAACATCTAACAAGATCTTTTTCAATATATGTTACCAAAATACATTCATAACAACACAAACAATCAACACCAGTAACATAAGCATTATAAATCCAATAACATATCAATAAATTTCATAGAAAACAACATTTTTTTCTACATTACGATTTAATTAAACCATTTTCTAACCATACATTTGGATTTAACAAAAAACTTTGAGTGGTGAAATCAAATCCAGCCACCTTGATCACCTCTAACCTTATTGGCTATGTCGATCGCACTTTTCCATCAACAACAAAGACATACGATATGAATCCTCCATCTTTACAATATATTGAATGGTAGAAATTTGATTGTCTTATTGTTAATTTTCATCACACATCTTGCTCTTAGCTACCACACTGCTTACGATCTTTAGGTTATTATAAGAGACTTTATGAAAATAATCAACCTCTTAGCATTCTCTTCTCCTAAAAAGACTTTATAGATTGAAGACATTTTCTAACTCGATCAGTGATTTTCTATCTATCATTTCTAACACTACCGATGAACTTACAATTATTGGAGACAAAATATCAGGAAAAAATTCTTTTCTTTTTCACCCTAAACATTCTACCTACATAGGGCAAATCACATATCGTCACTATTGATCATCAAGATTCCACCACCTTCTTTGATGAGCTTATATGAAACTTCTTATCCATGAGTATATTCTTCTTTTTGTCATTCATCTGTCTAATCCTTCTTGAAAACAATATGGGTCACTTCTTATTATGGTGGCAAATCTTCATATAGAAATGGTGCTAGAGGAAAAAAATTACAATCACAAGACTAACAATGGTGGAAGAAACTCTAAATTCTTTAGGAATTATCCTAATCACTAATGGGTCATGTTTTCAAATGACTAAGTTGCCAATTTATATGGTGAGCTCAATTTTCAGTTCAATCCCATTATCTAACCCAAAACTACAACTAAGCCCCAACCTAAAACTCTTTTAATTTTAGCTGGTCTAATTATAAAAAACCCCCCTCATTGTGTTAAATTTACTATAAATATGGATATATATCATTTTACACTATTGATTTACATATTTAGAGTCTCAAAATCATTAATTTTGACTTCAAACTATCCCAATATCATTACCACAACTTGTTTTACCACGAATTTTTGGGCTAATCATTATAATTAGAATTTAATTCCACTAATGTTACCGAATGATGACTTAATGATCGTAAAACTACTCATATAATACCTAGTTGTCAACTTTTGAAATTGACTCCATATGATGGTATAGACCAATTGAATGTTAATAATTGCAATACCTTTCCTATTTCCTTTACTAATAATTTAACACTTTTCCTGTTTCCTTTACTAATAATTTAACACTTTCGACACATACCTTAATAATATTTTAATTATCCCACATCTTAATGTAAACCCTTTAACACTAGCAAAATTTACTATAGATAAATCTTGCTTATTAAATTTAACCATTTTGGTTATATTGTGATGGATACTTCCCATATGTTACATCTATAATGATCTCTACATAATAAACATTACTCTAAATTTTATTGCTCGCACATTCTCTTTTGCTCTGCTTAATCTCTAACTTTAATGTCTTTGTTAACCTTGTTAATATACACTTTTTAATTTATGTAGTTTATTATTCACTAATTCAAATATCATATATTCTTATATATAATATCTTCAAGGAAAAATTACTCAACTTTTATTTTCATTTTTTCCTATTTCACTTGTACACTTGGCCACACTCATATTCCTTAAAACCCCCCCTTTTTTTTAACTATGTCACTTATTTTACCTCCAATCATAACTCTTATAAACTTGATCCACCTTTTTCACTTAAGCTAAGAAATTTTTCCAATAGTGCCAAACTATGCTTGATGAGTTCAATGCTCTTCATTGCAACCAAACTTAGACTCTTGTTCCTCTACCATCATATGTCAATATTATTAGTTATGGATAGATTTTTACATTAAAAAAAACGCAGTGATTCCTTTGAATGCCATAAAGCTTATCTTATTGCCAAGAAATATCATCAAGCTCCTAATATGGATTACATTAACTTTATTAGTCCTATTTTCAAAACCATCACTATCTACATTATTCTCATTCTTTCTCTTTTTAATAATTGGTTTATTCGTCATCTTAATGTTGATAATGCATTTTTTAATGGTAATCTTCAATAAACAATTTTTATGACTCATCTTTAAAAATTCTCACCATTCTCATTATACTTGTCAACTTAGAACAACTCTTTATAGTCTTAAACAACTTCTCACGCTTATTTTCATATTCAAGTTAACAAATTCATGAACTCAATTCTCACTTCATTAAAATCTTACACTTCTCTCTTTTATTCACTCTACCCTGTTTCATACAACTTTCCTTTTATTCTATATGGATGATATCTTAGTTATGTATTCATTACCTGTCTTCATTACTTCTCTTATCCATGACCTTAACATGGTTTTTTCCATTAAAGACCTAGCTCCAGTTCACTATTTCTTGGCATTGAAATCATACCCATATCCAATGACCTTTAATTTAAACTCAATACAATAAAGACCTTCTTCATTGTATATGCTTTGGTAACTCCAAATATGTTAACAAACTCTTTACCCTACCAATCTCTTTCTAAAAACTATGACCATCTTCTTATTGATATTACTAAATATAGTAGTACTATTGACTATATTCAATATCTTTATCTCACTCACTCTGAAATCCAATTAGCAATAAGCAAAGTCTCTCAATTTTTATATTTCCCCACTAATATTCACTAGATTGCTATTAAATAGAATTTACAATATCTTATATCTACACTCTCTTACAACATTCACTTAACTAGAATCACCACACTTATCATAAAATTATATTGTGACATCGGCTAGGTTGGGTTCCCTTATGACTGCCATTTTACCTCTAACTATTACATTTTCTTGTTCTTAATCTGATTTTTTCAGAGTATCAAGAAGAGTCCACTATTGCAAGTCTAATATTGAAGTTAGGTATAAGAGTATTGCTCGTGGCACTATTGAAATATGTTGGATCACCTCTCTTCCTAGTGAAATAAGATTGTCTTATATTAAACCTACGCTATAATGTGATAATTTTAGTGTCACCTTTCTTGTTATATATCTAATTTCTCATACTCTTACAAAGTATATTATGATTGATATCCATTTTATTCAGAACTAGGTCAAAAAGGCTCTCTTAATCAAACATTTCTTTTCTTTTAATTAAATTACTACTATCATGAAGAACTTTACAATTTTTAGCTTTTTTATTAAATATTGAGGTGAATTCTCTATTTCAAGAACTTATGGACTTAGGAGGATTTATTTATAGAATTCTAATAACGTTTTTATGTCTTAATGATAGGGATAATAACATATTATTACTAAAGTTAGTTTTATTTTTATTAATCTTATCTCATGTTATTTTATTATTACCATAGTTAGTTTTATTTTTATTAATCTTATCTTATGTTATTTTATTTTATCTTAACAAGTATATAATGCTTGTGTCTTTTATATTTTGCATCATTGAGAATTAAACTTTATTTACTACACATGTTTCATAAATCATAACGAAGCTTTGAAGCCAATAGCTTAACTCCAATCTCCGTCAGAACCCTTCGAGAATTCAGTTATACTTCAAAAGCCACTTTAGGATACAATTTTCTAGCTTAAGAATGACAATTAGATAATGTTAATTGTTTTAAGGCACATTAAGGCTTTCTTTTGTATGGTACATTTTTTGGTACTTCCCAAAACGTTATCATATATATGCTAAGTTTTAGAACTTGAATTATTGCAAAAACTCGTTACTTTAGTGATTTTACCATTAATTTTCTTTATATTAATAAACATATATTAAAAAAACTTTTAAGTATATTATGTTAAAAGTCATGTGAAAAGATTTCCTATATTTATTTTTAAAAATTTTATTTTAAAAAATTCATAAATTAGTGATTCTGTTTTTTAGAAAATACCATTAAATTTGTTTTCTCTTTATATTAATAAACCATATAAACATTTGAGTAGATTATGCTAAACGACATATGAGAAGGTTCTTACATTTATTTTTAAAATAATTTTATTTTTAAAAAATTATTACTTTATCTTTTTGAAATATTAGTAATTTTGTTTTCTCTTTATACTAATAAACATACATAGAGAAAACGCTTACTAAAGGACATATGAGAAAATTTCTTATATTTATTTTGAAAACGACCATATTTACACAGTTGGTTGGTATTTACAGAAAACTGAAGTGAAGAAAGATCAAGAGAAGTGTATTGTTATTAATAGCATACGAGTATTTATACAAAGTGTTTGGAAATGAAATAACGACTATAACTAACTTACGACTAACTAACTAACTAACTAACTGCTACATTAATTATATAATTCTAAAACACCCC
>JAOSBN010000179.1:6048532-6080250 GCA_027563595.1 Erythroxylum suave | reverse complement strand
GTCTGATACCTTCGACTCCTTTTGTCTGATTTTGGTATCAACTCCGCTTCGTCTGTTTTTCATCCGCGCTTCGTCTGTTTTTTTTTTTTACTTTGCGTAGACTTCTGCATCGTCTGCTTTTGCTTCTGTCTGTTTTTTTTTTCAATGTCTGCTTCTCATCCGTCTGTTTTTCATCCGTCTGCTTTTTGCAACGTCTGCTTTTCATCCGTCTGCTTTTCATCCGTCTGCTTTTTGCAACGTCTGCTTTTCATCCGTCTGCTTTTTGCAACGTCTGTTTTTCATCCGTCTTATCTTTGTTTGTCATCAAAATCACTTTATACGTGAAGTCAAAATTCTGACTTAACAATATGTTCATAAAAAGAGACATCTCGAGAAATAAAAATCTTGTGTGATTGAAGATCAAAAAGTTTAAAACCTTTAAGACCTGGAGAACAACCACAGAAAATAGCTTTGATGCTTCTGGAATCAAATTTGTTTTTAATATGAGAATGATTAGAAGCACAAGCAAGACAACTAATGACTTTCAAATCAGCTAAATTTGGTGTTGTAGAATATAGTGCTTCAAAAGGTGATATATTATTAAGAACAGAAGTGGGTAATTAGTTGATCAGAAAAATAGCATACAAAACACATTCACCCCAAAAAGATATAGGTAACTTAGCTTGGAATCGTAATGCTCTTGCCACATTTAAAATGTGTTGATGCTTCCTTTTGACAACATTATTTTGTTGAGGAGTCTTTACACAAGAAGTTTGATGAATTATGCCATGTGATTCATAAAAAGTTGGAACATTAAACTCTTGCCCATTATCACTTTGGACACACTTGACAGCACAGTTAAATTGACTAGAAACATAAATAATGAAATTTTGCATGATCGTACGTGCTTTAAATTTATGCTTCATTAGGAATATCCAAGTGAACCTACTAAAGTCATCTACAATAGTGAGAAAATACCTATGCCCCTTAAACGTAAGGGCATAGTTATCACCCTAAATGTCAACATGAATCAAATCAAAAATGGTATTACTAACAGACATACTAGTAGGAAATGGCAAACGTTTCTGTTTGGACATATGACATATCTCACAAGGTTCAACATTAGAAACAAAAGGAACTAGCAATTTTAAACGAGAAAAGAAGGATGGCCTAGCCTAGTATGCCATAGAATTGAATATTCTTTATTACAAGTAACAAAATTAATAAAAGCAGTTTGTGAATAAGGTAAAACAGCAGTGGGATGCGGCTTGTATAACCCTTGGGAATGCTTAGCATCTTCCATGGCTGAATGCTCTGGATTATAAAATGAGAAGATAAGACAATTATGCAGCAAGAAAGATCATGAGCTAATTTTCTAATAGAAATAAGATTAAATGTAAAATCTGGAAAATATAAAACATCCAGTAGTTTTAAAGACTTGTTTAAGTAAACAATACCTATGTGAGTAACCTGAACCTTGCATTTACTTGGAAGAGTTACGTAAACATTGTGAACCATTTTTTAAGAATAAAAAATGCTAAAGAACAAGCTATATGGTCTGTAGCACCAGTATCAACAATCCAATCGGTACGAGTAGAATGAGTAGTATTAGAAACATTTAAAGAAATAAGTGGATTAATCTCACAATTTGAAGTAATCAAGCCTAAGGTTGTGTTGGACTGTATATGAGTCGGCAAAGTTAGTGCATTAACATGATGGGAACCAGAAGGAAGACGTTGTAACAACTGCAGTAGCTAATCATTGATCTTTAGTAAATTGAAATGCGGAAGTTTGATCCTCTTAAGCTTCAAAATGACGAGGAATATCAGGTTGAGAACTAGAATTATCATTCTCCACAGCATTAGCATAAATTCGATTGGAAGACTTCTTGGAGTTCTTCAGACGAGTAGGGTATCTGTGCTTCTTATAGCACCTGTCAATGGTATGACCCTCTTTTCCACAATGTATGCATATAGGTGGTGTAGAGTTATTAAATTTTTTTTTTTGCAAAAACAGTATTACTTTTGACAGCTAAGGCACTGACATCAAAGACCAAAGGTCTTTCTTGTTGAATAACCGACGAGAATGCCTTATTCAAGGAAGGCAAGGGATCCATTAATAGAATTGGGGATTTTACAGTTGAATAAGTTTCATTGAGTCCCTTAATGAAAACCATGACTTGATCATTTTCATGAAATTCCCTCATGAAAATTGGAAAGTCCGCAAGAACATTGAGGAACACAAGAACAGGATGGGATAGGATGCAAGATATGCAATTCATCCCACAAGATTTTCAATTTAGTGAAGTACTCATGTACAGAAAGAGTTCCTTGTTGACAAGTATAGATTTCCAATTGAAGATCACATATACGAAAAGAATTACTTTGAGCAAACCTGGCTTTGAGATCATTCCAGATCTCACATGTAGAGTCTAACCAAATAATAGACTGTGCAATGGACGACGAAACAGAATGAATGAGCCAAGAAATTACCAAATTGTTGCACCTTTCTCAAGGAACAAATAAAGGGTCTATGCGATCAAGTTGCATAATTGACCCATCTACAAAGTTGAGTTTGTTTTTAGATAAAAGTGACATCTTCATGGCTCTCTGCCATTGATGATAATTTGGTCCAATGAGAACCAAAGAAACAAGAACAAGTGTCGGATTTTCATTTGCATGAAGATAATAAGGACTAGAAGGATTTTCTTCTGGTTTTTGAGTTATACCAGAAGTATGATTGACGTTCCAGGCATTGAGATTAGCCATAGAATCTGAAAACACAAGAAGAAATAAAGGACAGAAATAAGCAACAACAGATTTGCTGATAGGTGTGCAGAAAAATCAAGAAAACCTGGAAACTTAGAAAGAATCCAGAAAGACTAGAGAAGTGGAAGTATTCAGCTCTGATACCATGACAGAAAACTGAATTGAAGAAAGATCAAAAGAAGTGTATTGCTTTTAATAGCATACGAGTATTTATACAAAGTGTCTGGAAATGAAATAACGACTATAACTAACTTATGAGTAGCTAACTAACAGCTACATTAATTATATAATTCTAACAGGTATAACAATTTAGTTGATATTGCTCTGCGAAATGGGAAACTTCAGCCATCTCTAATCTAAATCAGAGTCTAGCAGTCATGCCATTCTTGCTCGATCGTATGCTAGAATTCAAATTTTATTAATTAACAAAACATTTACAAACAGCAAGGGAAACAATGTTTTTCGCTTTTCTGTCTCTAGAAGAGATGATTATTGCGCTACTTAAACAGATATCAGATTTTAGTTTACGTAGCAAACTAACGTCATCGATATCTTTTGCTTTATTTGCTTCATAATGAGAACCGCCGAAAGACATCAAGCAGAGGAAGTAGCCCTAGTTATTAAGCGAATGGCCATCCCCTGGGCTGTGACCTGGAGCAGTGGGCCTAAAGGCACTAACGTCATGGCCTGGTGGAGCCGGATGAGGATCGCCAGCTACTGGTGGTGCCGGTGACGGAGGTAGTACTGCAGATGCAGGAGGAGAAGTGCTAGTTGCATGCATCTCCTCCGGGTTAGCATTAACATACAAGTTAGTGCTGTGGTTACGGAACATTTTTCCGTGGTGCTTTCCAACTAACTCGTTATGTTTTTGGGGGTTGAAGGATGTATATATTCTCTTCGGTTTCAAGTGCCTTCCCTCAACGCACTCAAGTTTTTCGTACAAAATGAAGAGGAAGAGAACACATGTGAAGAACGACCTCATTTGTGCAATATAGCAAGGGAAAATGGAGCCAGAAAAAGGGTTTAGGAGAATTCTGCAAGAAATTTCAATGGAAGGCAAGTGTTTTGGGTTGCAAAACAGTTTGCTTAACCTTGGTATTTATAGAGGGGAAAGACGCCCTTGCATGTGAGCCTTAAAGCACTTCCCAGATAAAATAAAAACACGAGGAGCTTAGGCTTAGCTAGCAGTCTGGTACAACTTAACAGACGTACATTTACTTCAACCGCTCACTTGAATAATACGTACTTTATGTTAGTGTATTAAAATTTGTTCGAAGTGTGCATTCCACCTGGAAAATCCAGGTGTCTTCTAGTGCCGTTATTCTTTTACCTTTTTAGTAAAAAGAATCATCATGGAACAAGAAACATAGAGAAATATGTGCTCTCTTTAGTTAAGATAAATGTTATGATTTTTTATTAATTAATTTGAAGATTATTTGATAATTGGACTTAGTTAGATTTAAGTAAGACTCTTTCAAGATAATTTTGATAAGGTTTAAAATTCTAATCAAAATAGGATTTAATAGATAACATATTTTGGAAACAATGACTATCTAAGGTAACATATTCTTTGGAGATTTGGTTGGTTTATGGCAACTGGACTGTGACTGTAAGATGGGGGCTAAAGTATTGTAATTTTTGGTGTGAATCAACGCAAGTTTTTGCATGACCTGGAAGCTAGGATTTTAGGGCAATCTTGGATAATATTTTGCAGCTAATTTTATGAGATGATTATGAAGTGGTGCCAATTTTTGGTCAAGAGTTAAGTGACTTTTGTGGGCTGTGTAATTGTCGATTTTGTGTGATTTTAGCAGTTATGTTTTCTTCTGTTTTAAACAACCACTGAGGGCAACTTGTCAGCTGAGTTTTATCTTGTGTTTGCATGAATTTTTAGTGGCTGTTAATCGTTTTTATGGTGTGCTAATTTGTGGCTGTTGGTTGTGATTTGTGGGGTGTGAAAACTTCACAAGTTTTCATGATTGTTGAAGTTTTCACTTACGGTTGATGGTGTGCGTAAAATTGTAATAGGCATTGTGAATATTGTCGCTTTGTTGTTTGCAAAGTTTTGGTGAAGAAACGTTTATATTTATTGGTGATTTGCTCGTTGCTATGTATGTGATGGTTCAATGACAACATCGAAAGAATTCAGCAATATTCTTAATGAATAACTTTCCATTCTTTTTCTGATGAAATGAAATATTTAGGGGAGTTGTTTTTTTATATCTCAAGTGCTATCTTTATTTATGTTCATTATTATTTATGTCACTTCAATTATTTTATTTTCATCCTTTATTATCAAATACTGTTGAAAAAATCCTCTGTTGAGGTTAGTACGAGGCAGTCATGCTATTAGGAGATATAAACTTTCACAAGTTATGAGGACAAGAGATAATGTCAAGAGTTGAGTGAGTCAGCTCTGTAATGTCTTGAATAAAACTATTGTTCTATCATAAGAGAAAGTAATTAAGTTAGGTGAGGGTTTCGCAGAAGAAGACAAAGTATATCAAACTGCATTGTGATACCAAATTTCAGGTGTTAATTTGTTTAATTTGTCTTTAATTTTTCAATTTTCGGTTGTTCTAGAAAATTTATAGTTTCTGACTCAATTGTTTTATATGAAGCATCTATAGATACAGTTCAAAACAACCGTGGTTGAACTAGATTTCTTTTGAATTTTGACTCTTCATTTATAATAATATTTGAATCTAAATAAAACAAAGATAAACTCATTTGATTACTATGATGAACCCGCATTATCGTCTTATTTTGCATACTTTGCATTTATGCAGACCAAATATTAGATTGAAATGCTTACTGATTTCTGCTCAGTGTACCGGACCTACCGGTCTATGATAGTATATGTAGTGTTAGATAAATGGTCCTTTTCTTTCTTTCCTTAGTTTTTTTTTTAATTATAAAATATGCATAATGATAAAATTTTGATAGAAGATACAGAACTTTTTTACGATTTAAAATATTTTAATTTTTAAAATCTCAAAACATTCTTGAAATTTTTTATTATTTTAAAAACTCTTTTTTCATACTTTAGTTTAAAATAATAACAAAATATAAGTAATATAAAAATCATAAATAAACTAATCAAGTGTTATGAGCATAGTAATCCAACTTAGCTCTTAAACTCGACCCGAATAAATTAATCTTAATTTAAATTAATAATTAATAATTTGAATCAATCTAATTAGTTTAACTTGAATTTAAAGATTTAGATTAGATCGCCATATAAATAGTATTTAATTGGTTCAAGAATTACATTCATGTCGCACATGTTATTATTATTTTTGATCAAAATTTAAAAGGAGAGATTTTCCTAAAAAATTAAAAAAAGAGAATGTTTATAATTTTGTCAAATTTTTTAAATTATATAAAAGATTTATATCTTTTACAAAAAAAACGATTGATGCTTCTGCAATAGTGTAAGAGGCCTGTCTTTTCTTATTAAACTTTGGCTTATATTGTAGTTTTCCTGTTATTAGCTTACTACGTTAACATTAATTTATTAATAACTAAGCAATCTTTTAATATAAGAACATAACAGTGACATTTTTCACTTCTAGTAACTAATTAATTAGCATGCCTCATTTTACCTGAACTTAAATATCTACTCTATCTAAAAATGCTAAGATAAATTTTGAGAGGTCAACGTCTAAACAGAGCGTTTTATAACTATTTTTTTATAATAGTGAAATTAGTATTTATTAATTTTAGAATATGTACCACGCAAAAATTATTGTTCTTAAGTATATAATCGCAAATAATAATTAAAGAAAAGAGAAATCATGGAAGACTGAAGGACAAAGTTAATTTGTCCAACATTTGTGTTTTACAATATAAGCACAACTAATTCTATTTTTTTAGTTATGATTTTTAGTTTTTGTTTTCTTTCGAATAAAAATAAAAATTATTTGGCTGTTAACATCAATGTAATTATATTTTTATCGCTAATAGTAATTACATGTTAGATAAAACTTTAAAAAAATTGTTTTTAATTAAACAACTTTATTTTAATCTCTCATATAATATTTATTAACAAAATATTTTATTTAATTATAATAAATATTTTAAAACTTAAATTTATTTATAAATTATATTTATTTTAAATTTATTTTTTTATTAAATCAAAATTTACTTAAAATTTTAATTTAGTGATATTTATAATATTAAATGATTTAATTCATTTAATTTAATTACAAAAATAGTGATTAAATTAAATTGTTCATAATTCTTTTTAATAATTTAATTTAATTTAATTAATTATATAATATTAAATTAAATTATTCATAATTCTTATTAAAAATTAATATATTAAATAATTAAATAATATATTTAGTTTATAGTAAATAAATTATGATAAAAACAAATTAAATAACAAATACCACTTTTATAGTTTTATGATTTTTTAAAACTGGAATAAACCAAAATCAAATAGAAAATAAAAATCAAATAAAAATTTACTAAATTAAAAATAAAAACAAAAAAATATAAATATAAATATAAACAAACAACCCTCAATTAACTACTATTTTTCCCTCTATCGTCTGGCTTTTGTGATTTGGCGACAGATAAGGTAAAATAAACTCCTCCTTTTCAAAATTTAATAGCCTTTAAGCTTTCTTGTGCACATTATTTTTTTTATTTTTTTACTTTTATAAACGAAAAGTCAGGAGACAAGGTGGCGGCTTTCCAGGCAAAAGTTAGAAGCATGGCTAATGCTGAAACACACAAAGCATGTTGATCAGAATAAGATAGGGAGGAGCCTGTTCTGGATGAATTTATACCGTACGTGTTTGAATCAGGTCTCAGTGATTATAAATGATCAGACCCGAACATGTGCAAAAGCTCTGGAATTTCTGACCACCGGGGCCCCCTGTGCTTTATAAGAACAAATTAATCTTTTCATGGATCTGTTCATTTCAGGTGCTAGAAAGAAAAAAAGGACCTCACATATATTAAATTAGCCAACAATTCTCCTTACAAATTGTCACAGACCAAAACTTAATTGTCTCGTCATAACATTTTGATGTGTTGAGCCTTAGCGGATTATTTCAAAATCGTAATCTTCATTTGTTAATACGGCAATGCATAGATTATAGCTAATTGAAATAAGGCTTTGCAACTCAAAAGGTAAAGATTTAACATCGTCGTATTGAATGCATCGGATAATCACATATAATAAGTTAATAATATGATACAATGTTAGAAAATTATATATATAATAGGATTTATCATAAAGATAAGTTATTGAATAAGAAAATTTTGAAATTAGTGAAAAACATATGGTAGGAGTTTTGCGTTTTGAGATTTTATGAGCTTTTTATCTTGTAGATTAAAGCAAAAATTTGTGGGTGATTTTTGTTTTTAATTATCAACACAAGTATGTTTCGATCCTATCATGTTATTTGTTATATTAATTTTAAAATCTAACTTTGCATTATGATAATTGAAAGATGAGCTTTTCCTATTGATTTGTAATTAAAATGCTTATCTTTTCAAGAAAAAATGATTATAAGAAAAACTCTATAATATCATCAGTCTGTATTATCACCATCATCATCATCACTCAGTTCGAAATCCCACAATAAAGTGAGGTCTACGGATGTCTGATAGTATGCAGGCTTACCCTTACATAATAGAGAGGCTGTTTCCAGTAGACCCATATGCAAATGTAACGATAAAAGAATGATGCAAGTTAAAGAGTAAATAAGTAAAACTGACACACTAAAAGACTTTGTAAATAAAATTGAAATAAATACATAAATAAGAAATAAAATTATAAAGTTATTTTATAAAATTAAACAAGTAAATAAATAAATAAAAATATACCCTAAGAAAATATCTAATATGGTTCCTACACAATACGGAATTAAAAGTATAATAAAATGTTATTACCACATAATACAAGCATACCAGAGATGACACCATACGTCTATTTGCACCAGCTAAACAAACAACCTGGGAAGAAATAATAACAGAAATAGGCTTGATCTCATAACAGAGAAATGAGAAGCAGGCTTACCTGTTACATCCACTTGAGAAGCGAGCTTACCTGTTGCAATCACTTGAGAAGCTTTTTTATACTACCCAAGGCACCGTTTGCAGAAGTTTTCCCACGAGTAAGATTTTGAACATTACAAGTAAACAAGACAACTAGACTACTATATTATTGTCATTAACTAATATGATATGATAATGAAGGCCTTAATTCTACCCAAGATGAAATCCACAAACAAGCAACTAGAAAACCTTCTGATTAACACAAGCATTATGAAAAAAGTTAGAAAATTAAAGAGCCAAAGAAGTTATAGTAGGAAATTAGGTAACTGTACGACTCAACTGTCTCCTAATTGGATCCAAATTTTCCCAACCTTGAATGGGCTACAATAAGAAAAAATGCACAAGACATGAAAGTTGAAGCTTATCTTTTTCAAGAGAAATGAGTTTTAGCTTCTAAGCTGGTAAGAACATATTAATGGTTCCAAGTTAAAAGACAACATTTCAAAAACTGATTAGAGAAAAACGAAAGCCAAGGGAAGACAAGAAACAACAAATAAGAGATACGGAAAAAAAAAAAAGTTTCAAGGGCTATCGACAACTTGGAGCAAGAAAGGAGCGATCTTGGATACAGAGATCGAACAGAAAGCAAAGCATATCGAGAAATACTAACTTGGTCCCAGAACAAAGCACTTAAAACCACAACTTAATAAGATGAAAACCCAGCCAAAAGAATGCGTCAATAAATACCGAAAGAAAAAAGAAACAATATTTTCAAGGTAAAAAGAAAAAACTCACAGATCAAGTAAGGAATGTGGTGCAGCAAGGAGAAAGGGGTGGTAGATTCATGACCCCGTCCAAGTTTGGATCTTTGAGTTGAAACAAGTCCTCAAAAAGAGCAACTACATCTGATGCGAAATTTTCTAACACCGAAATCAACAGCAACTGAACAGTGGAAGACTATGAATCTATTTGCGAACTTCACATAACGATCTACCAGCCAAACAAAGGTAACGACGAAAAATCTAGATCTAGTGCCAAATTCATAAATATAACTCAAAGAAACACTAGATCTAGAGAATCTCATGATAATTTATCAAAAAAGAAAACAAAAATGACTCATCAAAGACCAAAGATCTGGAAGGAGTCGGTCAGCAAAAAACTAGCGTAAAAACTTCCTAATAGATCTAAAATAAAAACTATGAATTGCATTGAACGCCCATCAAAAGCCAACGTCATTAACGTAAAGCATCATCGACTAATAAAATAAAAACTAATAAAAACAATCATTACGTTGAAACAATCATTTCAACATAAATCGATCTGTATTATATTATATTATATTATTTTATTCCATTTTATTCTATTTTTCTTATCTCTACTAATTAGGGATAAGACTACGTACTATTAAATCTCTCCAAACTTCATCTGTTAGCGAAATTATTACTGAGAATTGTTATTATTGTTGTTATATAATGTCACCGGATTAAAATTTGTATTCTTATCCATCAGATATAAATTACCCACAAATTGAATTGAAACAGTAGTAGTCAAATGATTGTCAACATCATTGCTTTGTTGTTAGATCAATTCTTACAAGTAAAAATTAAGCCCATAACTTTTTAATTAATTTGTTTATGTTAATTAGATCTTTAATTAATCAGTTAGTTATGATTAAAAATTATGGACTACACCTAATAGGTAGAGAGCGCAGCCCAAGTGTAAACTAAACAAACAAGTCTATTGGACCCAATCTTAATTTAAAGGTAGAATTTTTAACCATTTGTCCACATCTTACAACTTGTAAAATTTGATACAAAAATAATTATATATGCTTTATAAACGTTTAAAAGAATTGTATAGAAGAAAATTATCATTAAATAATTTTTATTTGGTTTTTTTCTCTTTGAATAATTTCTAAACTATTGGTCCATATTTTGTTTAATTACCTTGAATAAGTATAGGTTTAATGATTCAAAAGAAATCATTTTTTCATGCTCATTCAAGTATTTTTGGATTTAATGACATGCTCATATTATAGGAAACATGTCAACTTATTATTAAAAAATGTTGAATATTATTTTTTCTCAAATTTGTTTCAGCAAATTGGTTGTAATAAGAACAATTTCAATTTGAACTCAATCAGAATGAAATCGTTTGAATTTTTTGAAGGTACAATTGGATCAATGTCATACGATGCCCAAGATAGACCTAAGGTTATAAGTTATATTAGTGACTAACATGATAAAAGGTCTCATCTTTATTGGTTATCAGGACTTCTCCACTCCTATGAAAAAATATAAAGCACCTTCCAAAACTCTTATGTGCCAATAAAGAGATTTGTTAATTAGAGTTTGGAATATTCTATTAGATATTCACTCCTATAGTTAGGTGGTGCAAACTTTCTTGAAAGGTTATAAGAGAAAAAGAAGTGTCTAAAGGTCTTAATTTAGTGCTTATCAAAGGATATTATAGAGCTCATAATCAGTATAAATTTCAATGATTCATCTAAAGAACTAATTGACTTAATTCCTTATAGTCAGAGTTCATCGAATTTCATATTCGTAGGCTTCATCAAATTTTATAATTTTATCAGATATTCACACACATAGTTTGGTAGTGCAAACTTTCTTGAAAGGTTATAGGAGAAAAAGAAGTGTTTAGAGGTCTTAATTTTAATGCTTATCAAAGGATATTATAGAGCCCATAGTGAGGATAAATTTCAATGATTCATCTAAAGAACTAATTGACTTAATTCCTCGTAGAGTGTCGAATTTCATATTCGTAGACTTCATCAAATTTTATAATTTTAGTCAAAAAAATGTTAGTCACATTTTTATTTGATGTTAAATGACAGTTATGAGCATTGGTATTCATAGCAACTATTAAATTTTGAATATTATGTGTTTATTGAAATGTATTGTTCTTTCATTTTTTATTGTCTTATATGTATGTGTTATACATATCATACGATATTCATATATAAATACACCTAAATAGAATTACTGCTAATCTACTATTATATATATTATGATTGAAAGCTTAGTGACCTTTTGTTTCTATAGATAATTGTGAAAATAATAAAACTTTCTATTTAGAAGATTACATCAAATTCAATAAAATTGACAACAATCACTTATTAAATATGACATTATGGACATATTTGTTTAAGGAAAATGACTATTATACCTAAGATTTTTTGTCATAGAATTCACTAAAGATGAACTTTAATGGCAACAATTTAGAAATTGTGAAGTATGAAAATCCAATATGTATTGAAAGAACAAAAGGCTCTTGTCTCATTGCACGAAAAGTATATGACTCAACATAGGAAAACTGTGAGGCATGTAGCTCATATAAAAGAACTCTTTGGCTTAAACGACATATATGATGATGTCATGCTAGAGATCAAGTGTTATGACCATATTAAAGGCATATGTTTCGCAATGGTAACATATTATAGGGGCATCCTAATGATAATATTATGATCAGTCACTATTATGTTTGAAATATATATATGAAGCTAATGTCAAACATAGTGAACCGGGAATGCGAAGGACTACTAAGTGAGTTGAGAAATCAAACTATATCAGTTTTTTTATAGATCTTTCTGCAAAGACTTTTGAATTTAACCATTCAAATTTAAATTTCTAAATTATATTTTCCAAACGAAAAGGAATGGCTCTTATCTTATTCTTATTGGACTTCTTATCTAAATTCTCATTAGAATCTAACTTCTCATTAGTAGTTTTTCATTATTAGTAAGGCATATTAGATGTCTCTTTTATCTTATCGTTTATTTAATATATAACGAGTTAATACCTAGTATTACATATATATGTTTTTCTTCCATAATGTAAACCCACTATTCGTATCTTAGATTCAACAAAATTCTCAAATTCAAATCTTTTTTGGAAACATTCATACAAGAAAGTTGGCTTCTATCCATTATATAAAACTAATATTTAGATATTCAATTTAAATTGAATTTATAATATATATATATAATATTCCATATAATTAGTTTAATCCCCCTTTAAAACAACCTGCCCTTTTTTTATATTTCTGCAATATCGTAATCCTTTTTACTATTCCTCTAGAGCGTATAGACCTTTATTTGTCCATTAATGTGTATATTTATTTTTACCAAGTACATTCTTATTTGACGTACAATAATTTCTATATGTCTATTATAGATTTGTACCCTTTGGGATCGATAAACTTTTTGGATCTCATTAACCAAAGAGATGTTCAACATCAATCACGAACCCCCAAGGAATTGCAAGAATTCTGGCTACCTTTTTATTTTCATGAACGAGCCCATGATTACAGGCATGACATCTCATGTTCAGGGCTAGACCCCAAAATAGTGAATTGAGAGGACAGTGAGAAATTAGAAGTGCATTTCATGCTCATGCATCATAGTATATTCACACACGTGAATGTTTATTTTTGATACATTAAAATAATTGTACATGCATTTATTGACATTTTTCGGGACTGATTGATTGATTAAAATGTGAATTGTGACTTACTTGAGTTAAAATTTTATTTGGAGAATATTCGTATTGTTTCAAAATTTTTGGTGAATTTTAGGAAATTTTCTAAAATTTGGGGTATTTTAGACTAGGTAAAATATTGAAAGAATAGACCAATAGTGTTGTGACATGTCGCAGCACAAATAAGTGACAAATGTATTGCATGCAAGAGGACAAGTAGTTACATCTTTAATAAGGAAGATTGTTGTAGCTGTGGTGACTCCTTCACCAAACTCTTCTTTGTTCATTTATTCATTCATCACTAAAACAACTTTATGCTTGTGAAATGGGTTATTAAATCTTACATCAAAGTAAGAATTTTAGCCCATTTAGAGAGTGTTTGCTACTGTTTATTCTGGAATTTCTTCATCCACCAAAACCACTCTCATTGTTGGAATTTGTTCTTAAGCAAGTAAGTTATGTTTTAAGTTGTATGGGTAGTGTAAATGACATTTTGATGAGACTTTCATGTTTATAAATGGATGCGTGCATGAGTGGAATGAGGATTTGGTGAGATCTTGATATAAAGAGGATTGAGATGAAGTGAAAGTGATGTTGAAGGTGGAAGAAAGATACAGAAAAAGAAAGTACAGAAACTCTGATGAAATACGTGAATATAATTGTTGTTTTTTATGTTTGTGTTTGATCTTGCATTTGAGTTGTTTTCAGAGTAAGATGATATGGAATGGGTGTAGAAATGTGAGTGTATAAACTAGTGATGATGGGGTAAGTGGAAGAGAGGAAGAAGAGTGAAGAAATCTGGAGTTTACGGCGAAGAAGATGAAGACCTCGTTTTAGAGAGAGAAGTGAAAAGGGTTGCATCAAAGGTTACTGTAGAGAGACTGTTTTGAACATCTTTCATTCATTTGTTACAACTTTGTATCCCAACCTCCAAATGACTTGAAACTTGAACCAATAGACTCCTAAGACATTGTTCTTTCTCTCCATAAAAATTTAGAGCCATCTTAATTGATTTGGAAAAGATTGATTGGATGAAATTGAGGAAATGTGTTGAAATGTTATGAAGTGGAGAATTTTCATTAAACATGCTTCAGTATTTTGATTATATCTTGATATGTAGATTTTCAAATGAATTTATTATTGATTCAGATTAAACTTGAGACATATATATACAACTTTCTTGAAGAAGTTGAATTTAATTCTATCTCTAAAACTTTCAAAATTGGCATGAAATTGAGTCTTGGCTTTGGTTGTAGCACTACTAGTGAAAAAAATCATGTCCTGTTATTATTGAATAAACTGTATTGATGTAGGCCGAATTAGACTAAGGTATCTGCACCAAAATTGTAGCTTATTATCTTAGCTTTAAATTGGTATAGAGTTTGTAATTTTTTTTATATTGGAATTGAGAGATATGGGTTATACAACTAGACTGCATGATCACACTCTAGCCAAAATTCCAAATATACATAGTTTGTGGTATTTTGAGCATAACTCATAGAATGATAAACCAAATTGTATGATATTGGTATCATTAGAAATTTAAGACACAGAGGAACAATTGTCTAGAAGAAAGTATTACAAAAATACATCATTTTTTAGATCTTATTGCTTATGCAAAGTTGACCCGAATGAGATACTTTCAGCAAAAGCTGGAATAGTGAATGAATGTGTGAATTTTGGCATTATTGGAGTACATCAATTTGTTACAGAAAGATACCATAGAATTTTTCATTGCACGTGCATGATACATGATATAGTTATACCTATGTTTACTCAATTACATAAACAGTACAATAATGTGAAATTGTGTTAATGTATATAGGAGAGCAAGTAGCGTTAGTACATCCTAATATTGCCGAAACATCAAGGCAATAGGCTTAAGGGAGCAATTGTGAGTAACCTAAGATGATCTCACTTTAATTTGATTTGATATTACTTAGTTGAATTTAATATATGATGAATTGTACTGATTGTGTACTGAATTCCGGACAATAATTGTCCGAGGCGTTCAATGCATGCAAACTTCAATGGAAGTGCTACTTATATGTTATGAGAATGAATAATTAAATTTGATATGTGCTGATTATGTTTTGAATTCCGGACATGAATAGTCTAAGGAATTTTGATGTATGTGAATATCATTGGAAGTGCTACTTGTAAATGATTCTTAACTAAATGTGACCGAATGTTATCACTGACTGTAATGACTGAGACAATGTGAATGAAAGTGATTGACTATATTAAATGAATTGTGGCATGCATTACATTTCAATACATGTAATATAAAGGCAGTTGTGACTGGTGTTGCTACTGACTAAGACTGCTACTAAAAAGAGCTTAAAGCTCAAACATATGTTGTTAGAGCCTAAGTCTCACTGTGATCAATGAGCCTGGTGATATGGGATACTGAAAAAGCACATAGTCACAACAATGTAAAAACAAATGTGAATCTCATACATATAGCATTCACATGTGATTTGAATTCATTAAATGATTTGTAAGGATGTAATAATGTTATATGTTTGAATACATGATATTAAACCAATGATTGTGTTTTATTAAAGTGTAATGAAGTGATAGTTTTGATTAAATTGTTTGACTGAAATACAAGTTGTTTGTGATAGAACTTGATGCTAATTAAGTTGATATAAACTATGTGACAATATGTTTATGATTGATTGCATTTTATAATATGAGTGAACCATCGATGATGGTTATCTCATTGAGTTCGCAAACTCAACCAAAATTGCACGTTAACATTTCAGGACCGAGAGAGGACATTAGCTATTGAGAGACTACAAAAAGCACAATTCTTGTATTTTTGTGAAGAAGAAATGGCTCAAAGGTCGATTTGTTAATAACTTTTTGTGCATTTCTCATGTTTTGTAGCATACTGTGTAGACTGGGCTGTTTATGCTCATATGATGATGTTGTATATATATGGATGATGTTGAACTTAAACTACAATGTACATTATGGTTATGATATAAAATGAGGAAATTTTGGATGTTAGCAAATGTGTGATTGGGGTGTTGCAACGGGTCTTTTTTTTGTTCCAACTAATACTAACTATTAGGAAATGCAATGACTTATTTGATTCAAAAACTAAAAAGGTTGTTGAAACAACAATCAGAAGTAGGATGCTTTCCATTCCTATTGGATAGGATTAAATGATATTGAATCAAGGATTCTTCATCGCATTACGTCCTTAAGATATAAAAGGTGAATGAATTGTTTATGATGATCTTTCTAAACAAGCACAGGCTTATTGACAAATGTCCCTTCTGCTACAAAGACCACTAGGTTGTGAGGCTAATCCAGGAGATGTTTTCTATTTACATTCATGCCTTTTATGAAACCATTTGCTATGGCTCGAATCTGTAGTCAATCCTATTTCCGATAGGAGCAGTTGACAATTGAATCCAAATTTTCCCATTATTTTTGTATTTGTAATAGTGCAGAAAGAAAGACTTAGATGGCTTCCGTCCAAATTCCTTATTTTTCTTTATAATGTCATTCAAAATCATATAAAGACAATTCCTATTTAATATAGCTATTTTTGCAAGTATTTTACAATTAAGAAACGACTGTCTCTTGTACAAATTGTTTATTAATTTACTATAACTATAATTGTTGGATACCTTATTCATTCTAATTCCTGCATTTATCCAAAGTACCCATACATGGCGAAAATTTCTTTTTTGCTTATTTCTATCCCAATAAGCTGAAACCAAAACTCTTATTTTTTGTTGAATACTAGTTCGAGTAAGTTTGGAATAAGCCCAACAACAAAAAAAGATATAATAAAAACATTGTAGGAGTGAAATCTTGATATAATTCGAAACAAGAAAGTAGCAAATCCAAGGCAATAAAAAAATATGTATTTCTTTTATAAAATTAAACAAAAGGATTCACAAATAAAAGAGCTATTGGTACAACCAGTCCATAAATTATTAAAGCTTTCATAAAAGCTAGACTAAGCAACAAAATACCTCGTATTTTTCCCTTCGCCTTAGGTTGTCTCATGATGCCTTCTATGACTTTACCTGCAGCAGTACCTTGACTTGGGTGGTATCTGTATTTATAGAAGCTTTCATTTTCATTCTTATCCTAATTGTTGGTTCAGCTTATGTATGACGAAAAAGGACAGTCAAACCAACTCTCATACGGGCTCCCGGTGGTTCAATCATCTGACTATAGATTATAGCCATTTTTTATTACACAATATTACCAAATAATATCAAAAAAAGAAAATATTCAATAATAATTTTAATAATATAAAAGTTGACGTTTGGAGAAAACGACCAGGGGGTGGGGTTCCCAATATTTTTTTATTTCAAAAAGACATTATCAGTCATGTCAAAATAAAATAAATAGATAAAAGCCAGCTCCATAGCTTTGGATCCACTATCCTGATCATGATTTTCCTACCTCCAGGGGGAAAGGTCCTGTCTTTTTTGGTCGGTTGTGGGCGAGGAGGGATTCAAATCCCTAAAACCGTGGTTCTTACCCACGTGCTCTAATCCTCTTAACTACAAGCCCCACCCCATCTCCACTAGATCTATTATTAGGAGTACCCTAAAAAGGGATCCAAGTGGTAGTATTAGGTCCTTTAGCTATCGTTCTTGAGAAATGCCTAGGTCTAGCCCATTCCTTGAAAGAAGTTTTTATAGGATCCTTATCTACCCAAATTTTGACTTCTGGTTCTGGATAACGGATAATCATTGAGTCCTCTTTCCTTATGGTGACAATTATATGGCCCATGATCAAAGCTATTTGTGATTTTTTGCCTATATGATTTTTTTCAATATTGCAATGTTAGGATTAGTTACTAGTTCGGAGTTGATACAAATTTATATTTTTTGGGAATTGGTTAGAATGTGTTCTTATCTATTAATAGGGTTTTGGTTCACACAACCTATTGCATCAAATGCTTGTCAAAAAGCAAGGGTTCTCATGAATCAAGTTTCCTTTTCTTTTATAAAGGCTAATAAAATAATTTATTTTGGATTTTTGACCCCATATTATAAGGTAGATCTCGAAAGATATGAAAGACCACCCTTCAAGCCGTACATACGACTTTCATCGAATATGTAAAAATAAAATAAATAGAGAAAAGCCAACCCCATAGCTTTGGGTCCACTATCCTGATCATGATTTTCCTACCTCCAGAGGGAAAGGTCCTTTCTTTTTTGGCCGGTTGTGGGCGAGGAGGGATTCGAATCCCTAAAACCGTGGTTCCTACCCACGTGCTCTAATCCTCTTAAGTACAAGCCCCACCCCATCTCCACTGGATCTATTCTTAGGAGTACCCTAAAAAGGGATCCAAGTGGTAGTATTAGGTCCATTAGCTATCGTTATTGAGAAATGCCTAGGTCTAGCCCATTCCTTGAAAGAAGTTTTGATAGGATCCTTATCTACCAAAATTTTGACTTCTGGTTCCGGTGAACGAATAATCATTGAGTCCTCTTTCTTTATAGTGACAATTATATGGCTCGTGATCAAAGCTATTTAAGATTTTTTGCCTATATGATTTTTTTCAATATTGCAATGTTAGGATTGCTTACTAGTTCGGAGTTGATACAAATTTATATTTTTTAGGAATTGGTTGGAATGTGTTCTTATCTATTAATAGGGTTTTGGTTCACACAACCTATTGCATCAAATGCTTGTCAAAAAGCAAGGGTTCTCAAGAACCAATTTTCCTTTTCTTTTATAAGGGCTAATAAAAAAAATTTATTTTGGATTTTTGACCCCATATTATAGGGTAGATCTCGAAAGATATGAAAGACCACCCTTCAAGCCGTACATACGACTTTCATCGAATATGACTTTCCATAGAATTTTATATGTATCAATGAGATCGAGTATAGAATTTTGTTTACTCACTTTAAACATTATCGATCATGTAAAAATAAAATAAAATAAATAGAGAAAATCTAGCTCCATAGCTTTGGGTTTGCTATCCCGATCATGATTTTCCTACCTTCAGGGGGAAAGGCCCTTCTTTTTTAGCCGATTGCGGGTAAGGAGGGATACAAACCCTCGACACCATGGTTCGTAGCCATGTGCTCTAATCCTTTAAGCTACAGGCCCCACCCTGTCTCCACTGGATCTATTCCTAGGAGTATCTTGAAAAAGGATCCGAGTGGTAGTATCAAGTCCTTTAGCTATTGTTCTTAAGAAATGCCCAGGTCTAGCCCATTCCTCGAAAGAAGTTTTGATAGGATCCCTATATACCAAAATTTTGACTTCTAGTTTTGGCGAACGAATAATTATTGAGTCCTCTTTTTTTATAGTAACAATTATATGGCTCATGATCAAAGCTATTTGTTACCTATATGATTTTTTTCAATATATGAAAAATAAAATAAATAGAGAAAAGCCAGCTCCATAACTTTGGGACCACTATCCTGATCATGATTTTCCTACCTCCAGGGGGAAAGGTCCTTTCTTTTTTGGCCGGTTGTGGGCGAGGAGGGATTCGAATCCCTAAAACCGTGGTTCCTACCCACGTGCTCTAATCCTCTTAACTACAAGCCCCACCCCATCTCCACTGGATCTACTCTTAGGAGTACCCTAAAAAGGGATCCAAGTGGTAGTATTAGGTCCTTTAGCTATCGTTCTTGAGAAATCCCTAGGTCTAGCCCATTCCTGGAAAGAAGTTTTGATACGATCTTTATCTACCAAAATTTTGACTTCTAGTTCCGGTGAACAAATAATCATTGAGTCCTCTTTCGTTATGGTGACAATTATATGGCCCATGATCAAAGCTATTTGTGATTTTTTGCCTATATGATTTTTTTCAATATTACAATGTTAGGATTAGTTACTAGTTCGGATTTGATATAAATTTATATTTTTTGGGAATTGGTTGGAATGTGTTCTTATCTATTAATAGGGTTTTGGTTCACACAACCTATTGCATCAAATGCTTGTCAAAAAGCAAGGGTTCTCAAGAACCAATTTTCCTTTTCTTTTATAAGGGCTAATAAAAAAAATTTATTTTGGATTTTTGACCCCATATTATAGGGTAGATCTCGAAAGATATGAAAGACCACCCTTCAAGCCGTACATACAATTTTCATCGAATATGACTTTCTACAGAATTTTATTTGTATCGATGAGATCGAGTATAGAATTTTGTTTACTCACTTTAAACATGATCGATCAAGTAAAAATAAAATAAAATAAAGAGAGAAAATCTAGCTCCATAGCTTTGGGTTTGTTATCCCAATCATGATTTTCCTACCTTCAGGGGGAAAGATCCTTCTTTTTTTAGCCGATTGTGGGCGAGGAGGGATACAAACCCTCAACACCGTGGTTTGTAGCCACATGCTCTAATCCTTTAAACTACAAGCCCCACCCCATCTCCACTGGATCTATTCCTAGGAGTACCCTGAAAAAGGACCCGAGCGGTAGTGTCAAGTCTTTTAGCTATTGTTCTTGAGAAATGCCCAGGTCTAGCCCGTTCCTCGAAAGAGGTTTTGATAGGATCCCTATATACCAAAATTTTGACTTCTAGTTCTGGCGAATGAATAATTATTAAGTCCTCCTCTTTCTTTATAGTAACAATTATATGGCTCATAATCAAGGCTATTTGAGTTTTTTTTACCTATATGATTTTTTTCAATATTAAAATGTTAGGATTAATTACTAGTTCAAATTTGATACAAATTTATATTTTTTGGGAATTGGTTGGAATGTGTTCTTATCTATTAATAGGGCTTTGGTTCATACAACCTATTGTGTCAAATGCTTGTCAAAAAGCAAGGGTTCTCAAGAAATCAATTTTCCTTTTCTTTTATAAAGGCTAATAAAATCATTTATTTTTACTTTTTGACCACATATTGTAGGGTAGATCTCAAAAGATATAAAAGACCTTTCTCCAAGTCGTACATACGATTTTCATCAAATACGACTTTCCACAGAACTTTATACATATCGATGAGATCGAGTATAGAATTCTTTTTACTCAATTTAAATTAAGTATCCATTTCCCTTTCGATAGCTGGCTTTTCTCTATTTATTTTATTTTTATTTATTTTCTTTTTTTACATGATTGATAATGTCTTTTTGAAATAAAAGAATATTGGAAAAGGCTTCATTTTTGTTGATTTTTTCATTAATATTTTCATTTCTATTCAAATTGAAAAAAAAGGAAGTTGATTGGTATTATCCAAGGTTTTATATCATATGTGTTGTAGAGTATCACAAATTTTTTAAAGAACTAAAGGTTCAAACTGGAAGTGGGATGGTTTACGATTTCAATTCATTCTTGGAATTAAATACCTCATCAAGAATTGTTTTTGATCTAATTCGTAGGAATCAATAAAAAAGGCAAATCCCTTATGATACACCAAATCTAGCTCGATTATTGATAGAGTGAATAGATCTGCCATTTCTTGAAATCTCTTTTCTGATTCAAAATTGGTAGGATCTTTCAAAAACTAGATTCCTATTCGAAGAGTGCGTAACCGTATGGATAAGCTCACACTAACCCATCAATGTGGGATCTAATTCGGGATTTTCCTTGGGAGGTGTCGAGAAGGAATTGGAATGTAATAATATTGATTCATTCAGATATAGAAGAAGAGGTTCTCTATCGATTCACATGCTTTTTTTTTAAAAAGAAGATGAAAATCAAATTTGAATTTTTATCACAATATTGATATTCACAAAATAAATCGATAATTTAATTAAATAGATGTTTTCTAGGGA
The DNA here is from genome assembly GCA_027563595.1 of Erythroxylum suave. Lineage (NCBI taxonomy): Eukaryota > Viridiplantae > Streptophyta > Magnoliopsida > Malpighiales > Erythroxylaceae > Erythroxylum > Erythroxylum suave. Next base: position 6,058,271 of record JAOSBN010000179.1, on the reverse strand, counting down.
TAATTCACTTTAAAAGGTAAATGCTCAATGCCCAAGTTGGCCTTACAAAGGCAATCATGACCAAGCACTTTTTGGGTCGTCTTATACCTTTCGATTGACTTTTATCTCCAAAAAACTATCGAGACTTTTTCCATATAAAGGATTTACTTGTTACTAATATAGTTTAGCCTCTATCATTCTTTAGATCCCTTTTTTCACTCCGACAATATCATAAACAAGGTTGATGTAGAGGAAATGACTTCATTTCCATACCATTAGGCATTAAATAAATTAAGTAAATGAAAGAGATAAAACGAAGTATGAGGAACTCAAATAGCTAAAAGAAAAAATAGACTATATCACATCACCTATTCTGCTAGCTTTTACAGAGCCTAATATAATTTTTTTCTCAAATAAAAAATCATGTATTATTTTTGGACAGTAGTAAAGAAGGACAGTATTCAAGATCTCATCTAAAACTTACTACAACTTGCCAAACAAAGGCTAATAGAAAAAAGTGCTTAGGGATTACTAATATAACATCCACTATTGGATTCAAAAAAGCATAAGCGTTAGGCAATTTTGTGAAGAAAAAATTGCTTGAAAAAAGGAAAGAATTAAGACAAATTTTCTTGTTTTGCTTCAACTCATATTCCCCAAAAAGTGGATCTTGCTTTTGTAGCTCCGAATAAATTAAATACATGCATTAAGATACGAAGGCTTCTTATTTCACAACAACAAAAGTACTTTTTCACTCTTTCCTATACTAGGGGATTTCAATTGGAAAAGAACCCATTAAAGCAGTACGTGATTTAGGTTCAGAACATCATGAGACAATTCGATCCATATCTAGTACGTGGGCGTTAGAGAAATGAGAGGACTTTTCCCTAGTACGAGAGGATCGGGAAGACGCACCTTTGGTGTACCAATTATCGTGCCCACAGTAAACGCTAGGTAGCTAAATGCAAAACAGATAACTGCTGAAAGCATCTAAGTAATAAGCCCATCCCACTTGAGCTGGATGAGGGGAAATTCTCACATCCAATTTGGAAGGGGGAGATCCTAGATTATAGGAGTCTATCCCAATTTTTCTTTTGCTAGGTCAACAATAGGAATATTAGTTACTCATTGGATTTATTCAGGATATTTACCATTAAGTAATTTATATGAATCATTAATCTTTCTTTCATGGGGTTTCTCCTTTATTCATATAATTTCGTATTTTCAAAAGTGTAAAAAAAATTAAGCATATTAATTCTACCATGTAATGACTTTATAACTAGAGTCAACTCTAGATAAAAGAAATGAACATATCGATACACTTGAAAAAAAGATCATTTATGATGAAGAGGATGAGCTTCAAGAGAATGATTCGGAGTTCTTGCAGAGTGGAACCATGCAGTACCAAATAGATTGTCCAAAGAACAGAGCTTTTTTTTAATAAGCCAATTTATTTGGGACTCTACAGATCCCCTCTTTTTCCTATTCAAAGATCACCCATTTGTCTCTGTTTTTCAAAATAAGGGCTATAATTATTATAAGCTATAATAGAATATTTGTTATTATATATAAATATATATAATAAAATTATATAGAATATTTATTATTCCGTTCTATTATATTACATTATATATTATACATTATAGAATACATTCTACTAGAAATATATATATATAAGAATTACATATATAGCAATAGTATTCTATAATTATAGTCGAAATTATAATTATATATAATAATATCTATTTATCGCCCAAAGTTCCAACTAAAAAGATGAAATGATTTTTCATTATGTAAATTGAAGTAATGAGTCTCCTGCTATTTCCTCGAATGGATCTCTTAGTTGTTGAGAAGGTTGCCCAAAAGTAGTATATAAGGCAAACTTAACTCCTCTTTCAATTCTTTTGAAGTCATTGAATCCTTTTCCTCGTTTGAGAAGCTCCTCCCTTCCTCCACTCTTTCCCGAAGAGTAACTAGGATAAATTCAGTCTTGTTTTCATGTTCCAATTGAACACTTTTCTTTTTTGTCTGAATTTCATATTTCCGTATGTGAAAAGAAGTATAAATATCTTCAGATGTCAGTCGTTCACTAATGAGTAAGACATCCTCAAAATTGTAACCTTCCCATGGCATATAAGCTACTAATGTGTTTTTGCCCAAGGAGAGCTCGCCACCAACTATAGCGGCACCATGCTTTCTTTCCTTTAAATCATAAAGAAAGTACAGCCTTAAGTTACTTCGTTTTTTTTTTCAATTTGAAAAAAAAGAAAACAAACAACGGATTCAGTAGCGCCAGCGGCAATAAAAGCTCGTTGTCATTATGTTAATAAAAAATGGCTTAGAAAAATATTAACGAAGTGGTCCACTACAAAAACGAGACTTCAAAAGTTCAGAGACTTGAGAATGGAACAAAAGACGGGGAGGCTGAACTTCCTTACGAAAAGGAATACGACTTGATTAAAGAGACAGTTATCTCATTTGCAAACCTATTTGGGGGGATTAAATATATGATAGGGTTACCAGATATTGTAATAATCGTTAATCAGCAAGAAGATTATACAGCTCTTCGAGAATGTATCACATTGGGAATTCCAACAATTTGTTTAATTAATACAAACAATGACTCGGATCTCACAAATATTTCGATTCTAGCTAATGATGACGTTATAGTTTCAATCCAATTATTTCCAGTTATTATTCCCCTCCTAACAGTAGGTTCTTACGAGTTACTCACCTATGTAATGAGCTTATAACTAGAGTCAAAACTCTAAGTAAAGGAAATTAACCTATCTATACACTCGAAAGGAAATGAACCTATCTGTACACTTGAAATGAACCTATCTATCATAAATGAAAATATGAATGTGATGATTCAATACTGAGGCATATGAAGCTAATGTCAAACATAGTGAACCGGGGGATGTTAGTCATATCTTATCTTATATTGAGCCAGTATAAGTTGTTACAGATTTTTGTTTCCACGTTGGGAGCAATCAAGATGATATAGGATGCTATAAGGCACCTATCGATAAACATCTTGAGTTTTTGAGTTATATATCGAGGCATATATGGCTAATATAGGCTTATAAGGAGTCAAAAATAAGAAGAGAAAGCATTATGATGAGTCTAAGTAAAAAGTTAAAGAAAGCCTTCCATAACACTTAGGATTCCAAGAAGGACTAAAGCCAACTAAAACAAGAAAGGAAAAGGACTTTCATCGGAGAAAAAGTCTTGGTTATTTCATGTTTTAATTAGCATTATATTTGAAATTAATTTCAACAATAGTGGAAAGAACAATTTTCTTAAAATTATAGTAGTCAAGGTTTTATGTTGGAAGGTTTTGCAATATTAAATGTTTATTAAACAAATAAAATCATTTTTTATTAATAACATCTAGTTATTATAATATCCAATTTATGGCTTGCTAGACTTGATCATAGTGGATAATAGAAAATAAATTGATTGGTTAAGGATATTTTGTTTAGAAGACCTACATAAAGTAGAATACCTTACTTATGAGCATTGACTAGTTAACAAAATAGCACGAATATCATTGAGCATAGGACAAAAAGTCGTTAAGTTATTATAAAAAGCTCATTAAGATATTTATGGCTAAATATGTATGAGACTATGACACAAAAGAACTTATTTCATCACATTTATCAATAATTATACTCAGTATAGTTACATATATTTAATTTCTCAAAATTTGAAACATTATGTTATTTAAAAACTTTTATCAATATAGTAGAGAATCAATAAGATAAAGCTAATAAAGACTTCAAGAACTGATCAAGCATAAGAAGAGCTCTTTAATCAATTCAAGAGGTCATGTGATGAAAATTAAATGGATAGCTAACGAATATCAGATGAATCCATCATTAAGATGGTGTTGTAGAGATGAGAAATAGCACTCTTCTTATGGTTAGGTCTATAATGGCATAGGCAAATTTGCCTATCATTTATTGGAGTGATGTATCATTAATGATCATAAATGTACTTGATAACGTGCCGTTTAAATCATATCATAAAACACCATATGAGATGTGGATAAGCAAGAAGCTTGGTTAACCGTATATGATCTTGAGAATTTGTCTTTTACCTATATTCATGGTCCCACTTATAAGTATGGCAATTTTGGTTCCAAAGGGAAGAAGAGTATCTTTAAAAGATATTTATGCACATTCCGAAAGGCATAGGTTTAAAGGTGAATAAGGTAATAAACGATCAATTAAAGTTGGGTCACAAGATATCTCATTCTTAAAGAATGAATTTATAAAGTAAGAAAAGATAGTTCAAAACTTATCTCTATATGAAAGACTTATATCAAAATGATTTTGTAAGACAAGACCAACTGAATGGTTTGATCAATGATAATTACAACCCAGTAAGAGCTCTTTACCAATGGAAGCAATATGAATATAGAGATATTTGTTTCTCAAATTTTTATTATACTTATATTGTGAGTGGATTATTCCCCCTCTAATTTTGAAGTTGATAATTGTTGATAGTAAAACCTATATACTTGTTTTATGCTCAAAAACTGCAAGTGAACAGGTCGTGACTTGTAGTTAAAAAGAGCGGATAATCCCATAGGGATTGACGCCCAGACATCGCTTAATTTAGAAACAACTTTGTTTAAGAAACGAAATTGTTAAAATTGAATAATCTGGAAAATTAAATTAAAACTAAGAGATGGTGTTTCTATAGAGGGGTGTCATCTTCTTTGAAGATAGAGTCTTAATCATCCTTTTATAGTCCAAAAATCCTAGGTTTAATAAAACCCCGCATTAAGTCTCGGATTATAATTCCCACATCTATGGGAACTTGCATGATTCTCACGATCATAGGAATTGGTCACAGATGCAGTCCTCTCTTTTTCTCTTCTTTCATCTCTAGTTCAACTTCCAAAGTGCTCCATCTTCCTTCCTACATAAAAATAGTCAATTCTTACCCTCAATTAATATCAAACGCACAAGAACAACGATGGAAATCAAATGTAATGAAAACATACAAAATGAATCCTAAACTATAACAATAATCAACAATTATACAAGCAAACACGTTTCAAATACCTAGAAAAACATACACTAGTGCACACCTATCAACATCCTCACACTTGAATCTTTACTTGTCCTCAAGAAAAATAAATATAATCAATCAATCCCATCACTTCATTTCACAACTATGAAAGCATACAATCCCTCAAATTCAAGTCAACTCAAATATAAGGTCAATGCACATATCACGACTACTTTTTCATTGGTATACATAAGTAAATTCAGCAATTGAAACCATCACTTAAAGATAAGTAAAGATGTACAAATGGATATTCCTCACGGTTTTCACTTATTTCTCTCAAGTGTTTAAGGGTTAGTGTTTATGGGAAACTACACTACCATAGGCTTGCTAATACACCAATTCTCCTCTAAAATGATTACATGCATAAATAGATCAAGAGGACTTATTTAGGGTTGTAATATGGTAAAGGTTAAGGTGGGTCAAAAAAGCGAAAAGAGGGTTAAGCACAGGCATAAGTAAAGTAATAAACAGATACAATGGGACAACAAGACATAATTTTTAGACATAAGAATATAACTAATATTCTACACTTATTGATGATACTCACTTGTTCTTCTTTTTTTTCCTTTTCTTTTCTTTTTCATTTTTTTCATTTTTCTTTCTTTTTCTTCATACATGGAAGAACTATAAATAAAAAATAGCATTATATTCAATGTAGTCCACATGCAAAAATATACTCCACTTATCTCGGTAAAATTTTCACATAATCCCAACTAATGTTTTTCTTAATACTTTACTAAACTTATGAAATAGTACGATAATGGGGTTTAAAGTTTTAAAATTTTGAGTGTTTTCAAGAAACAAAAGGCTAAGGCTCAACGGGATGGCAAGGGATAATCAACAAGTAGGTTATTTAAGCCAAGGGTTAACATAAAAAAGGCCTAAATCATCTCTATTAAGCATGCATCCAGTAGACTCAAACTAATTTAAAGCAAGTTCTGAAGGTAGTAACCTAAGGAAGTAACACTCAACAAAGAAATGGAATGACTATAGATGGAGTCATATGACTCAATCCTCACTTTGGCTCAAATGAAAACTCATTATGCATCTCTACACTACCTCATTGTTCAAATGTCAATTTGTGACTAAACTTATGTAACCAACTACTTTTCATCACTTTATATGGTTCACTTTCTACTCAAGTAGCCTAATCTGAGTTCAAGCATCCATTCAATCTAATTCCAACTAACATCACAGAATCTTATGGTAATATTCATCAGAGTGATTCAGATGTGGTTCCATTACTAACACAAAATACTATTGCTGACACAAAGAACATATAATATGCCTAAACATGCATCGTATTCAACACAATGTAAAAAAATGCAATTAAGAAAGTTGATGACACCTCCCTGCACTTAAAGATCACATTGTCCTCAATGTGACAAGTCAACCCTCAAATGAGTAGAAATGACATTAAACCAAATAAAAATGAAAACAACATAAACAAAAAAAATTGAAACAAACTAATGATATCAAACTAAACAAAAGAAAACGAATTCAAACAAAAATTAAAGAAATTAAAAACAAACAAAAGACATAACACACAAAAATGATATGAATCCAAATAAGAATGAAATGAAATGCAATCACACAAAAGAATCAATAGAATTTAAAAGTTAAAGGGTAAGAAAAGCTTATTCAGATGATGGTGGTGATGTTGATGGTGTAGGAGCTTCAAAATTGTTCCTTCGACAGAAGTTGAGGAACCTTCTCTTCAAGTTGCGTTGCTCCTTATGAATCTGCTGCATTTGCGTACTGAGTTCATCGAGTTGGGATGTCATCTGTTGATGGTTTGCGGCTATTTAGTCGAGAATCGATTGATATCAGTTAATGTCGTTGTTTCCCTCTGTTTCTCTACTGCTACTTCCTCCTCTGGCTCTAGGGCTGCACTGGATATGGAGGGTAGGTATGTGACTGTACTAGCACCCCTCCTGCTTCTCATCACAGTGCGCATCTGAGGATTGCGGAGTTCCATAGAATGGACCTCCACAATCTCAAAGCGTCTTAAATAGGCTATATCAAACATGTCATGGGGAGTAGTACACAAATTCTTCATATTCACAATATAAAATACACCTAAAGCAGAAGCAATATGAGTCATCCCAAAAGACATAATCTTTTTATTAACCACACTCACTAGTGTTCGAAAATTTCCATAAGATTTGTTGATTTTAAATTTTCGATCCATGCACCATAAAAAGAAAAGTTATTTAGCTAAGCATTTATTAATTTTGGTTTTATTAAACACAATTAGGCACATAAATTTGTGTAAAAGGAGATGCTTAGCACTCCAGATTAGAGAATTCGGTGCATTACATGAATCAAAATGTTCTTAACCCATGAGAGTGTTCCAATATTCATTGACATCAAAATCTGCATGACCATCTAGAATTTTTGTATTCGACAAATTAAACATTTTACATATGACAGCATAATCAAGTTTAAAAATATTTCCACGTAACCTAAACCAAAACAAATCCATTTTAGGGTTGTACCTAACTGCTGCGAAAAATTCTAAAGTTATGGTGGCATAAATAGGTACATCGCGTTGAACAAATCTATTCCACCTTATGTTTGCAGCTAGTTGTTCAAGTTGGCATCTCACTCCTATATTTTCTAACACTTCAAAATCAAATATCGAGGAGTGACTATTGTTCTATACCTAAAGTCACGGAAACGCTCATCCTCTTCCTCTGAGTAAATCGAAAATGAGGCCTGATAGGTTACTACTAAGTTAGGATTGTCTTCACTAAAAACTTGAAGGTAGAGTTTTTCTACTGGTTGCTTGACCCTAATCGTCCTTGGTGGAGTCATTGTGAGAAGAAAATCTGCAAAAAAGAGAAAGAGAGAGAGTGAAATTCGTATTTTAGAGAGAGAGAGCAAAATCTTACCTAAATCCTTGTGTTTTGGGATGATTAATGCATGAAAAATATGAAGGAATGGAAGATTAATGAAAAGGGATGAAGAAGATAAAAGAATCTAGATTATTAAAAAAAACAAAGATTTTTAGAGAGGGGAGGATAGAATGTCGTGTTTTAAAAAGAGAGGGAGTGAAATTTTGAAAGTGGGTGTGAGAAAAGAGAGGGAGGGAAACTTAAGTTTCCCCGTGGATGGGATTTCCACGCTTGTGGGAATTCCCACGAACGTGGGTTTTCTCTCCAGAAACTTTCTAGAGAGGTTTCCCACGCTTGTGGGAATCACCATAATTCCCATGAACGTGAGAATTGGTGATCCTCACAATTTCAAACCTTCTTCCAAGCTTATATGTATTCTCCATGCTCCCAAAACCTACAAATATATCAAGATACTATCATCAACAAGAATTTTGAAAAGAAAACAAATTGAAATTCAAACAAAATCAATATAAGCCATCAATCGAATCCAATTCAAAAATGATCAAACCAAAGAAATAAAAAAAAAACCTAGACAAAAACATTCAAAAGGGAATAACAACCATGGGTTGTCTCCCACGTAGCGCTTTATTTGCTGTCGATAGCTCGACTTCCTTTTATGCTTATGGTGGCCCAAATGATCGATATGGTACCCATGCAGAAATTGATATCAAACTTTTTAGATGAGCTACCCATTTTGGATTCCACCTTCATTACTGTTTTCCTTTCTTTGCCTTCTCCTATGAGTTTGTTTCTTCCTAAACGCATTCCCAGGGTCCTCAATATTTCCTATCTTCCTTCAAGTTCAGGTTCTTAATATCCATTGGGGGTAGAGTAGGACGATAATTTTTCTTTGATACCTTGAATGTTAACTACTCCTTTCCTACTTTCAGTATTAACTCACCCCTAAGGATGGTAGTGAGTTGTTAACCCGATTAATATCTACACTACCCGACCCAAAAAAATGAACATAGAGGCTAAAAATTAGATTTTAAATGGATGCTGAAAAATGAATGTGGATGTGGATATGGATTTGGATATGGGTCTAGTGATAACCCGAACCAATGGATATCCATACCCAACCCGTTTTTAATTAACTCTATTTTTTATTTTTTCTTGATATATATGGTTAAATATAATAAAATATTAATATTTTCTTAGGAGAAACATCTTTAAAATCCCCACTTTACCCCTCACCTTTTTCCAGAATCAAAATCTCGACTTATTTTTATCAATTTTATGATTTAAGACATACAAATCAAAATCTTGACTTATTATTATTAAAGTAATTTTAATTTAGAGTGTTTGCAAAAATTTTCTCTTTATATTTTCTATTTTGGAACTTACATTTTTATGTGCTATACAACCCGATGGATATCCAAAAACCCGAACAATCTAATAGATTTGGATATGGGTAGTAAATCATAAAAACGGATGGAATTTAAATGGATAATGGGTTGATTCATAAAAAATAGATATGGATATGGGTAGAGTAATACCCAAACCGAACCCTACCCATTGCAATCCCTACTCACCCCTATTAACATTAATAATTGCACGAGTAGTAGCCAGAAACTGTTGCCCCAAAACTATCGAAGTTTCCTCATCTTCAATAATATCCAGTATGATGGGTTAATTATGCTGTACTATTAAAATCTGAAAACTAGATTGATCAAGGTATGTGAATATTGCAGATATTATGGAATACAGAAAAATAAAGAACACCAATCTTTTTACTTGGTTCGACAGCCTCAAGGCTATCTACATCCAAGGTTCCCACTGAT
>JAOSBN010000179.1:6034910-6048432 GCA_027563595.1 Erythroxylum suave | reverse complement strand
TTTGATTTTGTCATTTGCTTTGTCTGCTAACTAGAACATTCGAGAGCTACTCCATCATCTTCAGACTTCTCTTCTTCAATTCCTTCATACTCTTCAACTTTTGTTAGTTCTTTGTATGGGTTGATGGAGAAAAATGTGTCTTTCTTCACACAGTATGTAAAAATCTGCGGGGGAAGGTAAATTTATCAATGTGTTGCTACACATTCTTGATAATCTCCTTTGGTAAATGCACCGTTTTGTCACCAGTCTTCACTAACGTCTTTGTAGGCTCTGGCTCTTCTAGACTTAACTTCTGACTAAATGAGTACAGCATCATGTTGATGCCGGCTCCCAAATCTACAAATGCTCGATCTATCTTAACTCCATTTATACTACATAGAATGAAAAAGTCCCCTGAGTCTTTTTTCTTTTGTGCTACATATGGACTTTCTTCTTATATCATTCCTTCAGCAATTCCTTTAACATGAGCTTTGTCTAGAGTTGATTTGTTATGTCTGTCATCGTGCTAAACTCCCCTTCCATAGAATTCCTAGCTACTCCACTTAAAGATGATTGTCAACGAGCAAAAATCTGGTGTGGAAGTCCAAGTTGAAGTTCCCTAATCGACTTGCTTACTGATCCACTTGGCAAGAATTCCAACGTTGTTTGTTCTTCTTGCTTGTTTTCGTCTTTCTCCTCATGTTCACTTCCTTTTTTCTCTATCCGAGTGATGTCCATGATTCTTTCCTTCAGATTCACCTTAGTGTTGCTTGGTATACTACCTACATTTCATGAACATAAAGCGTTAGCTAGTTAGCCTACCTGAACTTCCAGATTGTGGATAGATGATGCATGATTCTTCAAAATCTAGTTGAATTTTTCTTCCATCGTCTTCTAATTTTCCTCCTATCTTGCATGCATCCTTTTATGATTTTCCTCTTGTGCTGCCAGTTTGGATCTTAAAACTTCCATCATTTTATCCATTTTGCTTTCTAACGCTTCGATTCGATCTTGCTAGAATCTTAACAGTCTTTGTGGTCTTTGTTGGCCACCTGCATTATTGTTACTCCAAGAAAAGTTCGAGTGGTTTTTCCAACCCGAATTATATGTGTTATAATACGGATTATTACCTCGCTGTGGCTGGCTTAGGTAGCTTACCTATTCGGTACCGCCAGCTCCTAATAGGAAACACTTCATTGAATTATGGTCGTTCTGCCTACACATCTCACATTGTGTTTGCATCACCTTAATTGCTGAGGTAGATGCTCCTTGCCTATTGTTGAGTTACTTTGTAAGAGTCGTGATCTGAGCCTGTAAGGTAGTAATCAAGTCAATAAGTATCATACTTTTCTATTCCTTCTGTCCTTGTATGCTCCTCTCGCTCGACCACATGTAGCTGTTGCTTGCTAACTCTACCAATAATTCATGAGCTGCTTCCACCATCTTCCTCATTAGTGAACCTCTGACTGTTGCATCAATTATCCCTCTTGTGCTTGGATTTACTCAATTATAGAATGTTTAAAGCAGAAACTCTTTCAGGAGGTTGTGATGTGGACAGCTTCTCTGAAGTTGTTTAAATCTCTCCCAAGCTTCATAAAGAGATTCTCCATCACTTTGCTGAAAATTTGTGATTTCCTAATCCTTGTTGTTTTTGTCAACAGAAAATACTTAGCAAGGAATGCTTAGGTGAGCTGCTCCCAAGTTGTGATCTGGTCTGAATTAAAGGAATTATACCATGCTTTAGCCCGATCTTTCAATGTGAATGAAAATAGTCTCAGCTTCACCACATCATCGGACATTCAGTTAAATCTGAATGTGTCACAGATCTCCAAGAAGTTTGCAATGTTGGCATTTGGATCCTTGTTGGATAGCCCATAGAACTGCACACTAATTTATAGAATATTGAGTAGCACCGGCTTTATCTCAAAATTATTAGCTTGAACTATCGGTCTCATCACTCGTTGAGGACTAAACCCTGGCATCATGAAGTCTATCAACATTCGCTCTGGTCCTCCTTGCTCTCCTTCTTCAACTATATCTTGATTCGAAAAATTTAGATGATTTGCCTTTCTTATTTCTCTTTCGTGCTTCTTAATGTTGGGAAATTTGTCTTCTATAGCTTCTTTCATTCTTCGTGTGCTCCTTGTGTTCATGCACCTGCAATTATAGAAGGAAAAGTATCAAAAACTCTTAAATCAAAGTAATCTAAATCAAATATGATGGTCAACAATCAATCCCCGGTAACAGTGCCAAAAACTTGTTGACAGTAAAACTTGTCTACTTGTTTTATACGCAAAAACCGCAAGTAAATGGGTCATGACTTGTAGTTAAAAGGAGCAGATATCGATCCCATGGGATGGATGCCCGGACACCACTTAATTTAGATACAATTTCGTTTAAAAAATGAAATTGTTAAAAGTGAATAACCTGGAAAATTAAATTAAAACTGAGAGATTAACGACAAATGAAGAATAATACCACAATTGCAGCAAAGTCGGAATTCAAGAATCTAAAGACTAGAGATTACTTTTTTCCCTACTTTGTTTCCCTTTTATTTTATCTATTGAATTGTGTCTCACCCTAGATTTTCGAATGTACTAATTACCCCCTCTCAAGGTGTAACTATTTGCCTCTAATTGAATTAACGGGAATCAATTGGACAATCTCTTAACCTACCCAATGACTTTACTGATTCAACTAATATGTTAATTGAATAGTTAGAAGAGAGATCTCGGCTATCCTATGGGTGATCAATTAACTAGCTGAGATATCAGCTCTAACTATTCGATTAACATGACAATTGTGCGTCTATAGGTCGCCAACTCTTGTTGTACAATCCTACATATATTTCATCTTATTCACTCTCTCGATTTGTTGCAAGATAATAAATAAAATCACTAATCATCAAAGACAACTTCATTCAATTCAATAAAATAGGAGTTCTACAAAATAATTCCAAAGCAATCCCTAAAATGAAATCAGCCTAACATGGTTTCCATAGCATCATCAACATTCAAATAAACTATCTTTACAAAGACTAGAAGAAATCAAAGTGACAGAAAATTGAATATAGGGACTCCTCTTCTTTGACAAAATCTGGAATTTTTGTGTTGATATGCTATTTTGTTCAATCTTGATGATGATCCTTGTCTTCAATCCTTCCTCAAGGCTCCAAACATGTGTTCTTCACTCAAGGATAGTGTTTCTACAAAGGGGTGTCGTCTGAGGCTTAATTACCCTTTTATAGTCCAAAATCCTATGTTTAATGAAGCCCCAAATTAAGTCTCAGATTATAATTCCCACAACCGTGGGAATTAGTCACAGAAGCACTACTCTCTCCTTCTCCTTTTTGATCTCTAGTTCAACTTCCAAAGTGCTCCATCTACCTTCCTACATAAAAATAGTCAATTCTTACCTTCAATTAACATCAAACACACAAGAACAACAATGGAAATCAAACTTAATGAAAACATACAAAAATGAAGCCTAAACTACAACAATGATCAACAATTATGCAAGCAAACACATGCCCAATACCAAGAAAAACATATAATAATGCACACCTATCAATAACCTTTGTGGTAATTCTAAAAGAAAATAATAAGTTGAGCAATATGGAAAGGCTTATTTAGTATTGCTAAAGATGAACTATTTATAGTAATAGAAGAATAATAAACTTTAACAAGTTTGATTTGAGTATAAGACTTGGATAATCTTCTAAAAAGATGTGTAACCATCAATAAAATATGTGGTTAAAGAATGTTAAGTAAAAAACTAATGACAACTTTGAAAGATATAAAACGTATCTAGTGGCAAATGGATATGCCTAATCAAAAAGATCGATTACAATAAGAAATTATCATTATTGTGAAGTTTACGTCAGTTTGACTAATTATAGCCTTAGTAGTTGGAATGGATATTAATATACATCAAATGGATGTAAAGACTATATTCTTAAATAAAAAAACTAGATGAAGGCATCTATATGATACAACCACTAAGTTTATTTAGAAGGGTCAATCAATGCATATTCATATTGTTAAAGTCAATCTATGGTCTAATATAGTCATGAAATAAGTGGTATATTACATTAGTACTATAATCATGTCGTATAATTTCAGTATGATTAAAAAAGACCACTTAGTAAATGTTAAAAGACCCAAAGATAAACATAATTTTATTGTTTCATGTGGATGATATTTATTGATAGCCAATGACAATAAGTAGTTTACCAAGTGAACAAACAAATTGGATGTCAACCATTATCAAAGTGAAGAAGATGGCTAAGGTTTTGTATACCTTTGCGGTTATGATTAATGATTATCGTTTAAGTGGAGGTTTCTTATTGTTACTAATTACATATATATCAATGGAATACATAAAACAGTTCTGTATGTAACATAGTAAAAAGTTTTTTATGACCCTAATTGCTAAATGTGGACATCTAAATTATATGTAGTATCTATTGATGTCATAGGAAGAACAAGAGATAAAAATTGTTCTTTATTTCGAAGAAATTAGTAGTCTCATACACTATATTATGTATGAACAAATTCATTGAAGGAAAATACTAGAGATCTCAAATATCAATATAAAATCAAACACATGGATATCAAGCATTTCATTACACATATTTATTTCGCTTTGTACTACTATGACCTACTACACATATTTATTTCTCTTTGAACTACTATGACCTAGCATAGCTATACTTATTATCAATGATGACAGTATGTTCATTATCAAGTATGTGATGTGGTATATTTTAATTGAGAATTATCGAGTATGTGATGTGGTATATTTTAATTGAGAATTAAACGATATTTTTTACGATAAACTTTACATGAAAATTCAATTCTAAAAATATAAGAATGCTTGATTTTGAATTAAGTTTCTATTCTAGAATGAATGTTAAATGAATATTGAACATTCAATTCTAGATATAAGAAGTATGTCTAACATATACGAGATGTCTTCCCACATCAGTGATTACCTCCTTTATTTTATAAGAATGGAGATGAGATAAGTTTTAAGTGATCTATCTAGTTGATAAACTAGCATTTAAGGCTTAAAACAATAATATCAATGTGAAGTACATTAAAGGGTATAAGAGGTTATTAGTAATAACATATTCTTTTTCAACTAATAAAGTTAATATAAGTCATATTCTTAACTTATATTGTGTGAGAATCCTTCGAGGCTCGTGAACCTCAAATTCAAAATACTTTTTTACTCAAGTTTTAATTCCAAAGAATTGTATTAATGTTTGCTATCTTAGAATGTTATTGGAAATTTATGAATGATTCAATATAAAGAGATATTCTAAAAATGTGAGTTAAGTTGATTCACTGTGTTGAGAAACAAGGAAGATCATTTCAATTTTAAGTTTGCATATTAAAATTTTTGAAATTAGTAAAAAATGTGTAATAGGAGTTTTGCATTTTGAGATTCTACAAGTCTCTTATTTTGTAGATTAAAAAAAATAAGTGATTTTGATTTTTGATGTGATCCAAGTATCTTTCAATCCTATCATGTTCTCTGTTATATTAATTTTGAAATCTAATATTATGACTTCTATAGACTGTAGATGATATTTGCATGAACCAACTCAAGCTGGAGCAACGTTATGAATATTGTAACAGTATCAATATCAAATTTGGTTTTGATTCAGCACTATACCGGTATCGGTAAGTATCGAGTATCGTTTTGGGTTATTTTTTAAATTATAAAATATTCCTAAAATTTTTTAAATTGTAAAATAATCCATCAATATATTGTAACATAATTTATAATTTTATATCAACTTTGTCTCAAAAAATTATTACAGTAGAAAATTGAAATAACAACAATCTATTTATTTTTATTAATATTACTTTTCACACATTTCACTTATAAACTATAACCATAATTAATATGAAAAAGATCATTTAATTATTATAAAAATATAAATTAAGGACAATACAAATAAGTAATAATTACATCAAAACATCAAATAGAAAATTTTATTATCAATAATAAAATATAGTTTCTATCTTAATATTTAACTATCAATAATAAAATATATTTTTATCTTAATATGTAATTATTATCAATAATAAAATATAGTTATATTTATATATAAAATTTCTAAAAGAAAAACAAAATTTTAAGGCCTCTCAATTTTCATTTTAACATATTGTTTAAGTATTCTTTGTAGAAAAAATATAACTATTATTTACTATATGAATCTAAATATAATTTTATTAATAATAAAAATAGATGATGAATTCAAAAATATTTATTTTTAAAAAATTTTCAATTAATTGCATAATTATTTAAAATTTTTAATTTAATTATTAAAATTTTTAAATTAATAACTGATCTTTAAATATTGCCTTTATAAAAATTTTTTTATTAAGCTAATGAATTTTCTTCAACTCAAACCCATCTATCCCTTGTCAAAGAACAAATAACTTTGATTGTTTTATTTTTCTCCACACTGTGGCCTCCCTTTTCATCTACAAGTGCAACCCTATTACACAGTACACCAATCCTCAACAAAAGCCACGGCAACTAGTACAATAGTTACGACCCAACTTAGGGTCTTTCCTAGAAAAAGTTGGACATCCAAATGAGGTTACAGCAACTACCAAGACCTGTAAACAGGAGGAAAGTTAAAGAGTGAGGCACAGAGACACGTCACAGCAACAGAGGCAGCCAGTGGCAAAAAATGCTTTGGGAGAGGAGAAGACTCTGAGAGTGCATGCGTCCGGCATAATCTAAGGTCATCTGATTTGTATCAATCTTTTGACCAGTACGGCACATACTTCCTGCACCAATCGGTACACTACGAACCCCGTCGTGGATGAGAATGATGGGTAATAGACCTCAGTTTTTGTAATATTACTACTCATTCACTATAAGTTTCCCAGTCAGTGAGTTAACGACAATACTATCTGCATGCGAGCCGTGAGTCAGCAGTGGGGTAAAATGTTGCTGGTAATCGTCAAATTTGTCTACATTCTCAGTTTAAGCAATACGTGAAAAATGACAGCACCTAAGGAGCAAAAATGACCTGAACCAAAGCTCTTTATATATTCCTCTCTCAAAAAGAATAAAAGAACAAAAATCATGGTAGCTTACTGAACAGTTTGCTTGGGATGAATGTGGTAAAAGTTACATGGTTTGTGTACATGATCAACGAGAAGCTGAACAGAAGTTCTCCGTAAGAGTAAACATGAGTTGGAAAACGTCATGTAGCATCTCAGGCGTGGTGAGGATTTTTGTTGAAACTGCACTATGCTGTCAGCTGTCAGAGAAGTTAGTTCACTCGATATGCACATCTTTCCGAGAGTTAGCAGTTCTATCAACTCCAGTCATCAATTTTAATAGTCAGATTGGAGGAAACTTTCATACTCTGTTCCATTTAATGTCCTGTTGACATCTTCCCAGTTCTCAACAAATTCTGATAGTGGACCTTTATGTATCTTAACCTGACGGCTTGTTAACTCCATCTTCGGCAACCTGAGAAATTGTAGAACATCCTGAAGTTTCTGCAGCAAAAGAAAGTGAACCATTGGCATTTCAGAAAGTTACCATCAGCAACCGCAGGAAGGTCTTGTAATATAGCACGGAAACACAAACACCATGAGTGGAAATTGACAGGGTTGATTGCATTAATAGATCCAAACATACCGTACGGTTTTTGACAAGATCCTCGTAGTACAAGACCATATGCCGAGTGCTATTGAAGTAGTCTAAAGCTCTTGCAGCCATCATCTCTACTTTCTTCAGATCATCCACCAGTAATGTTGAATTTATTGTAGGCTTGTACTTTGACAGTGTTTTAGCCTGTGAGAAATAAAAGGTACATGTTAAATACATTTTTCTTCATGAGAGAGTGAAAAATTTGAAATGATCATTGACACACCTCTTCATCTGAATGAACATGGGACTTGTGTGTCCCATTCAATAATTTAGCATATCGATCATATGAATTTGAAAGAACTGAAACCATACGACGTAGTAGATTTCTCCTGAAAAGAAATATTACTGACACATTGCTACGATTGAAGTAGTCTACGATATCCTTATGGTGCGCCATTACTCCCTGCACAAGCCATGGTATTATTACAGACAGCTAATAGCTGACAATTAACAGTACTCAGCACCCAAAGACTAATTTCTTCAACCGTAGCACAAGATATTTCATTTGTTAAAGTGTTGGAACTTAAAGTGCTATTGTAATATTATAAAACTAGTGCTAACAAAACCACATAGCAAACGATATCAATTGTTAAAAGCGAATAAGGGAAAATTTTTAGTTCATATATTGCCTATTGCATTAACTTGTGCAATCAAGAACATAACAAAAGCGCATTCATTTGATTGGTTTAATAAGAAAAAGAGGGCGGGTGACATTTCCAAGTAAATAGATGTCCTATAATAGTGGAGGTAGAGATTCACCCAAGTAATTAGATGTCCTACAATAGTGGTGGCAGAGACGCTCAAATATTTCTGCTTACCATGCATCAACTTGAATCTGTAGAATCTAAACCAGATTTAAGAACCGGATATTCACACAAATTGAACAAAGATTGCCATCTTAAATTGCTTGGATCTCTATGGTTGAACATTACCAGTTTTACAAATGATTTTCTGCCCAGTGGCAATGCGTATTAAACAGGAAACTTAGAGGTTTGTAAATCAAATATCAAAACTTTGACAGCTAACTATTCCAGAAGTTCAGCGAATAGTTTGGGGTGAACAACAGGCTACAGGATATGCACAAGTTAGTGAAGAATTTAAGATAAAAGAGTGGAAGAGAATGAGTAATATGTCCCTGGCAGAGTTCAACATGGGGCGAAATGTCTGCTCTTGAATTGTTAAATGAGTAACCGGTCTTGGTCAGTAAAGGCTGACACTTATTTGTTCATAGAATCATGCACCAAAAAGCATCTAGCGCACCTAGGAAATCGGAACTAGAATGAAAGTATAATAGAAGCCTAGGCATTGCGATCACCAAATTTTGTTCTATACCCCCATTGCAGCAGTTCAACCAAATTTTTCGTTTAATACTAGATAGGTAGAATACAAACCAAAAAGTGAACACTTTAGTTACCTGATTAAGCATCCACTTGAAGCCAACTGCTGCAGAGCATTCATTCTTGGAAGCACTGGTGAACCAGTCCAGGTTATAAACCTTATCCAGAACTTCTTGAATGGAGGAACTATTCCCCCTCCTGTCTAAAACAGAGAATATTTCCCCATTTGAGCTCACATTAACGTGACTATTTAACAAAGTCTCAAACCAACCACTTCCTGATCTTTGCATTGATAATATTGCAAAGTATCTTACAGGATTATGCTCGCATTCAGACCTGAAAATTTCACCCAAAAAAAAACTTCAAGCATGCATTATTGAATTAGAAACAAAACGACCAACAACAGAAACTGTAAGTTACCTGTTAAATGTCTTAGGACTAGGGTAATGATCACCAGGGAATTTTAATTGTAGAGGATCAGGATCAGAAGTTGGCCCCTTAAGGAGTTGGATATCTTCAATATTGATTTTACTTTGTGTGCCTATCTCCTTCAGACAAGCAATGCACACATAAACCCCACAGACCATCGCAAACATCAAAACTATCATCCTTGACAAAATTGAAGCCTTTTTAGGAGGCTTTAAGATGACTGTACTCTGCAACACAAAATGAAGAAAGAATGTTACTGGCGGAAGAAATTTTAAAAGGACTGCAGGTTAAGTATTATAGTAAATAGATGTAAAACAAAATAAAGCAGAGCAAATTAAGTTTAACAGGACAACAAATGTTCAAACGGTAATCAACAACAATAAGATATTACAAACAACAAAGAACTTGCAATTACGTACAAACGGCAGAGACCCCACGTCCTCTTCCCCTTCTCCACCCATATCCCACCCGCGACAACCATCAATAGAAAAAAGTAGTACTCTTGTTTTTTTTTTTTTTTACCGTCTCGGAATGGAGATTATGAAAGAGAAAACAAACAGATGTGCTATGAATCCAGACCTAATAAGTTAAAAAGATAAGCTCAAAGATTACGAATATCAAAAAAAAAAAAAAAGGAAGCTCGAGCTAACCCCAGATCGGAACACAAGCAAAGCTAAGTAGATGTAAAAATGTCTTCTTCTTCCACCAATCTAACACAAAAATTTAAGAATAGTAGCAAGAACAGCTTTCTACAAAACACAAAACAACTGTAACGAAAGAGAAATTAAAGCATTATCCTTTAAAGCCAGCTGAACTCAAACACACCTAGTTAACAATAATAACACAACTACGAGAAAAAAGATCCACATTTTAAAGAGACCGTTGCTCTAATCCCGAAGATAAAGATAAACAAGCTAAAAGGAAGCAAAAGGAGGAGGAGTTCAGATGAGCACCTGGTTAACTACATATATGTACTCGGCCATTCTTATCCTTTCAGAAGCCGAAGAAAAGGAGAACCCAAAAATGGTGAAAATTTATGTACAGCTAAAAGTCTAAAACCAGAGCTCTCTCTCAGACAAACATTGTCTCAGATTATCGTAGTACACGTCAACCCTGTCTTGTAGTCTTGGTCACAATAAAGCTGCCCCGAGAGAGAGAGCGAAAAAGGGTAAAGTCGCTGAGAGAAAAGCTGCAATTTTAAGTACAAGTTTGGAGCTATATTCTCTTTTCTGATAATTGAAATCCTGGTGGCATTAAAGGCCCAGGCTTTTTATTAATGTTTATTAGCCAACAGTCGTCGCTGGCACCGCTCTCTTTCACTTCTAGACTTCTAGTTGTTGTTGGCCTCCTCTTCTCTTCTCCTGTTAAAGACCCTCTTTCCTATATCTCCTCGATTAAACTAGATTTGTTTCTCTTAGGATTCGTACATGGAACTTGTAATGTGTGAATCTACGGATTTGCCTTTGTTTGCGTGTACAGTTGTCGTGTGAATGAAAAGTCCAGCCTCACATAGTCTTTTGACTCGTGCGTTCTTCATTTTGATTAGTTGCATACCTGTTGACCCTTTCCTATCTAGTTCGTTTGGAAGGCAGGAAATTTAGTTTTTCTGGGACTTTACTGCTCAAATAAATTATGAGATAAGTACGGGCAAATCTTTTATCGGAAAATGGGTTTATAGATAATAATATTACATCCATGATAAGTATTTAATTTATCCCAATTCAAAATTTTAATACTTCAATTACTCATTCTATTTAATATTAGGGTCGACCCTCGTAAGAATATTGCCAGTTGTATCTACCCTAGCTAATAATCACCGTCACTGGGGCTTGCTTACCTAATAATAAAAACTAAAAATTTATGATTTTTACGAAAGTTAGAAATAATTTATAAAAGTAAGAACGAAAAAATTCATTTCAATTAATTATTTTTCAAGTAAATAATTCAAGTTTTTAGTCTTGTTATATTTTAAAGAACATGCGTTTGTTACTTCTAATTATTTGTCTATTAACTATTTTTTATTATTAATTACTTCATTTTCTCATTTAATTATATTGTTTTTAAAATGATTATTTTTCTAATACATATGTCTAATTGAAGGGGTTCAACATCAACAAAGAATAGGTCTTATCAAGAAGAAAGAAATATCCAATCCAATTATGATATGTTTGATATATTTGAAGTCAATATTATATAAAATACCATTATATATCTTAAAATAAATAAAAATAATTTTAAGCAATATTGATATTGATGCCATAAAACCCACAAAAATAATAGCTAAATGTCTTTTCCTTTATATATAATAAAAAAAATGATGACTCGAGGCCTATTGCTATTAATCCCAATCTTTAATGATTTATTGAGTTTCAATATTCACTTGTTTTTATTAGTTTATTCTTACTTTATTTTATGAGTATCTATATATCTATTTTTTTGTAAATCCTATTTATTTAATAGATGGATACTTATAGAAAATAATAAAAACACGCTAACGACAACAATTTATTCCCTGAATTGTTTTGTTCCTGTCCATAAAATTTGGCAACAAGAGAAAGGCAAGGGGTTCGGTGCGATAAGGAGCTTGTATTAAGCAACAGTTATTAAGAAACGACTGGTGGACCATTTCGTATCTGACTGATTAAACTTTATTAAACAACATTTTAATTAACTTAATTGGCTTAACCATAACACTGACCAATCCACCTTGTATATCTTAAAGTGAAATGGGTTATTGACGATTGTTTCAAAACACGAGGTTATAACCACCATGGGTTATAAGATTTTTGACAATAGCTGTAATGATCTCTACCCATTTGGAGATAATATGGTATCTCCAAACTTCAAGAAGCTTTCAGCATCAAATATAAGGGTAATTTGAATTCGGTACAGCTGTGCACTAATGCCAGTGAAAACCTTAAACATGAGGCCAATAACTTCATATTTTGAAAGATGTTCCAACCATATTTTGTATATAAATATGATGACTTTATTTTGAGTGTAAGTGGACATAAAATAAAGTATTTTTTTCATAAAATAAGGTTGGAACAAAGTGTTTAATATAGAGTATTTGATACCCTTTTCTTCATGCTTGATTCGAACCCTAAGATGATAGAAATTATTTATTATATTTTAGGATTCAAAGTTAAAACTCTAGTCCATCCTTTAACAGAAGAGAATATTCTGGAAAACTAATATAAATAGAAAAAAAACACTTTCCTATCTACCGTCTAAATTTAAAAATTGGTTTTGAGTTTAATATAAGAATATAAGTAAAAAGAAATGTAGAAAAAAAAGTCAAAACTAATCCATTTATGTAGATTATGACCGCAAGGCCTCTCTTGCATTAACTTGTAGAAATTTGGACACCGGAAGGTTAGAATTTCGAGCAGCCATAGTTATGACTTTCTGCGTTAGATTCAAAAGAATGTATAATAATAGTAAATTGGAAGTAATTACGAGGTGGGCAGTCATGAAAGTCGTTGGAACTGTTAATCTCATAATAGTAATAATGGTAACAGAAGAAGCTGCAACTTGGAGGTACGTGTTAATAATATGCAAGTTTCAGTGTTTCACTGGCCCTTTCTGATCTCACCATAACCAATGCCTGTACAGGTCAGAAATAGAGCAGGTGCATTTAAAGTTTCCATAGAAGGTAACAAGCAATCTTTTTGGTTCAGGGAATCTATTATGCAAGTAGGCTCCCCTGGAGAGACCCCAATGTTTGACCCTACGGGACATCAAAGGCGCAGAAAATTGAAGGGAGATTTAGGGGATGTTTGATTAAGGGGAATGAAAAATAAATCAATGAGAATGGAATGAATGGTAATGGTTGGGGGTGTTTGATTAAGGGGTATGAAAAATAAATCAATGAGAATGGAATGAATGGTAATGGTTGGTTGGTTATTATGATTGATTGAATAGTTTTTTCATACCCAAGTTTTGGATAATGGTTCATACCCTCTATGTATGGGAGGAATGAGTTTGATTCCTATCAACACTAATATTTTTTAATTTTTAATTAAATATAATTAAAATAAAATTTATTAAAATAAAATTAAAATGTAATTAATTAAAATATAAAATATAAT
>JAOSBN010000179.1:6007884-6034810 GCA_027563595.1 Erythroxylum suave | reverse complement strand
ACAAACCAACCACTATCAATGGTAATGATAATCATTCCTTTATCTTAACCAACCACCATAATTATAATGATTATATCTATTCTCATTCCTTCCTATATTCATTCTCATTCTCATTCTCATTCCCTTCTATAAACCAAGCGCCCCCTTAGTTGGGATGAAAAAAAAAAGTGGTTACATGTCCAAGATGTAAAAAGATTTTAGTTAAAAATTAAATAATATTTAAATATAATGGAAAAAATTATCTACCCAAAATTTAAATTTTAATTAAAAAATTATTAAATAAAAATTAGTTAAATTATTTTAGTTTATAATAACTTATTAAATTATAAAAATTAACCAATTAATTAATAAATTGGTTGGTTTTTAAGAATAAAATTATTAAATTAAATAAAACTGAAAAGTTAAAAATTAAATTGACAATTGAACGATTTAATGCTTTTATGATTAAGTCGGTCGAATCAGTTGAGTTTTTTAATCATTACCTTTTTTATTTTTTAATTTGGAAAATTTAATTTATAAGGAACAATAAAAGAGAGATAAGATATTTGATAATATTATAAATACTAAAATATATAAAATAAAATACAAAATCTAAAGATGGGTTACTAAATTTTTAAAAATTTTCACATAAAAATATTTTATTCTCTTAAATTTAATTATAATTTAAATTTAGAAATTAAGGAGGCCATTTATATGTAAATAAATGATCTCCTCAATTAATGTATTTGTAATGTCCAATGTTTCTAACCAAAGGCAAGATCAATCATCCTTTGTATTTATGTTCTAGAGAATGGTTAAATTATGTGAGTAGCATCTAGTAATGTAGGTGGGATGCACGTCTAGAAGATAAGAAAAAGAAAAGGAACAAAAATAAAGTGAGGTAGGACGTTATGTACATGGAAAGAAAGCCAATAACTTGGGTGACTTGATGGCTCGAAAAAAGAAATTAATGGAATTAGACAAGTCATAGAAATGAAATAAGTTGACAAATGGTTGATGTCAAGCATGGCGTGTCCCATTCAACATTTAGCCATGATTGACAATCGAGTTCTTCCTACTTTTATATTAAAGTGACCAAAAGCTGAACTTGTCAATTGCCCCCCCCCCCCAAACAAAAGAATCTATTTCTTTATTTCCCCCTTATTTTCTTATTATATTATGACCAACTTGATGTGGTACTGTATTGTTATGTCCACTCTTTTCACACGTCCTAACATGACCATTTCAGACTTTGACAGGTACCCTGATAAAGAGTCGTTTTCCTAACAGTAATGCTCTACTTTGTCTCTTTCTCAGGATCCAAACAGAATGAACAAGTTATGAAAACCAAAATTGATAGCTGAAACCCTTGGTTCTCATAACAAGCTTAATGTCTCAGGATTGAATATATAGTCCGAGGGACTTTTACAGTTCGAAGGAATATCGAGGGATGGTCTCGTTGTCTAATTAAAATTATTTAACAAGTCCAGTTTCTAGATAAGAAATATCACTTTTGTCAGACACTGCTCTACGCTTCTTATCTTCGTTTAAGTTTAGATGACGTAACATTTTAGTTAACTTATCGTTCCCGTCAAGTTGAAGGTTTCACAAAAACATCATTAAATTTGTATAGCATCCATTTCTCTGCTCCTACAGACGCTTGAATTTTAAGTTGAGTAGTTTGTGGTGTACTTTGATTCATCGTACTATATTTATAACAAGAATAATTACGAACCAAACATTCTCTTCGTTCGATCCCTCAGCCTATACTTGTGGGGTCTAGGATATGATCGTCGTTGTTAAGGTAATGCTTTGAGGTAGCTCTTGACCCCGACAAATGGGTCCACATATGATGATACCCAATAGCTTCATTCGGTCAGAGCCATCAACTTGGGTAATGGGTTATCTAATGCCAAGTGGGAATTTTATGCCCGTGTGAAAGTCGAAAGCCGTGGAGACTGGAGAGGAGAGAGCTCTGGTCTAAACTATGAAAAATTTTCTAATAGGCCTATTAACATAAAAAGATAAAAATTCAACTCTTGACGTAGCACAAATGAAAAACACTAAAAGACGATGGAAAGAGCCGGGAACCAGTCACTGCCAATTCATCAAATGCCGCCTCTAAGTATGAATAATGCATTTAATGATATCTTTGTTTATTATATTTTTATGTAAATTATTTAGAGCGTATGTATTACTGGACTTTCTCAAATCTTATGTTTAAGAGAGATTAGTAGACTGTTGTTACTGTTTGTTTGTTTATTTGTGTGTTGGGAACTTGTTTGGATTGTTTAATTAAGTAACTAAATTTAACAAGAAACTTAACAACTCCTAATACTTTTCTGACAAACTCACGGTTCATACCATTCCTTAAATCTTTCAAGTGATTTGTTTTTTTTGGCAAGTAATTACATTTTACATAATCAGAAGGGCTATGGTAAAATATTCTTGAGAGATGAAATTGCTGAACCCATTTAACAAATTTAAAACGAATAACACATACCTAAACCTAGCATAATTATAAAGAGTTGAACGTTAATAGGGTGCAACAGAGTTCTACTGGACTGTAAAATGGTTGGAATGCAAGTATGGGTCTCTTATGAACTTCACGTATCATAGCTATGCATTTTGACAGTAGAGATGGGCTTTGTCCACTTTCGCTGCGCAACTTTTGCTTGTTGGGTCTTGTTAGTTTGTTCTTTAATCATCCTATTCTATGTCACAAGGATCTCCTCCAGGCTCCCTAATCATTTGAGGTCCTGATTTAATTGCATAAAATCTTTTTTAAATATTTTAAACTGTTATAATATATAATTTATAAGTTATTTTTAGATAAATTTTTATTTAATATATAATTAAAAGATAATACTTACAAGCTTTTTCATCACTAAATATATATATATATACTTGAAGAAGCCAAATAAAACATCAGAAGGGAGGCAATTGTTAGAACTTTGAAACTTGATCAATTGGTGATGGCCAACGGCAAACTCAACTTTAACATTTAATAAAGCGAAGTGTTTTGCACGAACAAGTTTTGGTATTTTTAAGCACATGTACGTGTACGATTTTTATTGATTTTTGATCGGTCAAATCGTGAGTTCAGGAAAGATTCCTATCATTTCTTGGTTGTTCCATTGTTTGTTCATATAAGTCTATGAAAACTTAAGAGTGTAGTACAAGAAAACCTTACGACTATATTTCATCGTCAATTTATACATTTTCCTATTAAAAGTTATGTTCAATTAGACAGCTTTTGTATTTGCAACTCCTGCCGGCTTTTCCTTTGAAATTATCTTGTCTTGCTACCAAATTTGTGATTTGGAAAAGAAAAATAATGACGTGTGTTGCTATATATATATATATGTGTGTGTTTGCAAGCAACTAGGGTATAAAATATAAACAGGCCTACTTAATTACATAATAAATCGACCCAACTTCCTAATATTCCCCCTCAAGTTGGAGCACAAAGATCTCAAATATCCAACTTGGAAAGTAACAACACAAACTGTTGACCACTAAGGGCTTTTGTAAACAAGTCAGCTAGTTGAGCTTAAGACCAAACATAAGCGAGACTAATTTGTCCTTCAATGAGCTTCTCATGAACATAATAACAATCCACTTCTATGTGTTTAGTACGGTCATGAAACATTGGGTTAGAGGCAATGTGAAGAATTGTTTGATTATCAAAAAGGAGTCGCATAGGCTGAGGATGAGGAATGCCAAGGGATGCATGAATAGACTTAGGCTAAGTGAGTTCACAAGTAGCAATGACCATAGCGCGATATTCGACTTCTGCCAATAAACAAGAGACTGTACGTTCTTTTTTATTTTCCAGGAAATTGATAAACACCCAGGTAACACAAAATAGCCAGTGAGGGAACCACGAGTCAACAGATAGGCAGTCTAATCAGAATCACTGTCAGCATGCAATTGGAGAGCACTGTCAAGTTGGAGAAATACACCTTGTCTTGGGCTCCTTTTGATATAACAAAGAACACAATATGTTGCATCAAGATGCTCTTTACTTGGTGCCTGGAGAAACTGTGACAATATATGAACAAAATAGCTGATTTTAGGGCGAGTAATAGTAAAGTACACAAGACAACCAACTAGGCGATGATACTGTATGGGATCATCAAGAAGAGGACCCGAAGCCTTGGCCAAATTATGATTCTGTTCCATAGAAAAAGATGCAGGTTTAGTAGCATAAAATCTAGCTTCAGGCAAGATATCTAATGTATATTTTTGTTGCGATAAGAAAATGCCCTTAGGATTATGTGTCAACTCTATGTTGAGAAAATACTTCAAAACACTCAAATCTTTAATCTGAAAACAAGTGTTCAAATATTGCTTGAAAGCTACACATGCACAATATAAGAACATCAACATAAAAAAGCACCACAAGAAAAATGTCGCCTCGACGGTAAGTAAATAAAGTATAGTCAACATGAGACTAAATGAACCTATAAGAGCACAGAGCGGAAGAAAGTTTAACAAACTAGTTACGAGGAGATTAACAAAGGCCATAAATTGACTTGCGAAGTTTGCAGACTTTCATGGGAGTAGAAGAAGAGAAACCAGGTGGGAGCTTCATATACACTTCCTCTTGCAGGTCGTTGTAAAGAAATGCATTATTAATATCTAACTGATATAACTCTCAACCTTTGACCACACAACAACTAACAAGATACAAACAACAACCAGTTTTGCAACAGGAGAAAAAGTTTAAGTGTAATCAACACTGACAATGTGATCATTTCCAAAGATAACAAGAGAGCCTTGTAACACTCGATGGTACAGTCACAATACACCCATTTGCACACTAAAGCATGTTTACCTAGAGGAAGATCCATAAGTGTCCAATTGTTGTTTCTCTTTGACGAATCGATTTCTTTTTTCATCGCTTCACACCAATGAGGGTCCTGAGTGGCCTCTTTATAACTCTAGGGCTCATATCCTACAGTAACAATAGCTAGAAACTTCGAGTGGGCAAGTGAGAAGCAATTATATGTGATATAATTAATTAATAGGTAGGGCGTATGTAAAGAAGATGACAGAGAGATGTCCAATGAAATGGGGTCAAGGATATGGGTCGACTGACATATATGATAATCACTGAGATATGCAAGAAGTTTATCAACTCGTTGAGGTTTATTATTGTCATCCTATGGTTCGGTGCGGGCATGTGAACTAGCATCGTCGATGGATGGTGGTGAGGACTCAGGCGACATTCCCCCTATCGACGAGCTAGGTGGCAGAGCAGTATCTGCCGAAGATGATGCGTGCATTGGTGATGGTGCATTTGGTGGAGACAGTGCCCAAAACCAGTTTTCAATATACGAAATAGATGGTTAATCATTAAGGGGAAGAGAGATATCATGGTTAGCGAAAGGGAAGGAATACTCACAAAAAATAATATCACAAGACCTAAATACCTCACGTGTCTTTAAGTCATTAAACACGCCAACCTTTTTGCCTATGAGAGTAACCCAACAAAACACATCGACGTCCCTAGTCATAAATTTGTCTCTGTCTCTTAGTTTATTATGAAACAGGCATGCAATCCATCAATGGTGGTTTGGAGAATAGGACTTCGTAAGGGGTTTTTCCTTTCTGAAGCATATTTGGAGTTCGATTAATCACACATGCCGCTGTTAAAACACACTCCCCCAAAAAATCAATAGGCACATTTTCTTAAAAGCACAATGCACATGCTACGTCCAAAATATGTCTATATTTACGCCTAACACGACCATTTTGTTATGGGGTGTCATTACAACTAGTTTGATGCTACATCATTCATTTACATTATAAAACCGCAACATAGGTCCTGAACGAAATTCTTGGCCATTATCTTCTAATAATTTTAACATGTTTTCCAAATTACGTGATAACCTTAACACAAAAACTGTGTAGCAAGTCACTTGTCTCATTTTTATTAATCATTACATAAACCCAAATTGCAAGACTAAAGTAATCTACAATAGAAAGAAAATAACATGCTCCTGTAAGGGAACTCATACGATAAGGATCACAAATTTCTATATTAATTAATTCAAAACAATTAGTGGCATGCCTGTCATTAATAGGAAAACTACTTCGAGTTTGTTTTGCTCGACAACACACATTAGACAACTTATTTTTTTAGATTGAAGTAGAACTAATGCCAAGAACAAAAGAGAGAAGCTAACTTGACAAATGACTAAGAAACCTATTCCATAAATTTGCTAACTTGAAGGTGCGGTCCTGTATAACACTAATGTAATAAAAAATGTCACAAAATAATCTAAATCAAAGCACAGCCTGCCCACAGAAATAAGATTGACAAATAAATTAGGGGACATATAAAACATGCTTCAAGACTAGTCTCGAGGAGAAGACTACTCGACCAGCCTTGACGGCTTGTGCCTGGTTGCCGTCAAGAAGGTTAATAGGAGATAGAGTAATATCGTAAACATTACTAAGATAAGACAAGTTGTCATCATATGATGAGAAGCCCCACTATCAATAAGCCATAAATCACAATCGACATCCTTACCAGATAACTTATTTGATGGAGAGGCATATAATATGTTCACCAGATGCTGAATTTCATCTGAACTAAGACCTTGTATAATGGGAAATGTACTAGCAAGAGATGGTTGGAGGACGACTGAAGAAATGCAGATAGTGGCAGCATGGCGGAAGCAATAGAGGACGATTGTGCTACATTATTAGTCGAATCGGAGGCATCGTGGTTGTTGGTGTTTTGATACCCCCTTGTCCTCGTCCTCGTCCTCCATGACCTCTCGGGATCCACCTATTTGGATAATTTCCAGTACAATCATAACACTGCTTGTAAGAATTTCCAACACTATCACAATAAGAGCCATAAGGGCGAGGTCGATCACCACGTTGTTGATCGAAATTTGTTAAGTTTCTTTTGGTCGAAGACCCAGCCTGAACCGCGAAACAGATGGTTGGAATAACATAATTACGGGAGGCTATGGAATGATGTTTCTCTTCTTGCTGAATCATCAAATATACTTGAGACAAAAGGGGTAGTGGGTCAGTGATCAAAATCTGTGATCCGCAATGCCAACATCTAGATCCATTAAAAACTAATATAATTTTAACTCTTTGAACTAGGCCATAAACTCAAGAATATGTGTGGGTGTGTGAATTGCAATTTCGTCCCACATAGCTAGTCGTTTAGTATATTATGACATGACAGTTAAACCTTGCTTCTTAATGCTTGGAAGTTTAGACCACAATTGATACAATTTAGAACCAATCTTGACAAAAAAAACGTAATTTTAGATTATCCCACAAGACTAAAACATCATTAATACAATTTACAATAGCATAAACTGAAGAATATAGTGTATTTTAATCCATGTAACAACCATAGAATTCACAACATCCCAGGCTAACAAATGAGGATTATCCTTATTCGGTTTCGTAATCGATCCATTGATGAAACCTTCTTTAATTTTTCCCCTAAGACTAGTTCTAAATCTGACCTCCCAAGAATCATAATTTTCTCCATGTAATACCAATTTTGTGAGTAGCAGACTGGTAGCATTAGAGGGATGCAAATAATAAGGTGAAGATGGATCAAAAACAAGGAAAGTAGACTTAGGCGTACCATCCTGGAACATCGGACATGGTGAAACAACTTACAACAACACAACGGTTCAAAGAAGGAAACAACGATGCTTAAAGAGACAAATGATGCTTAGATATTAGGGTTAGGCTATGATACCATATCAAGTTTATGATTTGGAGAGAAAAGTAATGACTTGTATTGCTTGTCTGTTGTTACATGTATATATATGTATATGTACATACAACAAGGGTAGAAAATATAAACAAGCCCACTCAATTACATAATGCATTGGCCAACTTCATAATACTGGCCACAAACATACCTCAAAGGTGGTTACATCACAGGAATTATAAAGAGAATTATTACTTATTCTAAAATGCAAAAGAAAATGTTTATTTTTTCAAAGTTATTTTTTCAGTGTTCTGACATTAAAAATGCTACTCAAAGCAAAATCAACATGATCGAAGGTTTTGTAACAATCTTGTCTTTATATGCACATTTCAGTGTTTTGAAATTAAAAATGCCACTCAGAGTAGAATCAACATAGTATGATCGAAGATTTTGTAAGAATCTTATCTTTATATACACATTTAATCATGGTTAAACAATAATCACAATTCATTAAACTATTTCAATGACTACTAATTAATTAAATATTAATATCATCATACGTTTCAACTACAATGATGTGAGCACAATAGTTTCATTTTAAAATTAAATGCAATTTGGATTGGTGAATTTTAATTTAGTTTATGAGCAAATTTTCTCTTTTTTTATTGTTTCATTGAGTAATGTTAATGACAAAAAAGAACAAGAGATCATGTGAAAATAATAGTGATTAAAAAATTGAAATGGATAGGTCGATTTAATTGTGAAAACTTTGAACTGATTAATTTTTCAATTTAGTTTTCAATAATTTAGTTTGATTTACTTGAATAATCTTTATGGTTAAAAATTGATTAGTTTATTAATTAATCTTTATATTTTTATAAACTAGTTGATTTTTATAAACCAAAATTAATTAAATTAAATTAAATTAAATAGTCTTTTTAATTAAATTTCAAAATTGTCTATAAAAAAAGAATGGTTTCCTACAATCATATTTCAAAATTTTCAATTTATTTATTTAAAAACCAATTTTATAATAATTTAATATCAATTGAAACTTTTAAATTTTAAATTTTTGTCTTATCGGTTTAACTTTTGATCTAATTTTTAAAATATTAAAAATAGATAGTTTACATTTGATCTTTAGATCGTAAAATTTGGGTGCTAGACTTTGAGGTATACTATATATGATGGAATAAGTAGAGGTTGGTGAACTCACCGCAAGGTGTCTCCATTCGTTAGCGGAATCAATTTGCAGATGACTCTCTTGGAATTGGAGTGGAAGATAGTATGTGCGCCACCTAAATCGCTAAATTTCAGTTAAGTGTTAATTTCTTTATACCAAAGTGGCATTAATCAGAGATCTTGAGGTACTAACGGTGAATTTAATTCCATTTCCAATTTTCGTTTCCACTACTTGTCTTTTACATAAAAATAAGACCAATTTAACTAATTCTCCGTGTATAAGGTGTATGAAAACTAAAACAAGTTGTCATAATATGAAATGATCTAAAGATTGGTATAAATAATTGTTTAAATCTTCTTTATAGTTTTAGACTAAGTTCTATTAGATATATTAATAAAATAAAGAGTAAAGTATCTTAATTAAATTGTAATTATGATGAGTACTCTTTTTACGATAATTCATTTTTTTCTAAGAAAAAATGAGAGAAACAAAAGGACTGACGTTAAATAGAAGACATGTACCTTTCATAAATATTGTTTTAACTTCAAAACAAGACGAAACATTGTATATGTAATGATAGCCATCGATGGGCTTAAGAAATAATTAGCTGATGCAATCAGGAAATAACTCGATAATAAACATTATTAATAATGTAGCAAGACCCAACTTGCCCCCGGATGGAATTCAGTTGTTTTTCTGCCTTTTCTTCCTTCTAAGTGTTGCAAGGAGCCAAGTTGTGACTGAAAAAAACCAAACGGGTAGTTGTTTCGCAAACTTTTCAATTTTATTGTCGTGGTCTCTAGCACAAACAAAAATCAGAAAAATTAAACTCAATAAAATAAATCAACACCGAGATTTGTTAATGCAGTTCAACGCTCTTTGCCTACGTCTGCGGGACCTTCACTCAGCTTAATCACTTTTACTGAAGTACAATAGAATTACTCAAGACTTGACTTCACCGACACCACTCAATCTTGACACTATCTCTCAACTTTACTTCCCGTGAAAGATTTTCACACTCAATAGTATGACCGTCTCGTATTAACTTCAACAGAGAATTTTTCTGTACCACTCTTAATTAAAAACTATTAATCAAGTAATTAAGGAACAATTCAAATGAATAAAATAACTACAAACAAAATCGAAAACACTTGGTGCAAAAGAAAAGAACAACTTCTCAAAAGTTAAGTTCCACTTAAATATTGTCTCAACAAACTATAGATTGATTTTTGCAAACTCCAACATCTAACTCTCGAAAACATCTTCAGCTCTGCTGCTAACATACGTAAATAATCCCTGAAGAAGTTTTTAGCAACTCACGCATAGACCGCAACCCATTTGTTACGTCTTTGTCAACAGCAAATTAGAAATGCTCAGATGATGGGTAAGGCACAATGCATTCCAAAGTCTAACAGGAACTTCAACCACTGCACTAAAATTGCCCAGCTGTAAATAACTCTAGAAATTCAATAAATAATGCGGCAGAAGGATGGGTGTGAGTCTTTTGGCCAGCAAACAGGCACACCATGCACTTTTGGCTTCAGCTGTATATTTTTTCAGCACCCAATTAACACACACGATCTTCACTTTTTACACCCACTTCACCTTTAATTGATGGACACACATGCGGGATACATGCACCACAAATAACTCGTGCTTCTCGCAAAACCCCAGTCATAGGTTTCAAACAAAAGCCCACTGAAAGCAAGTTAGCCGTAGGTCACAAAATCCATCTATTCACCCAAGCTACAACTCTCGTACGAAATCAGAAACCCTTAATTGACAATCAAAAATGTCATAATGCCCTTGATTCTTCATACACGTAAGTCCATACCCATTTAATTCAAATTGAAATTTTTCTTCAATATTTCTCGAAAAGTACACATCTATGAAAGATAGAATTTTATTCCAACTAAAACATTATCCAACTTTTGAATTTAACATAAAAAAAATATGATAAGTCCAATTTACAAAAATATATCAAAATAAAATAAATAAATAAATTCAACATATATTTGAGAGTGACATTGTGAAAGAAAACATAGAAATCGTGTACTCGGTTGGTTCATTGAGAAAGCAACAATGAAATATGGTACTAAACTCTATGTAATTATGCATAAGATAATGTCTCTGTACCAACAGAGCAGAACCATAATATATAAAGATCATCTCTTAAATTCAATCAGGTCGGCTTATGATGCCTTGACTTTTATATGCTTATTAATTATTACAAGCATTGGCTTGGATGACCAGAAATATGAATGAAAGATAAGTGAAATTCGTTGTATAAGATATTAAATTATGTTCTTGGACAGATGCTGCTTTCCTATTAGTTAATTACTTCCAATTATTTTTGTTCAGGCACTCAAGAAACTATTTATATATCTCCCTTATAGTACACAATATATGCTTGAGAGTTACATAGAGTTTGGAGCTTCAAGGAATTCAGAAATGGAGAGAGCTACGTATTCATTCAACATTCAACCCTCTTGTTATGGCAATCTAATAACTGTTCTCAGTATCGACGGAGGAGGAATTAGAGGAATCATCCCAGGAGTTGTTCTTGCTTATCTTGAATCTGAACTTCAGGTATAGTAAGCTAGACATGATCTGATCATTTCAGAGTTTTGAAGCTCCTAAGTAAGGTTTTCATTGTTTCAGTGGTAAACTTGGTAGGCCTTTTTGGATTCGTGGGTGTAAACTGAATTCTGAATTTAAATCACACACGCACTTCTTCAGTTTCTTCTTTCTCATTACTTTTGATTCTAACATATCATGCACGTCGACTGATGTAGAAACTTGATGGTGAAGATGCGAGGCTTGCAGATTACTTTGATTTAATTGCAGGGACGAGTACTGGTGGTCTCATAACTGCCATGTTAGCTGCACCTGATGAAAACAATCGCCCACTATATGCAGCTAATGAGATAGTGCCATTTTACCTGGAAAATTGCCCTGAAATTTTCCCACAAGCAAAGTAAAGTTTGGTGTTTGCTTATATGTATCTTATTAACATATGCTCGACTACAGCAATTTCATATCTTTCGTTTTATACCATCTTAATCGAAGCAACTCATGCAGAGGTCCACTAGCTTCGGCAGTAAATATATTAAAAGTTTTAACTGGACCAAAATACGACGGAAAATTCTTGAGGAAGCTGGTGAGAGAGAAGTTGAAGAACACAAAATTGCACCAAACGTTGACGAGCGTAGTTATCCCTGCATTTGACATCAAGAAACTCCAGCCAACCATCTTCTCTTCATACAAGGTTTATTGTCTAAGTGTCAAAGATAATACATGGTGATGGTGTTGTTCCTTTCAATATCGTGTATGCCAAGCACTTTCTATTTGCTTACTTGTTTGTTTGAGTCTTCCCTTAAAATATTATTACTTTGCTTCACCAACTGCAGAAGTAAACATTTCTTTTTATATATGTGTATGCCTGAATTGAAGGTGAGTGAAGACCTGTTGATAGATGCTGATCTTTCGGACATATGCGTAGCAACCTCTGCAGCTCCTACTTATTTTCCTGCTCACTACTTCAAGAACGAAGACACTCAAGGGAACTCTAGAGAATTTAACCTCATCGACGGGGGCATGGCTGCAAATAACCCTGTAAGTTTCTAACTACAAGTGGAAAATATTCAACTGAGGAGTCATAGTAGCCTAATCTAAAAGTTTATAGACTCGCCTTGATTCAACTTTGGTTGGATGTTGGGTAGCCATGTACAAATCATGAAGGAAAAAATTGCCGACTAATCACATCCTAATTTCTTGGCGTTATGCCACCCACCCACCTATACAAATTTAATAATAAATTCATAAAAGAAGCATGACTCAAAAATTTTTAATTATAATAAAATGACTAACATCAAAATTAAAGATATTTTTCATTTCAATTAGATTCAAATTGAAATTATTGGATTAATCGGATTTTTTATGAAATATATATAAAAGCTCTTTAAAAGTAATTATTGAAAATTTAGTGTAAATTTGACAAAATTTTCTTTATACATTCAAATGAAACTCATTCTCCAAACTCTTCACATTTATTTGTAAAGGGTATTAGTTTGTCCGTCTGCCTTTTTCTTTTCTTATCTTAAGCTTAACGTCCTTTGACTCGGATTATTACTAGTTTCCCATTTTGTACTGGCGGTATCGATTTGTCGAACATCTTTCACTTACAGACACTGGTTGCAGTAAGGGAAGTTATGCAACAGCTAATGAAGAAGAACCCACATTTCCTGCCAATTAAGCCATTGGAGTATGAACGTTTCCTTGTAATCTCAATAGGAACAGGCTCAGACAAGAATGGAACAAAGTACACCGCTAAAATGGCCTCTAAGTGGGGGGTGATAAGCTGGTTATATGAGAATGGATCTTCTCCCCTAACAGATTGCTATAGTCAAGGTATCGCAGATATGGTGGATTACCACAACTGTGTGCTTTTCGAAGCCCTTAATTCTGAAAACAACTACCTTCGAATTGATGTAAGCTCTTATATCTCTGCCCTCTTCATGATTATGCACGGCTAATTAACATACAATAAGTGAGTTACGTATCAAGTGATGAATTTTGGCGATAAAATTCATCAGGACGACCAATTGAAAGGACATGAATCATCTGCTGATTATGCTACAAAAGAAAACTTGGAAAGTTTAGTTAAAGTTGGCGAGGCATTATTGAAGAAATCAGTTTCACGCATGAATTTAGTTACCGGCAGATATGAACCTGTTGAGAATGCTGGTACTAATGAGGAAGCACTGCAAAGGTTATAAGATACTTGTTCCTTATTTTACTCATTGAAGTGTTAGGTGAAATGTTACAATTTACACTTTTGTTGAATGTAGGTTCGCAAAACGACTTTCTGATGAGAGGAGACTCCGGGAGTCCAAATCACCGTCATCAAAGAACCAAGATTGATACTTCCAGTGTATCCATATTTAAAAGAACCAAATTTCCTATTGATATTGTTGTTCTTTGAATGCATTTGTTGATTTTTGCGTAGCTACAACATTACGTCGTTCCCTTAACTTACTTCCAGTTCCAATTGGTTCGTTGGCGTAACTTCTGTTGTGATTTTTAGTTTCAGTTTTTCTTTTAAATAAAAATAAAAATTGGTTTAGTTGTTAATTTTAATGGAGTTATATTTTTATTACGGATAATGATGACATATTACACAAGACTTAAAATTTTAATTAATTAAATTTATTTTAATTACTTATATAATGTTTAACAATAAAATTTATTTTATTTTATTTAAATAAACAAGCTAAAAATTGAAAATTTTATTTTAAATATATTTTATTTATTAAATCAAAGTTTTATTTGGAATTTATATATATTGAAGATAATTTAATTTAATTTAATAACATAAAATAAATAAATAAAATTATTAATAATTGATATACTAAACAATTAAATAATATATATTTAATCAGATTAAAAAATAAAAACAAAAATCACATTTGTAGTTTTCATAAATTTTGAAAATCAGACCAGAAGAAACAAAAAAAATAGAAAATAGAAAACAAAAATTTAAACAAGCATATTTTTTCATTAAACTTAAAAACATAAAACATAAAATATAAATGAAAACAAACAGGTACTAAATCTACTAAAGCTGTGTTTTTATTTGTTGTTAGTTTAATATGGATAATGTTACTGTAATTGGATGATTATCAACACATAAGGCAGAAAAGATGCCCAAAATTTATTGAGATCTAATTCCATACATTAAGATTCGCTTAAATATAGGTACAATTGTAATATACACAATATGCAGCTTGCAAAGCTTTTGACATAGATGTCGTAAAATATTGCTAGAACCGATGTTCTTCATTAAAACTTCATTCAAATTTGTTTCAAAGAGATGAGATATCTTGCAACTTGTAATCTTATAGAACCGAAACTTGCAATAGTGATAACCAAAAAGCATTTAATTGATCTTTTAGGTTTTAAA
Organism: Erythroxylum suave; assembly: GCA_027563595.1. Classification (NCBI taxonomy): domain Eukaryota; kingdom Viridiplantae; phylum Streptophyta; class Magnoliopsida; order Malpighiales; family Erythroxylaceae; genus Erythroxylum; species Erythroxylum suave. The sequence continues at coordinate 6,019,984 of JAOSBN010000179.1, read as the reverse complement.
TCTCGTCTTGTAGCTATATTCAACTGTAGAAAGTCTCGTTTGAAGAACACTAACCCCCTTTGGGTCTCTACTTCAAACTTTTTAGTCTTGCTTCTAGTCAACGTTTCGCTTGGGTCCAGTGGTTACATTTTCTTCAGTGCATTATCACGTTGTGTTGTCGCAATTAAACCGGCTGCAAATATATACAAGAATAATCCAACTCATGTTCTGAACATCACCCGCACGAGGCTCCTAAACTGACGAAAGGGCAGAAACAAAGAAAGCATAATGTAAACCGCACATTTACATGAATCGCGTTCTAGCTTCATCACATTAATTGAATTGAATTGATTATGCTCTGCTCTCGCCGATTAAAACAATCAACCATAAGCAGAAGCCCAGGAGACAGTCTTATGTTTTCAGAGAATCTGTACCAATTGCACCTTTTTGTTTCGCCCTTTTTTTGCCTTTTGTAAGTAGATGCACATACACCAAGACAGCACAAATTGAATAAAGAAATAAGTGGAAGTAAATCAAAGAATTGTATCAGTTTTACAGGGGTCCCAAGACACAAGTTATGCAAATATTTGTTGGATGACAGTCTCAGCATTTCCATTATACTGAGCGAGAAGATGGATGGCATCAGCCCTCGGCAAAGCAAGAAATTCCTGCATCCCAAAAAAGAAAATCGAGGTTAAACAGCTGGGCTCAAGTATCGAGTTTTGTTAAAGGTTTGTTTTCAAGAGAGAACAAAAGAACTAGAATAACTTGGCGTTAGAATTAACTCATCTCCCAAGAATTATCTATACGTTTGCATGATTTCATTTCAGGTAAGGAGAAAGATCACCCAAAAGGAACAAAGTAAATTTTAAGAGATAAAACAGCAAAATGCACTTCTAGCAAAAGAAGGGGCAACTAACCATAACTTTGAGTATAGCATTTTCATCACAAACATCTCCAGATGAAGCTTGAGTTGGACTGTTACCATCTTCCGAAACCTTAACACTTGAAGATGATGTTACTTGGGAGTATACTTGGGTACAACTATCAGTGGGTGACTTCAACGTGGAACAAACAGAGTCAAATTGAGTATTGACGTCCTTCAAGAAATCTATCCTGAGAAGACTTTCGAAACGATCCTTACACATTTGTAGTCTAAACCACTCATTATGGGTATGAAGGGTTGCTCTAATTATTCTCATAAGCTGTGGTTCTTCAATACCGAGCCTCCTACCAAATGCAACCTGTGAAATATTTTGAATTTTTTAGTAAAATGACATGCAGGCACAATCCAAATTTGCAGACTCATTGGTCAAGGAAGGAAGATTGCTGTATCAGTAACCTAGTTTAAAAAGGTTCTGATATTTTCTCTCGTAAATAATAACAATTGCCAAGATTCTGGCACAAGGGTAAAAAATTCAAGTAATCACTAGATTAAGGCAAGTCTGGGCCCTCTAGAATGTAAATTCACCTCCAAGATAAAATTCATGTAAATGGGAGAAGCTACAAAATTCACTGATGTTTGATGAAGATATTTTTATCACACGACATTCACCTGTTCGGGCATTTTACAGTAGTGAGTCTCAATAAGAGCTTTACTCAACAAGCAAGAATACCACAAAGCTTGATAACAAGTTCACCAACCATGAAGAACTTTCCAAAAATATTCTTCATTCCTAACTATGAGTTGCCAAACTCGTGCCTAAGATGCATACATGTTAACTCACTTCAAGTCCAATAACATGCCTTACATCCCAACAGGACATTGGTAAAACCAATTATTACAAACATTTGTAAGTCACTGAATCATCATAAGTGCAAAATATATAGAGTAAATACTCCATTTATTGGGAATACACAAAATCTACATTGTCCTCTATTTAAGCATTCAAAATTTACCTGGAGAGAAGTTGCAAGGGCATGTAAAGGTAAGGCCTTCCCAAATGCATCTTCATTAGGTCGAAGCAATGCCAACAACGTCTCCTTTAAGGGCTTCAGCAGAGAAGGATCTCCAGCTGCTAAAGGGCCCAAGGATGAGCAAGCAACCCTTAGGGCACTTGCATGATCACCAGAGCTGACCAGCTTAAGAAATTCAACCTAAAACCGGTGGAATAAATACAATAATTTCTTCAAACACTTGCCCTATGTAATTGATACAATAATTTCTTTAAACACTTTCCCTATGTAATTGCTTTAACAATCAAAGTATAGCTCAACATTATTTACCTGCTTTAGTTGGAAAAGTAAATTGGGATTTTGCAGGAAAAAGCTCGGATCCAAAGCATTAACTTCTTCTACTACCTCTGCAGCCATTCCTCTACTTGCTAGTTCCTTCATTGCTAGCACAATCTCGTATTTATCATCCCTTTGATTTATGTCCATTGTGCAGTGACTTTCGACATGCTGCAGAAAAGCATTCTATTACATAATGATTGACCACCAAGACAAACAATAAAATACAGAAAAGATACCTGTTGTTCCATTGGTATAATGGTTCGATTGGTAGTAGAATTTATTTCTTGCTTAGAACATCTACTGACATAAACAGCAGGAATATAATCTTTTTCATCATGCCTCCCCCTCCATCTCTTGCGTTTGTTTCTTTCTCTGGTTATATAACTTCTATTTCTTTGAAGAACTTTTGGAATTGCAGGTTTTTGCGACTCACTTGTGCTGCAATCTTCACAATTGCTAGTTGATTCACAAACAAATCTTAATTCAACATCAGTTCCCTGATTGTTGTTCACATCCACATTGCTTTCAGGAGAACCGTGCATACAAGCATTGCTTATGGAAATCTCACCATCAGAGTGTTTACTGGTAGCAAGATCCACTTCAACAGAACAGTTTGATGAACAGTAGCCAGTGTCTGCTTGACTAACTTTTAAAGGGTCAGAAAGGGTTTGTGTTCCTGACTCTGAAAGAAGAGCACAATAGAAATTAGAAGTGAAATACAGAATGAAACAGGATATCATAAACTGAAACAGAAAGTGAAATATACAGGAATAAGCACAACATTTACCTATAGGGGATGAAAGACCAGAATCGACAATACCCCTGTATATGCAGTACTCATGGACAAGCTCATCATAAAGAGAAACATCTAATTTCATTCGACATAATTCATTCTGCAGCAGACGAATAAAATCAAATATTTCAGAGATCAAATATACACTAGGATCTCTTCATTCTTATGCAAGGCATGGAGCCCACACAAGTCTAGATGCATAAAAAAAAATAATGATAAGTCCAAACATCTGGCGACGAAAGACATAAGCCATAATGAAAATGATACCACTGATGCTAATCAATTTTGAACATGCAATTCATGCTTGAAGAGTTTGAATTCCTTAGACCAGGTCAAGTAAATATAAAGGTCTTATTACCTTTTAAAAATCAGAGCAGCTAGAAATAAGAAACAGGAACCAAACATATGATTAGAATGTAACATATTTTCTATCCAATCCAACTCTGACCCAGTGCCATTCAAATCGATAAGACAAATAAAAGAAGTTTGTTCATCAGATACCTAACTGCTTGGCACTACCAAATTATTTCTCAACTCTGATTTAAATTTTCAAACGTGGACCATTGCACCAAAATTCCTTGTGAGCATACGTGATACAAAGATATCTGAACTATATATCTGATGCATTGCTATCATACCTGGAATGCCTGAAACAAATCTCCCTTGGCAAATCTCAAGCTATCTACTGCACCTTGTCTTGTGAGCTCCACAGCATGTGCAAGAGCTTGAATGTCCACCTATATCCCATTACGAGACATGTATGATTAATAAGATAAATGTTCTAGTGTTAGGTTACAGGATAAGAATAACATATGGCTCTCAGTTTAGCAATTTCATTTATAATCAATGGAATGCTAGCACAACAATTTCCTGCATTCCATTTCTAAATACAGAATTAATAGTCCAAAATCAAGAAGAATCACCTCATCAAAAGGTGGCGCCTCGTAAAGACTCTCCTGTGGAACAGCAGGAGGATCACGCTCCTCTAGAAGCAATCTTTCTGTAAGATCTGAAATTGGTGATGGTGTTCCTTGACGAAGGCAAAAGCTTTTGTGAATGCTGAAGAACAAAGAAGAGTATAAAGAACAATCACCCTCAAGGAGCATGAAAAGCATGGAACCAATAGATTTCAGAAAACTGTAATTCGGGGATAACCTTATCAGATATTTCAATGACATAGAGAAAACAGGATCATATGCATGCAATTGAGCTCTTAACACAGAGCACACTAAGCCAGCAATGTCAAGTCTCCTCGTTTCAGACCACTGAAATATATAACATGTGACGTTAGTTCTCCACTTACAATCATATACCCTCGACATGTATTATCGATTTTCAAACATACTCAGCAAATAAATTTGGTAAACGAAATAAGTTGCATCACTCCCCTTTGTCTCAACGCATAATTTGTTTCAGGTTGAAGCTCAAAAATCAAGTAAACAATAATGTCAAAGTGAATTTGATCCACAAATAATAGCTATGTAGAACCATAAAAAAGAAGTACGAGTCCAAAAAGTGACAAAAAAAGATAAATGTGCGAAATTTTTTTCTCTATCCATAACCAAAGAATCAAAGATGAAAGATCACATTTTGAGAAGGTATCAGCCTCGAATGAGAAGGATGAAAGTCCTTTTCAAAACCTTATCAAGAAAAGATTCCCGGAGTACATACAAAACCTACTAGAATGTCAAGGTATAAATGTTGGGAATGAAAATAGAACAAAAAGTTCACCTCATTAAACACAGGAGAACTGTCATCATCTTTGTTGAAAATTAAGGCAAGAAGAACATGCTTGAATTCCTCATACGCTTCCTTGAATACAGATTCAAACATTTGTTAGTCTCCATAGCAACAAAACAGAGAAGAAGATTATATGCTAAAATTGCAAAGATAATTGGCCAGAAGCTCAAACAGAATTAGATGGTAATAGGATCACTGAAAGCCAACACAAAGTTGCTTCACTGATCATAAAAATGACATGCCTCAGTTTTCAGTTTTTACTTTTTACAAATAAAAAGGCACGAGCAAATAAAAGACCATTTCTCTTTTTGAATTTAATACCAAATCTCCAGATGCCTAAAAAAATAAAGTTCTGCCAGTGATAGCAAACAATCATTCGTTAACACGAATAAATTAGACGTTTTATTCACCTCCAGACAAGAACTAAAACTATTCAAGGGTGATCACTAAATTGGATGAGTAAGAGATAGGAAAAATAGATGTGCATACCGGATAGGCGTCAAGTGCACAAGGAGCAAGACACGTTCTGATGCATTCGATTGCAGCAGCTTTACACTCTTCAGTCCCTCTCCTCAATAGCTCGATAAATTTCTTTGCACACGCAAAAAGCGGTAAAAAGTAAAATCAATCCTCGATATTAAAAAGTCTAACAGAAACAAATGCAATCAACTTATTACAATTTAACAGTTTGCGGATAATCCCAAAAATCTCCTGGCTAATCAAACCTAATACACCATTTCCCGCCATTTTGTATACAAACCTGCTTCTGCAGCCGAAACAAAAAGCGATGATCGTCGAGAATGAACGGCCCGTGGACCCGGAGAAGATCGATGGCAGAGTCAATGTCGCCTGTTTCCAAGCACCGTCTGATCTGGCGAATGATGAGTCTCGAATGATAAGAAGAAGACGAAACCGAAGATGAGGAAGGAGAAGAAAGCTGCGATGGCGATGAGAGCGAGTCCTCAATTATGTTCTCCGATTTCGCAAAATCAATAACAAGCGAGTCAAGAGCTTCCCAGTTCACAGGCGTAGAGTCCATACGATTGCTTGTTTCCATCTGGTCTCTTAAATTTTCCGGGGAAAATTCGAGGGCGTGAGAAAGTTTGGGAGTGTTTGGTTCGGTTTTTGATTTCTTTTTCGGATTTTTTTTCTTTTTTTATGAGGGAAAAATCCCCTACAGAAAGAAAGGCGGCGATGTGAGGTCAAAAGAAAAGTGCGGATTTCGGGTTATATAGGTGCCACGTGCCTGTTACTTACGTGTCATTGTACTTCTGGGGCTTTATTAGAGTAACAGGTGAGGTGACCACAGTTTCTCACCCGCGATGACGTAGAAGCCTTTGAGTTTAGCAACAGCCCTTGTGCAGTTAGCCTGTTCGCCAAAAAGAAACACTCGTGTGAGCTTTTCTGCTTAATAGGAGCAATGTTACACATACCGTAACAATTTTGGTATGAAATTAAGTTTTAGTATGATATTATATAGGTAAATAATGAATATCGTTTTATATTTTTTTAAATTTATAAAATAATTTTTGAATTTTTTAAAAGTTGCAAAAATTATTCATTAGTATATTACATGGTATACTTTATAAGCTTACATTCAATATGTCTATAAAAATTATAATAATAAAAATTTAAAATAATAAAAATTTATTTATTTTTATTAACAATAATTTTTTAAATATTTTACATATAAATAATAACTACAATTAATATAAAAAAGACAATTATCATATAAATATAAAATTAAGAACAATATAAAGTATTTAAAATATTATAATTTTATTATATAACAAATAATAATTACATCAAAACATCAAATAATAAATAATAAATATTCTTCAACTTTCTAACTGTTACAATTACAACAAGAGTTTGTCATGAGAAAAAAACTAAGTGTTAGCTTAAGGTTTATGATTAACAATTTTGATGATAACTGTATAATATTTCTAATTCAAATTGAATTTATTTCGTTGTATAATTAACGGTATTATTTTCAAAAGAAAATAAAATCATAAGAAATACGTTTTTTTTCTTGCAGGAACCTTCATTACGAACTTACTTTACTAGAAATTGTTCACCTGAAAGGATCTTACTAATTATGAAGGTCGTATATTAGCCTTGTGATTACTGAAAGACTTTTGGGCAAAGATGACATCGAAATTATTCAAATTCAAATTGATCTAGTTGACTAAGGATGCAAGTGAAGAAACGATTAATAGAGGAATGCCTATTTAAGGAAGAACCAATATAACTGTGTTCGAAAATTGAATGATACAGATGCTTGCGAAGCTATGTTGTCGAAACTCATCAAAAGCATATACATTCTTGAAAATGATATCTTTATAAAAATTCTCTTGTGAGTTAGAAAGTGAAATTTTGTTGAGAGATATCACTAAAGTTCATATCGAGCAAACCTCATTTTCATTTAAGAGTTTGTAAAGGCTAGTGAAATACTACTAGTGTAAAAGGTTGAAGAACCTTAAAAAATATTAACTTGTGAGCTGGAGAGCTCGTCAAATTACTACTTGATTTTATAATGAAACACTTAAGTTGGATATTTGGGGACTAGACATAGATTTAGGTTGTAAGTCGAATCAGTATAAATCAACTACGTCCTTCTTCTCTCTTTCTCCTTATCTTTTATATTTCTGCATTATATTGTATATGTGATTATTTCAGTAAAAGACTCCTTCACTTTTATAAGAGATCTCTTCTGTTTTCAACTTGTTGACGGTTCCTTTTAGTTTTAACAGGCATCTTCTGTTTTTAAATTGTTTTAATATGATTCATTATTTAGTAAGTTCCTTCCGTTTAAGCAGGATCCTATCCCATAAAGGCTCCTACCGCCTAACAAGCTCCTGTCGTTTAAAAAACTTTATCATCTAACAGGCTCTTACTACTTTTATTCGTTAACTATGATTTGTTTTTTTTATACGAATTGAAAGTAACTTGCGAAAAATTTTATTTTCATCACACACAATTCACCCCCCTTTTGTGTGTGTTTACTTTATCACCAAGGAGAAGTGAAACCTAAAACAAAAACTTTTATAATTACATTGCATATATAGAATTTAACAATAACAACAACAAAAACACTCAGTATGAATCCCGCTGCTCCACGGATCTAGAGAAATCTAATAGTACACAACCTTACCATTAACTAATAGAGAGAATATTTCCATAATATATAGAATTTAACATATACATCAAACATAAGTTAAGTTAAAAGAAGAGGAGAAACAAAAACTTGGAACTTCATTCAATCTTCTAAGGGGATACTAATTATAACTGCATTGACCCTAAGTATAATTTGGTACAATATCCTCATCATTAAGAGGAGTCTCATCATCATCTTCATTCAAATTCAATGCACCAAATGACATATTAATGCTTACCCATCTAAGATTATCTTTCAAGTCACTTACATCTACCAATCTCAGTTCCTTATAAACCCAATATGCCAATAGATCGATCAATGCAAATTGGATCTGCTGAACTACTTATCCTATTAAGAGTCCTAGTAAACAATAAAATCTAATTATTTAAAAAATTATAAGAAATTATATCCAAATTAATAATGATAATAACATACCTTTTCTGAAGCTTTAAATTGTAATGAACGAAGATTAAGTCATTCAATCTCTTGTGCTACAATATATTCATTTTCTTGAAATGGATGAATTCAAAGTGCCCCGGTTCCTTTCACAGCCTGTTACACTCATACATTAACTAAAAATTCGAATTACAAACCTTTGCAATTTTGGAACATCAGTTCTAAATTATTCTCATTGAGAAACTGTAAGTCGTAAGAAAACAAAAGTCTCATTATAAAAAAATAAACTGATAATTAATTTTCAACAAGTAAGAAAAGGCAAAAAGCTAAAACCTGGAGAAAGTTTTGCTCTTTGTCGATTATCAATTGGCATCCTAAAATCCCCAGAAGACTACTTATAAAGTTTCATTGTGAGCTCAGGATATCTTGCATCATCTCATAAGTAACAATTGTTGCATTCCCTTATTAACTTTAGCTTTCTTTGTAAAAATTGATTTGAAATAGATGCAAGGATTCAAAAACACCTTAGCTGTAATCAACGAAGGAGTAAAATTGTTTTTCCCAAATGTCATTGATGACTACAAAATAAAGTTTGTCCGAAGAAAACCTACTTTTCAAATTGGCCTTAATTGCTTCCTCCGCCCTCTCTATGGAACAAAAAAACTTATTATTGCCTTTTCATCATTGTCAGCCAAACGAAGCACCCTCAGCAAAAGCTCACAAACTTAGATAACAAATTGAAATTGGGACCGAAATTCAGTATCTTTAAGTATAATGCTAGAAACTTCCAATCCAACATTAAACCTAACATGTTGAGATGCAACTCACTTATCATTTATAAACATCTGTCTCAATTATTTCTTCTTCATAAAAAAACATTGGAATGATAAAAAATTCGTTGCAAATTTTGTCACAGTAGGATGACATAAATTCCTAACTATTGGTAAAATCCATTCTTATTAAATTTAACATCCATGCACGATTATAGATGAACTTGGTCACCTTTTTAACTTTATGCACAATCTCATCAATAATAGGAAAATACTTAGCATCCCTTATATTGTCCAACATTAAGTTAATGACATTTGCAGCATAAGGAGTCCAGAAAAAAGAATTATAGTTATTTTGTAACCTTCTTCCCACCACTTTATAAGCAGAATCATTGTCAGTAATGAATTAAACAATATTTTTTTGCCTTACTTCATTCACAACTTCATCGAATATCTCAAATAAATTATCAATATTCCTAATAAGGTAAGATGCATCATTGAACTTCAAAAAAATTAAGCTCTTTTGCAAAATAAACCAAAAAATTGATAATAGTGTCATGTCTCCTATTTGTCCAACCATCATATATGATCAAATACATATAAGTATCCCAATCTATTCTTCTTTCTTTCAAATAACTTTTAATTTCAGAAATTAAGCAACTCAAAAGTTTACCTCTGCAGTTATCAATAGGAGTTTTGTATTTCAGACCATAAGAGGCTATGGCATCCACCATAGGCTGCTAGTAGTAAGATTAGAAAGTATTGAATGATGCACATGTATCATATCACCATCTAGCCATTGCCATATCTACATTATGAGTCTCATCTCTTGATTGTATGGCACTACGAATTGATGGCTAGGCTCTAGAAGTTGTTTGTGATACAAAAAAATTAGTTATTTGACCTCTTCTTTTCCTAACATTAGATCTAGGTGCAACATTCACTTATTGCTAGAAAGGAACACTACCACTACCACCTTCAACATTTCCACTATTATGTTGAACACCAGCAAATGAACTTCTACTGCTAATTTCATAATTCAATCTCTCCCTTCTATCTTTTTCGTGTTGATACTCTTCAAGCAAAGTTTTCATTTGTTACTTCATATCATAGCTCACTTTTTTATAAGGTTCTACATCTCCTTCCAACTAAATGCTTCTTCAATCTAGTGATTCCTCTACCTTTCAAATGATTGTTACAAAAAAAAAAAACAAATACTATGGTTCCTCATACCAGTGACCAATGTAGTATAAGCCCAAGTTGAATCGTTGTATCTTCCTAAAGCAATTTGATCGGGAGTACTTGAACTTTCTTTCATTTTTCTATAAAATTAAATGAAGACATATATCCAAATAAATTAAGAATATATAATTTCATTACACAATACGCATGTCCATCTTATATAATATAACTCATTTTGTATAATTACATCACACATAATTCAATTTTATCTAACACAGTTCACCATAAGTCCAAAACTAACAATTCAAGCATCCAACATACATAATTAGACAAGCATGCAATAGTAACATTGTCTCCACGTTTTTATTTAAGCACATCACATATATGTTGTACCATCTAAGAGTTTTTTGCTTTTATTATGTTGAAGTATATAATTGATAAATTTGAATATAAGGTGTAAGAATGAAATAATGAATCTATAAATACAGAGTAGATATATATCACTCCCATTTTACATTGGCTGTAAAATGACAATAAACAAAGATCACAATTCATAAATCACAAACATACATAAACAATTTTCATTTTGAACAATTTCAACCATCACAAAACATACGTAAACAATTTTCATTTCCAACAATTTCCAATAAATTCAATTTAACCATTACAAAATATACATAAACAAATTATGTTTCCAACATTTTCCATTTTCCATAATTTCCAAGAATTTCATTTCAAAAGATTTGGAACAATTTCAATTTAAACAACACAAAACATACATAAACAATTTCTATTTCTAACAATTCCATTTCCAAATTCCAACAATTTCATTTCTAGCAATTTCAACTCAACCATTAGAAAACATACATAAACAAATTTCATTTTCAACAATTTTAATTCAAACATCACAAAGCATACATAAACAATTTGCATTTCCAACAATTTCTAACAATTTCGATTCAACTATCACAAAACATACATAAACAACCAAATATAATGCAATTGTTTTTCAAATTTCAGAGCAAAAAATACACCTGAAAAATTACAAATCTAATTCAATGTCGGGTCTGGGGGGGTTTGGATCTAGATCTATTTCAAATCTAGCGATTGTGGGTGCATTTGACAGTTGGGAATGTTGCAAGAGATCAATGGTGGCGACGGTGGATGACTGGAAGGTGATTGCATGGTGCAGTGGTGTCACTAGCATAGAGGGGAATCGAGAGTGGTGACTACCTGACTGGTGTGGCGGCGGTTGGTTGTGTGGAGGAGACTGGACTGTTGCTGTGGTGTGGTGGTCGTCGTCAAAGAGGGAGTGGTGGCAATGGTGGATGGGAGAGAGAGTGAGTGTGTGTTCACGATATCGCAGCATGTGAACTCAAGTTCTGGGGCTAACGAAAGCATCTCCATACCGCGATACAGATATAAAAAGTCGGACGGAGACTCAGCAAGGTGGCACAGGCACGCAAGACAGATAACGGCGCGGAAGATTCAACGCCCGCATGCCCAGAGATGCCCAGACGCAATGGCTCGTTGGTGCGGTGTTGGGGATGCGAAAGAGGAGAGAGGAGGGAGGCCGTGGTTGGTTGGCTGGTTGGATGAATGGAATAGCACTGTGGCACTGATGGGTGTAGCCTTCCGTAGAGCAAAGAGTACCATCAGTACAGTGCCTGTATGGACACAGTACGAGATATAGTAATCCGTAATCAGACACTCATCGAGCATGATGTCGCATGAACAAACACGAAGCGTGGAAGGGGCGTTTGGAAGTGTGGAAGGAGCATTCGGTACTTCTGTACTTGAACACTCAAAGATACGCACAGACGCACACTAGCGGGAAGTCTGGAAGAG
>JAOSBN010000179.1:5991858-6007784 GCA_027563595.1 Erythroxylum suave | reverse complement strand
GGAGGGGCGGGGCGGGGGTAGTGTTTAATTTGACTCTTAGCAATTTAGCCATTCCATTATTTAAAAGTTACGGTACCAACTAGTATACGACCAATATTTCGAATATCATCGATATCGGTCAGTACCAAGAGAAAACTACCAATATCGTAACATATTTTTCGTACCATTTTTTGCCCAGTACAATACAAATTAATAACACTAATTGGGAGAGTTATAATCTTGTTTTTTTCCTCCATCTAATTTTTCTTTACATTTTAAACAAAAATTCTTTAAACTTCAAGTTAATTACTAAAAATTTTAAATTTTTACTAACTTTTGTATTTATAACTAGAAATTTAAAAAAACAATAAAATGTTCAAACTTTTAATTTTTTCCAAAATAAAACCTATGTTAATTGGTGTTAACGTGACGAATCATGTTAGCTAATACATTTTTCACATAGATGGCAGGTGAAATATAAATTTCACCTAAGAGTCATCAATTGAAAAAACAAAAAATTAAAAAGCCCTACTTTATTAAAATACAACAAATGGATTGATAGTTCTTAACTAATATGAGAATATTACAGTAGTAAATTAGCAAGAGAAAACACAAAAGGTTGGAGTTTCTTGTTTTAGTTAACCAATTTCTGTCCATCTTTGTTGTTTCCAAATTTGGTTTTAAAAAGACCAACTTCGTCCCAAGAACTTGATTTGAAGAAAAATGAAAATGAGATTGTTGACTTTATTGGTTGAACGAACATTGCAGGCACCAAGCATTTTCGTTCTTATTTTAAAAGGAAAAAATAAAGAACTGAATGCTTCGCATACGATGGAGTTGTATTCATTTTCATTTCATTGAATCCAAAGAGCAATTAGGCCTTACCCCAGCTGCCATTGTAATTTCCTCAAGAGAACTTAATGATTCTTCATTGGCTTTCATATCATTGGACAATAATAAGCAGATTAGGCAAGCTTCTCCTCCAATTAGTTTGCAATCAAGCCTTTGTGTTCTTTCATTTTCCCTTTACTCTCTTTTTTTATTTGTACATAGAAATTGATTTATGGGGTCTTGGCTTTTATTCTATGAGCTGTTTAATTATTTGCAAGAATACAAAGGACAAAACACAAAAGTTGGATATGGAAGTGAGTAAAATTTAGAAGGACTCTTTGATTTTTAATCAATAAATCTCACGTAAAATTTATTTTCCACTTATCATCCACGTAAAAAAAGTATTAGTCATTAACAGAGAGTTTCATAGTGGGCTATTTTTATAAAAATTAAAAGTTTAAATATTTTATTGCTACTTTTTAAAACTCGGATTATAATTACAAAATTTAGTGAAATTTAGATTTTATTGATCAACCCTTAAACTTCTTTAAAAATTTAAGTTTTAAAATTTTTCCTATATTTTGTTGTCTAAGTTACCTCTTTTTTTGTCTAACTCAGTTCCTTTTTCCTATTCAAAGATCAGCCCTTTGTCTCTATGTTTTCACATCGAGAATTCTTTACTGATGAAGAAACGTTAAATAGATGTCCCTTCAACACAACATAGGTCATCGAAAGGATCTTGGAGACTCACCCGAATGCTCCTAATAACCAACGAATGACAAGTGCTTTTCCTTGTGTGAATCCTAGGGATCTTGATGAGTGGATCTACCTACACGCTGTCTCCAATCCCAATATCTTGATTTCGAATGGCAATACATCGTAGACCCATATATATATTGTCTATTAATACACGACCAATTTATGTTTTGATAAAAATTATTTCCCGTAGCATTCCATTTGAAATTTAACTCTTATTTAATTTTAAGAAATAAAAAGTTTATCATCTTTCTTTCTAATTTTTTATCAACAATTTTTATAATAATTTATAAAAATAGGAGCGCTTGATTTTGTAAAATGCCTTTTGAATTATTATTTCATCTAAATTATTGAAAACTATCTACTTATTCACAAGTTGACATATAGAATTGGTTTTGGAGTCCCTCTATCATGGACCTTAATGTTTTTGATAAATTGTTCATCTAATTCTTTAAGTTAATTAAAAGTTATTAACCTAGAGATGAATATTCTTTAAGTTTTATTATACTACTCGTAATTAGATTAGATGTTCTATTTTGAGAACCAACACCTCTTAACTTTCATAATATTACTATTGTTTAAAGCACAACTTCTTTAAATATTTTAATGAAGTTTATACAAATTATATTTTAAAAAACAAGTGACAAGTATTGAACCCAAAAGTTAAAGGTTAATACTCTCTTATAAAAAGAAAACTATGTAGAATATGGATAACATAGGATAATAAGAAGCATCTTTGCCCTATTGGTTATGGTATATATGGAAAAGAGATTTGATTATCCATACATGAACATAAGTGCATAGTCAAACGTCTACCCAATTTAAATATCCATTTATACCAATTACCAAATTACAATTGCACCATCTTTTGTCTAATGTATATAATAGGAGCATAGTATGCCCCTCACAAGAGGTAATGAAAAGCAAAGGTATCTATTTACATTAAGGAAACTAACCATTATTAGTTCCTAATAATAAAATATGGTTGCAATTTTGAAGTCTTGTAGAATTAAAATTTTTGTAGTTAGTTGTAGTTTATAATCTAAATTCAAATTTCATTGAACACAATCAAACAAAATAGAAAAGCAATTGTTTTATATTATTTGCAATTATTTTGTTACCAATTTAGCAGAAACTGATTTATATGCATTAGAATGTGGTCTACATCGATGAACTTTTGTATAAAGAGTTGTACCATTCTCTATCAATAAATATACAATTCATTATTTTACGGTATTAGAGCACTGCATCTTGTTAACCTACAATCCAACATTATAGAAGATGGGAACAATCTAAATAGTTCAACTTATTCAAACATGGCATCTAAATCTAACCTTGAAAAACCCCAACAACCTGAAGTATCTAAATCATTTAGATTAGCCTAGGTCAGTCTTTATGTCACAACTTCTCACATAGGGAAACTATAGCATAGAGAATCACTCCATGAATATAGCCTCAATGGTAAAAAATAAATATGGATTTATTAACAAATTATTGAAACAACTAAGCAATGATGTAGGCGAAGAATCACAAAAACACATGGATCCTTAATAATAAAGCAGCGTATCATATTATTTATAATCTTGGGTTACTCATAAATTCTGTAGTTGTTTAGAATAAAATAGTAGAAAGTTCTAAATGGAACCTAAACTAATGTTACACATATTAGACAAATTATGTTTTAATCCAACCAACTTCTCGAAAATGTTTTATATGCCCCAATTTTCCAACTAAACCTTATTTCTATTTAAAAACTTACCTATCATTCCTTTTATGATCTCTTTTTTCTTTCCCTTTTTTTTTTATATACATCACACTTTTACGGAAGATGATTGGGATGAGAATTGAATGAGAAAGACTTTATTACCATGATAAACCTAAAAGGTCTCATAAAATTCAATCTCCAACACTATTTCTTGGCATTAACATTTTGGACACCAGTCAAATAAAGTGCTTGTTTTATTATCCTTTTTAAATTAATTTTGATGCTTATGATTGTTTGGCATGTCTATTTTATTGAAAAAAATTTCCTATCAAACATCTTTTGAGAAATTACATCTTGATATTTGGGGTAGTTACCATATTGCATATATCTTTAGGGTTGATATTTCCTTGCCATTGTTGATGATTTCTATAGAAAAATCGTAGCTCACAGACTACTTTCCGAGAGTTTGAACAAAACAACATGCAACAATTTTTATTAACTTAGTAAAGAATGATACCAAATTTATTTATGAAGATAGCCCTTTTATAGGCTTACAAACCACGAATCTAAATAACACCATTGTTAATAATACTCAACTAACAGCTAAAGAGTAGGAAAACACCCAAAAAATAGCAACTGGATTTTGAATTTGCAATAAGTGGAACTAAAGAAATGATTAAGTATGACTTCTGAAAGTTGGTGTTGTATTCCAACTCTCCTCCTCAACATTAACTTCAACAATCTGGTCTTTTATTTTAATATGCTTCAGCCTAATTTCTTCTTGCAGAACCTTTTCCCTTATAAAGTAATAATGAATTGCCACATGTTTTGTTGGTGCATGATAAACTAGATTTTCTACTAAACATATTGTTGATTGGTTGTCACAATTTAAGGGAACTGCATAATCTATTCATTGGCATAGATCTTTTTTAACATTTCAACTAGCCAAGTATATTTTTGAGCTACCATCGCTACTACTCGATACTTTGCTTCAGCTGTTGATAAAGACATAATTTGTTGTCTTTTACTGCATCAAGAAATTGCTCCTGGCCTAAACATAAAAACATATCCTATACCTGAATGTCAAGTATCATGGTCACCTACAAAATCGGCGTCGCAATAACCAACTAACTTGGAGTCTCCATCCTTTTTATACAAAATACCATATTGTAGTGTGCTCTTTACATATCTTAAGATTCTTCGTACTGCTTCCAGATGAGGCTTCTTTGGATTTTGCATGTATCGGCTCGCTACACCAATTATATAAGAAATATCAACCCTTGTTAGAGTTAGATAAATTAAGCTTCCCACCAATTGTCGATACATGGTTGCATATTCCAAATCCTTCCCTGCGTGGGCACTTAGTTTGACATTTGGCTTTATTGAAGTTGAAATTGGCTTGCCCTCAAACATTTTGAACCTCTTAAACAAATCTTTAAAATATTTTTCCTGAAGAAGAAAAGTTCCTTCTTTTATGTGGCAAATCTTAAGTCTAAGAAAATGCTTCAGTTGTCCAAGTTCTTTTATATAAAAATGAACTGATAAGTTCTCCATTGTTTAAATGATTTCTTCTTTGTAATCACCAATTTTAATTGAATCACCTGCATTCCCTAAAATAATAGCCAATTTTACTCCTTTAGTTTTATCAAACAAACTAGAATATGAAGGTGTAACTAAAAACCACCGTAAATAAGAAATTCGACTATTTTACCATACCAAGCCTTTAGTGCTTGTTTCAACCCATAATGTGCCTTTTGAAGTTTACAAATATACTCAGGATGCTCTTGATTTTGAAAACAAATTGGTTGATTCATATAAATTTCTCAATCTAACTCTCCATGTAAAAGCACATTTTTTACATCCATTTACCATAACCTCCAATTTTTACTAGCCGCAAGCGCCAGTAACACTTGAATAGTTGTAGGCTTTGCAACTAGACTAAATGTTTCATCATAGTCCAAGCCATATTGTTGAAAAAACCCTCAAGCTACCAAACGAGCCTTATGCTTTTCAATTGATCCATCTGTGCGGTGCTTTATTTTTAAAATCCATTTATAGTAAATAGGCTCCACATCTCTCGGCTTTGACAACCAACACAAATTTCATTTGTTTTTACTTCTAGCTTTGGAAGTCCTTTCACCATCAACTTTTTCATCATCAAATCTAGCATGGAATAGTTGACTTGACCTAATCTCATATGCCATAAATCCGTTGTTTCATTTTTTTGAGTCTTGTTTACATATGCAATTTCAGCTGATATCACGTAAACTGAATCTAATCTTTGTCCTTCTATAATCAGCTCCTCGAAAATTTTAAGATCATGATACACCTTTACATCTTATAGGCCAAAGTGTCCTAAAGATGTTAACTGTGCTATTAAAAGCAAAATTTTCTTCATAATAGGAACATGGTTAACATTTTAAAATGATACATCATTAGCACTATACTAGGGAGAGATTAGTATTGTACCAACATAAGCTATCAGTAACTTAGAATTATTTGTTGTCACTACCACATGACTTTCCTTATACTTTGACAAATTTTGCAACTTTTCTTTGTCTTTTATCATATGATTTGAGCAACCCGAGTCAACAATCCAATCTTTCTCATAATTAATTAGTTTATAAGTTAGTGTAGTGAGAGCTAGCTCCTCTTGTTCTACAGAAAAAAGTGCCTTGGCATCCCATTATTTTTCTTTTTTGGAAGTAACAGTGTTACTCTTAGCAGGCTTTTTCTTTTATCAACAATCTTTTTCGATGTGACCCTTCTTTCTGTGATTGTAACATTTCCCTTCAAATTTCTTATTATTTCTATTGTTCTCCATCGTTCCTCCTGCATGATCACTCTTTTTATCATGATGCCCCTTCACTTTATCTTCATTTTGTTTCGATCTACCCACAACTTATTGATTGGAACTCCTTTTACTTCTGTTGGTATAGAGCGCTTCTTCTTCATTCTTCAGTGAGGCTCCTTCCATTTGCTTAGCTAGAGCTTCTTGACCAGCTAGCAAATTTACGAACTCAACAAATGATGGTTGATTTTGCCATCACTGTATTGTAACAATGAAGCCTTTATATTTAGGTCTCAAACCATGAATGATTATCATTGATTTAACACTATTTTATCATTTAACAAAAATTTGTCTCTTGTTTCTTTTATTACGCACTAAATTATTATTCGTAATTTGTTTGATATTGCTAATACTGATTGCATATATAGCTTGTGAGATGGAACCTATAAATAGTGCTTGTTTGAGCATGATGAAGTTGATCAAGAAACAAAAGAGGTAGTTTCGTTATATGCCATGTAAGAATTTATGCTTTTTAGGCCAAAAATTACAATTAAATGACATCCTTCCTTTTGAATCAAACTTAGGTAAAATTGAATTTTATTTTTTACTAGTTTTAGATTATTAACTAATTAATTATAATCCTCTATTTTATTTCGTCAAATTGATTTAATTGTTTTGATATTCGAATTAGTTTCACGACTAATATAATAATGGGTTAATTACTAAAAAAAGCCTAAACTTTTGTCAAATTTTCAATTATAACCCGAACTTTAAAAAATAATAAAAAATGCTCAAAGTTCCAATTTGTTTTAATTATAGCCCGATGTTAGTCTTACAGTTATCTCTTTGATAACTTGGCACTGTCATGCATCAATGAACCCTCATTAATCAAACACATTAGCAAAATTATTAGGTCTAAGTTCGCTTATTGAAATGATGTCGTTTCGAACCTAAATCCCTAATTTCCTCTCACTAACTCTCACTCTCACACTCTTGTTTGCAATCTGTA
The DNA here is from genome assembly GCA_027563595.1 of Erythroxylum suave. NCBI lineage: Eukaryota > Viridiplantae > Streptophyta > Magnoliopsida > Malpighiales > Erythroxylaceae > Erythroxylum > Erythroxylum suave. The sequence goes on along the minus strand of JAOSBN010000179.1, from coordinate 6,000,713 downwards.
ACCCCTAACTTCATTTTCACTCTCACAACCTTGTTCTCACGCAGAAAACATATTACTAGGTTTATGAAAAATCAGAAAGAGCAAGAGCAAGTCCAAATTTGTTAAACTGACCTGGTAATTGTCAATAGGTTTTGATCACTAAAAATAGAAGAAAATGTACGGATCTCGAAAGCAAAAGAGAGAGAATATTCGAAAATAGAAGAGTAATAAAGACGACTTAGTTGGTCTCTTTGTTTGCCATTACCATTGATTGTAGTGTAACCATAATTCTTGATCTGGCTTTTATGATTTTACAACCTAATTTGAATGATATCGCTATGTTACATTTGAGTATACAAGAGTTGTGGCCAGGTTGCTTTTACGGTGGTTGCCACTGAAACATGTTTCACATTTTGCTTGTCCAATTTCATACATGTTTCTGGTTTGATAGTAGCTGACCGTTTATATATGTCAAGAATTATCCACCATTCTACTTCACATGAAATATTTGATAGGCAAATGTTCGGCAAATGTTCTCTTAAGTTACAGATTGCTAACGAGGGTTTGAGAGTGAGAGTGAGTCTTCTTCACATGAAATATTTGATAGGCAAATGTTCTCTTAAGTTACAAATTGCTAACGAGGGTGTTGAGAGTGAGAGTGAGAGTGAGAGTGAGTCTACTTCACATGAAATATTTGATAGGCAAATGTTCTCTTAGGTTACAGATTGCTAACGAGGGTGTGAGAGTGAGAGAGTGAGAGTGAGAATGGAGAAATTACTGATTTAAGTTTGAAAGGATGATTGTCTGTGTAATTCTCTAAAAAGTACAACGGTGTCGTCTCAGTTCTATAATGAAACGACATAATTATAGATTATAAACGAGGGTGTGAGAGTGAGAGTGACTGAGAGGAAATTAAAGATTTAAGTTTGAGAGAATGACTATTTGTGTAATTCTCTAAAAAATAAAACGATGTCGTCTCAGTTCTATAATGAAATGACGACTTTTCAATAATCAAACTCAGACATGCTAATTTCACTAACATGTTTAATTAATGAAGGGTCATTGATACGTGACAGTGTCACGTTAATAAAGATAATAATGAGACTAATGTTAGGCTATAATTGAAACAAACTAAAACTTTAAACATTTTATTGCTACTTTTTTAAATCTAAGTTATAATTAAAAAATTAACAAAAATTGAAGCTTTTTAAATAATTAATCCTATAATTATTAGGTAATGAGAATAATTTTTTACGATTTCGACACCGCCCGTCAATTTCATCAAATTCAAGAACATCATGGGGACTGGCGAGTAGAACTAAAACTTTAATAGCCTCCACAGGCAGATGCAGAGCATTCATCACCAACGAAGTCGTCTAGAGATGTAGAAGTCATAGAACTAGTGCAAGTGCAACACCCTGATTGGCTAATTCCTCAAGTAGTTCCAGAGCAAACTCGCCTAGCCCACGTGTGGCGGACCTTCCAGTCGGTATGTTCCATCTTCCATTGCTACCGCCCATGCTATAAAATTATATTGGCTTGGTGGATGCCTCTGAACTTCTGTAGAGTAAACGTTGTCGGGAATAGTTAGAGACATTAATAGTTTGCCGTTTAGTACAAGTTTTGATCTACCATCGCTTCTGTCGTTATACTTATGCAGTTACCAACTAAAACTTAAATGGAGATGCGTCTTGCGGGATTATTTGCGACTAACCCACCATCTCTAAGGTGAAACTGAGAAACTCCCTTGTGTTATTTCCATTGGAATCCGTAGTTCACAGACTTATAAGAGTTGTTTTCTTAATATAATTCCTATACCATACTAGAATTGTGTATTCCAATTTTACATTCCACTCAAAGTCATCTTAGAAATGAGTAGCTCAACAGGAACTCTACCATGTATGACTAAGACCGAAACATGATAGCTAAGTGCATTTATTACTACCAAGAGCTATTGGATGATAAAGGAGATACAGAGCACCTCATTTATGCAAGTTCAATCCACCTCTAGCCAGAAGAAATGAATATTATTCCTCTCAGTTTAACAATAGAGGCCAATAAAGGAGAGAAAAAATGAGTACAATATAGCTATTAAGCTCACAATTTTAGTATGGTGAACAAATGGAATTTTGTCAGGCACCTGACAGATGAAATAAATACAGTGCCCCTTCCCATGCTGAAACTTTTACCTTAGGGAAGGCAAATTCAATTGGATAAACAAGGTGATGTAGTTCCCAAAGTGAAGCCAACTGCAGGTTTCTAACACTTGGTTAGTATCTCAGCCCCGTCTCTCGTTATCAGAATGGTGTGCTCAAACTGTGCTGATAGACTTCCGTCGTCAGTTACCACTGTCCAGTTGTCATCCCACATTACAGGATTAATACTACCTATTGTCAGCATAGGTTCTGCAAGAAATCAACACCACTGATTTGTTGGAGATGCTGTGAAAGGTAAATTGCTATGAAAGAAGTTACCATATAGTATCCGTAAACATATCACATGGAAAAATACCAATAGTGAAGGTTTGATTTAACATCATTCGCCCCCCTTCATTGTTCCCTGAAAAAGTGATTCTCAGTTATATGTTCGTCTTCTTTGATGCTAAGGGAAAAAGAAAAAAAAAAGTGGACTTTATTGCATCCAGTAGAAACAGAGAGGACTAACTTCTGAAGAAAAATCTCACCCTTGGCAAGACAGTCCTCTATGTTTTTACACTCGCAAAATTTCATCTTCCATTGGTTATAAACTCAGATAACATATTAGTTCCCAAGCCTCGTGAAATTTTTGAACAGCATCAACTTAAAACAAAATGTTTTTAGCTGAATCTCTATCTAATAAGATGGCATAGTTTCTGAGAACAACAATCAAGAAGCTCAATTCCAAAGATATCACTAAATCATTTCACTTATTTTCTAAACTACAGCAATGTTAACGTCAAAGACAAAAGAATTAAAATAAAGGTGAGTACTATGATGTAGAACAACTGGATCTGCATGGAAAACACGTCCAACACCATGGCCAACAAATTGTCTCACAACACCGTATTGATATTTATCTGCATGTTCACTTGAAAAGGAGAGATGCAAAATGTCAGTGATTTTCATGGGCTGAGGAAGTGCAGACCTAAGTATCAAAACACACGAAACTACTGTTCCATTTTCAGTAGACTGGGAGGCTTAGGAAGACTCTTTGCATAGTCAACGGACATGAACTATCACATTCTTCTACTTGAGAAAACACATGAAAGTATTTGACACTTGAATATCGTTAGATTTTACTTAAAAAGGCTGCAAAATGCTGATAGCAACATAGTTATGTCCAATACTTATGACACCAAATGCTGAAATACTTTTCCCAAATATGTAAAAGAGAGATATAGGATGCATAAGAAAAATATTTAAAACTCGAAAAATGGTAGCATAATGATCAAAACATTCCAATCACCAGGTTGTGGAGGAAAAGAGTATAAACATATCATGAGAAGCTTCTATAGCAGCAGATGCCTAACTGTATTGTTTTGCCAATTTTCTTGTACTCTACTCCTGGCGCACATATTGATATAGCTTTATGAAGGCTTTCTTTTGTTACCTGCGAGATAACATAACAAGTATTCTTGTGAAGAATCACCCGAAAGCACTTTGAACTGAATTCAGAAAATCCAGACTTCAAAAAATAACTTGCCAATCAGCGACTGACTCAAATGGCCTTTGGATTAGTAGATTTTCTAAGGAGTCAAGACCTGTTACGAATTGTGACTCAGTAGAGACTGCATTCAGATCATTGGCTCAAAGCTCATTACAATACAGCTCATTCAGATTTGTTAAGAGTGGCCATCTAAAAGATAGAATGAGCAAAACCGATGTTGATATCTGTGCATGCCTTATCTTCTTTTTTCTATTTGATGCTGGAAACATCATACTTACAAGTGATTAAGGACTTTGTTCACATGAAACAGGAAATGGTTTCATGAGTCATGACCAACAACAGAGCCATCTGAATATCCAAGCTTGTATCTCCCAACAACAAATTAACTTCAACAGTAAAGAAATACGTAAAGGGGACCCATATATATTAAGATAATGCATGGGTAATTCTTCCTTAATTTTTCTGTGCATAGTACAAGGAATATGTACGACAATACAGCCCTAATTACCTCCTCAAATTAAGAAACATCCATTTATTCTCTAAGTAATAAAATCTCAACTAATTAATAGAATATCAACCAATTATTTATAGAGAATCAGCTAATTATCTCTAGAGATAATTTGCTGATTATTTCTATAATATTAACCGGTTTCATGACCAACTACATAGCCATCTAAATATCTAAGCTTGTACCTCCAACCACCAAATTAACTTTAATAGGAAAGGAATATGTGAAAGGGACCCATATATATTAAGATAATACATGAGGTGCTCTTAGCAGACTGTACCAAAAGTTACCTCAACAAGTTTTTTGGCTTCCTCATCTACTTCTCCACAAAAGAAAGTAGCTGATGTATCACCATGATAACCCTGGGTATCAAGATTACATTTAATGTAACAGTACAAAGATAAGATCTTTTCATTCAACAAATAGACTCAAATAAATATGGAAGGAATGAAAAACAAATTAGTAAAGATACTTACATCTAGATAAACAGTAACATCAATATTGATTATATCACCATCCTACAAGCATGGAAAGTAAATCTTATCAGTTAAGAAATTAAAACTAGTGAACTGGTGAAGCATCATTACAATACAAGTGAAAGAACCTCAAGTGGACGAGAGTCAGGTATTCCATGGCAAATGCACTCATTCACTGATGTGCAAACACTCTTTGGAAACCCACCATATCCAAGGGGAGAGGGATATGCTCCATTATCAATTATCATTTGGTGCACTTCCTGGTCAATCTCATCTGTTTTCACGCCTGGCTGCCAATGAAAACCAAAGTAAGAACTATTTCTTATGCAATCTAAGCATGAACTATATTATAAATAAAGACTGTAAACATTAGATACAGCAATGGTAACTTTGATAATTTTCAAAAAAAAAAAAAAAAGGTAACTTTGATAGCAAAATTTTAATAATACAAGAAGCTAAGTTTGCATATTGCCCATAATCACTCATGGAGAAAATGGAGCGAGCATTTTTTATCTTGGATAAGGGCAGAACAGGGAGCGCTTGAGAAGAAAGTCAGCAGAGGTGTTGGAAAAGAAGCAGGCTCATCTTAATCAACATAACTGACATGTAATAGAGTAACCACAAGCATTTGGCATCCTACAGAATCGGCATATTACCTTGACTAGAGTCCCAGCATATTCTAAAACCTGTGCTGCAAGCCTCCCAGAAACTCTCATGCACTCTATCCCTTTCTCATCATGCACTTCAGGTTCACTTACTATTCCAGGTGCCTGACGAGAATTGACATATGGAGGCCTTGGAATGTGATCTGGAACAGGTCGTCTTGGAGATATTTTTCCAGGTCTTAGACGTTTATGCTGGCGGTTTAGCACTTCATCAAGGTTTCTGCATGCCAACCACTAATCTGTCAGGTTTAACATGTCAATGTATATTATGTTTGTTTCTACAGACAGGTTGGTCACTCTATACATGTTGCAAAATGTAGAAAATATGCATACTATGGCATTGCTTAGTTCCAGCATGGAACCTCATACCTACAGCAATAGTTCAACATGATGGTCAGGAACGGATCAAGGTAAACAAGTACAAACCTGGTCTTACATAATCTGCTATTATGTTTGGTTATGTCAGCTCATAAAACAACCCTTATATCATCTGGGTTACAAGATTAAATGAATCAAAATTGCTTCCCAATCAAATCCATTATACCATCTATCCAAGAGAACAACCATTAATGATTATAATAAATTAGCAATAATTTTTTAGAGCATATTTATATGTTAATAGTTACAACATAGAATAAATATTATGTACAATACCTTCTATTAAATAGAAGATTGGTTAAACCAGAAAGTGTACGGGACAGCTGCATTGACACATGTTTGCTTCCTGTTGAATGGAAGCAAAGAAAGGGAAAATTGGCAATTGTTAGAACACCCAACTAAAGCCAAAGGCTGCTTTTCAGAAGTAAAGGACTGAATACCACAGATAGCACAGCATGTCTGGATAAGTAAGAATCACAACTGAACCCAAGCTCAGAATATCCTTCCACTTAACAAATCTTGAAAAATTAACAAGACCATAACATGTTGTAGAACAACATTGAAATGAACATGCGCGGTACCCTTTTTAAGTAAAACTGGAAGGTTATGCTTCAGCAATCCGATGGCTTTAAATAGCGTGAAAATGTAGCAAAATACAATAGTCCCTGAGACTTTAGCCGCACAAAAAAGCTGGTCAGTCTCTAATGCAGGAAGCCGATTATATATAAATGCTTATTCAATGAACCCAAGTATTCTTCAGTTAAGCTGAGATGTTCCTTCAAAAAGATGAGTGTCACACCCTACTTTCCTTTGTTAAAGTGACAACACACATTGCTTCAACTCTCAAGCAGACAGTTCGGAGTAGTTAAAACTGGATACATTCCACGGCCATCAAAATTCGCAGGTTACAAGTCGAAGTCATAAAAAGGAGCAGGCATGAATTAACACGGTGAAAGACCACTCTTTTATAGAAGCAAGGTTCAAAAAGAAAACAGCTTTCAACACCTTTGTTCTTCTTTCCAAGAAGAAAGGGACCTATAAACCCATTATCCACAATAATGGCTAGGATTAACACAAAAGAAGATCCTCAGTCAAAAATCTCATTGCGACACATTTATGAAATCAAAAATTTCAACTGGGCATTGAATATTTCCACAAAAACCCAAAACCACATCTTCCAAAAAGCAGGAAAACTAGATTTTACAGAAGAGAGGATTATAACTGCGATACAAAACGAGAAAGAATAGTGCCACAAAGGAAGGGACCTAGTTTGCAGCGAAAGAGCTGAGCGAGAGGCTGCTTGGAGAGAGCAAAACGATCTCCGACGAAAGAAGAGAGTAATCTTGGTTGCAGAGACGGAGCACCCACCATACTCGTTTAGCTTCTTCAATGGTCTCTCACTCTCACTCCCTCTCTCTGTTATCCGTGGCTGTATCACAATGGACACATGCTTTGCCGCCAAATCCCATTTTAAGCCCAATTTGATCCATCACCTAAAAGTTTTGGACTCCCATGTTTGGCCCATGTAAGCTTTTGGGTCTAGCTACTCCTCAAAAACCTGGAGAGCGACATCGTCAAACAGAATTCCCAATGGAATTTTATCGTATGTTCTCAATTTTTATTAATATTTTCAAAGTATTTAATTTAAGATATTTAATAAGTAAAAAAATTATAATTATCCAAAAAAATGAAATTTATCTAATGACTTGATTTTGTGTACTATATTAATATAAACTCTGAATTCAAATTATTATTTAAAATACACCAAAAAAATCAAAACAAGATATGTAATAAAAATAACAATAAATAAGAGAAATTTAATCTTTTTCTATCTTACCAAGTCTTCTTTATACAGAGGAGAAAGAAGGAAGAAAAAACATTTCTACTTAAACACAAGGGTCAGAATCATTCTTACACAAGACAAGGAAAGACTCAGAATAGCATAGAATGAACAGTATGTGTGGGCAGGAGCTGTTCAAAGTTTTGTGCATGGTCTTGCTCTTTGCACGGCTGAGCTGTTAGGTTTAGGCCCCCACAGCACCTCCCGCATAAATTGCGATCACGTCCAAGCCACGACGACCTGTCGTTTTCCTTGACCCACATTATGACAAAATTTGGAATCCGATGCTGAGCACATACCTTTTGGGTCATTCGTTCTGACACCGGGTTTGGCCCATTATGTGGGGCCCACTTTCTCTAATGTTGATTTTTGCTCCAATAAATAAATCCTTTGATGGCAACCTGTCTTACTACCAGGTTAGGGTGGAATATTTATTATAAATTATGCCGTTATTTTATTTGTTTATTATAAATATCAATCAAATTAATAATTTGATTATGAATTATTGACTTATTAAATAATTTATTCAACACAAATGATATATAAATTAAAGACACTGTTTTGAGTCTATTTACATCCAAAATGATGTAATTTTTGACACAGAACAAAGCATTAGCTACAGAAGATTTGAACCTTTAGTGGAGAAAACATGACGTGGCAGGAGGAAAAATTGACCTAGAAAAAGGACGCTGAAGGTACAAGCCATATATGGCAGTGGGAAGGGTTAGAGATATATACATATAGATTTTATGCTAGTCCCCACCATTGCTTCCATTGCAAGTACTCGAGAGTGATTGACAACAACTTGGTACGCTATGTTGTTTTTTTCAGTGATTGCCTGCCCCTGTCCTTTCCGATAACATGCAATATTCCATTAATCCCATTCTCGAAATGCTATTGGGAAGGAAACTCACTCCATCGATGTTTCAATGTCTTTTGAGTGTTCATCTCAGTGAGTTTGCGACTGTTACTTGGACAAACGCTCATCATTTGACTTCTTTCCAATATGTCCATCGTTCTCGTTCCTGTCAAGATCAAATCATCACAACATTTTACAACTTGAAGCAGTTGTTCCAGAGGGTCTTTACGCTATAATGACTTGGTTTACTTAGAACACGCAAATGTGCATTCTCTCTACGACTCTACCATGGCGTGCAATGGACCATTCATTTCAGTCAGAAATGAGGATCGTACATGTTGTATAAAATCGACCGGATTAGAGCAGGTTCGCAGTTAAATAGGACTGACAAGAATAGTAATGAACACACAGATGTTACGTGGAAAACTCCTTTATAGGGTAAAAACCACGGGCAAGGATAGAAGAATTGTACTACTGAGAAAATTGGAGAATTACAAGGAGAAAA
>JAOSBN010000179.1:5974048-5984377 GCA_027563595.1 Erythroxylum suave | reverse complement strand
CCCCCGTAAGAGAAAAATTGTCAATTTTTGCAGATTAATCCTCCAGCTGTTGATTTTCACGGTACCGTTCGGTATAGTGAGTACCGGCCGGGGTACCAGGCGAAAACGCCTGATACTGGCTGGTATTGATGCCATTAGTACCGTTTCGTTTTTCGGTCGATGTGGAGCGGACCCATATCCCTGGTTATCCACCATTTATATTGTGGCAAAGGACAATCATAATTAGGTTACTATCAGCTAATAAACTGATGCAAACACGAAAGAAACAAAGGGGAAACAAAAAAGTTTATATGTTGCAAATTAAATAGTAAAGATCCAAGGTAGATAAATTTGAGAGTTATCTTTTATACATTTCTATATTGATAAGAATGATTATGTCTATTTTAAGGAATGTAGTTTGTCATCCATTCTAGTGACATGGTGATTAAAAGGTTCTCCTTCAATCGAGATTCATATTTAATTTTAAACTAACTACAATAATAACAAAAATATTCATTAGAAATTTTGCTGATATGTGGATTTGGGAAGGTTCAGTAATGCTTAACCTTAATTATAATTAATAGAGAGACTGTTTTTAAATAAATAATTTTTGTTGGGACTAACTATCACATGAAATAGAACTAACAGAACTCTTTTGATATAATTTATCTTAAAGTTAATTTTTGAGAGAAAATAAAGTAATATTCAGCGACATTATAGAGTATGTAGGATGTGGGCATTGGTCCTTTTCTCTAATTGTGGGAGGATGGGCAAGTACTAAGCTAATAGAAATTAATAATGCGACCTACATTGGGTCCAGTTAAACCAAACAAAAGTGGCATAGATTTGCAGCTACAGCTTCTGATGATTGAAAAGCTATGATGAGTAAAGTATTCACTGTGAGTAGAAGCATGATTTAAGCAGTTATAATTCATGCTTTAGAGTGCGTACAAAGTTACAGAACTCCTAATTCAGAACTTTTTAATAAGGAAAAAAAAAACTAATATCAAATCTGTTGGTTGGATGGAGATAGGTTCTAGGGGGGTTCAGATAGGTTCTAGAGGGGTTGGTGCATCGCAATTCCGTATTAATGGATCTTTCGGAACAGGCTAAAAAAGCTGGTAGCTGTAGGGGTTAATTTTGCCAAAGATAAAGGGATATATCCCCCACCAATTAATTATCTCCGTATTGGACCACAACACAGTTTAGGAGTGTCCTTTCACAACACAGTTTAGGAGTGTCCTTTCTCGCAAGGGCATGCACATGGACTTGATGATTTGGAATTACTCCAATGGTTCGTCTTCCATCACCTTCCATTAGCTCTTAGTGTTTTTCTCTCTACATTTCGTTTCTGGGTTTTGTTCTGTTTTTCGGGACTTGGACCACTTCAATCTATTGGCTTGCCATCTGCCGGACATAAAATATAGGGGTCAAGCCTAGCTAGTTTCTATGTGAAGCCACGAGATAGCATAGTTTGGTTCTCTTTCTCGCAACTTTCTTTATAAGAACGCTGGCTAAGGTATTGAACTTGAGAGGAGATAAAAGTGGTGGCCTTTCACAATCTTCGAAATTTTTTATTTGGCTGGCAAGTATACATATATATACATGTTACAAATGGTCAAACTTTGGTTTATGAGACCGTTTAGAAGGAGAAAGGACTAAACAATTGCTTAAGCCAATCAAGACTTGGACCCCGACATGAGTTTGATCACAGATTTGGCAGGAGGATGTGGCATTTGGACTTAAATACAAAATAGAAGCTTTGAAAGTGATCAATGTGATGGGGTGGGCTAAATTCATTTCTCATTGTCTTTTAGCCTTGGAAGTGTCCCATAGCTATTAAGTACTGTTTTGACTCAAATTTTAAATGCCCGTTGTCTTTTTTCCCCCACCGAACAAGTGTATTTGCTACCATCAAACTATGTATTTATCTGAATTTCCATCTTAAGTTATCCATAAATAAGAATAACCCCTAAGAACAAAACTGAACGTCTCATGAATGCTTGAGTTAAATGGATAAACCTTACATGGTTAAAATGGGAATTCATATTGTAAAAAAATATCAATTACTACATGTAATTATAAATATCAATTCAATTAAGTTCCTTATTTAGTTTTAAGATATTAACTAATTATTTTATTTTATTTTAAATAAGTAATTTATGAATTATTACATTTACTTAATAATTTATTCAATACATACTTAAATAGAAAATAATTATAAATTCTAATATTAAAGACTTGCAAAACAAGAATAAAAGGATATGAAGAATGGTAAACTATGAGTATCCAAAACAGCCAATTGCATGCAAGGTTTCATTAGTTTCAAATGCCAATGTCCCGCCTAAACTTGCCTAAAAGAGAATCAAAAAGAAAAGGAGCGGAAGGGCATGGTCCACTTACACGATGAATTCATGATTTACCAGTGGCAAATTCCTTAAAAGGCCAAAAGAGATTATGTTTTAGAATTAAGTTAAAAGAAGAGTAAAAGAGAGCTTTCACGAGAAAACCCCCCTCAAGTTAAGCGATCAGTTAAAGGTGCCAATATCAACACCCACGGTGTCTTAAAATGTAAGTGCCTGTTGCTCTATAATGGTTTTGGAAAGAAGCATAAAGGACACGAGCCGCAAAAGTCACACTTCAAAAGGAGAGCGATGAGAGTCGGGGGGGTCCAAAAGATGTCTGAAGCAAGGGTTGAAAAGCCCTAGTGACTGACTATGGAAAGATAAAGTAATGCTTTCGGGATTGAAACTTGAAAGGACCAGTTCAGCACTATCATCTAAAACATCCCTTGGATATAAAGGAGTGAGTTTCTTATGATTTTTAAAATTATATTTTTTACCGCATTAGGATTAAGGGAAATATAATTTCCCTACTTCCTCCATCCCATTCAGTATATAGTTTAAGATCCCTCGATTTACTTCCTTCTCTCTCTCTCTTTTTTTTTTTCCGATTGGCTTTCTTTTCAATTTCTTTTGGGAAAAAATCTTTGAAATTCACTTTTCTTTCGCAGTGTATATAGTGTGATAAAGAGAGAACAAAACTTAAAGTTGTTTAGTCCTTTAGGCTTGTAAAACATGGCCTGTAAAGTGTTGGCAATTATAGCAGTGCTTGTTTTATTCCTTTGATATTAATTCCGCCCCTCACCTTGGATCCACCACCATTTAATAGTTTTGACTTGATTGGTTCTATGCGCCTTCCTACAAATCGGACTAACCACAAATCACAATGGGTTGTTGGCACTTTTGTGGTATTTGTATTGGGAACAACATTCCCTCGAGTTTTTACTATTTCTGCTTTACTATTGCTCAAACCTATTGTAAGTCAAAGAAGCTAATACTATTAGCCAATTACTCGCATTCCAAGATATGCAGATAACGGAGAGATCATGCAAATCAATTACTGATGTACCGTGTTCAACTAAAGAAAGAAGGTTTTATTATTTTTTAATAAATTTTGAATTGATTATTAGTGTTAAAATCCATTAAAAATTAACTGTCATTCGGATTATTTTTAACATGTCTTAAAATAGAAGATGAATTTATAAATATTAAAAAATTAAAAAAAATTTATCCCGGCGGCAACAAGTCCTATTCTCATCCTTTCAGAAGCTGTGGTTGGTGAAATCTAACCTAGTTTTCTGTGCCCAGACCATTGGCTACTATCCATGTGCCTTTGTCTGTGGCACACCTTTTCCTTTTTTAACAAGATTTCTTCAACGGAATCTCGCCTTTTCTTCTTTTCCTTTTTCATTGCATGTTTGGCTTCAAGGAAAAGAGGACGAGAAAGTCATAATGAGAGTCGAAATGTTAGGCAAGCAGCTTTGTCAATTTAATACAACCAAAACATCCAACATTCACTTATTCTTTGTTGGGGGTAAAATTATTGGAGATCTCATCACTCATCGGTAGTACTGCAGTATAAAAACAACTTTGTACCTCCCTTACTCTTATCGTCTTTTTCTTTATCTCTGTCTCATCTTTCTCTCTTATCCATTTAAGCTTTTCTTTATTTTCATTAATCTGCGGTTGTCTGTTTGTTGTTTAAGTTCTAAGTTTTCGTAGTTTGGGTCATTTTGTTCTCATTAAAAGGAACAAACAATTGTACCTCTCCCGCTCCCCCCCGCCCATAACGAGGACGACCCATAGTAAACAATCGTACACTTTAGGCTAGCTAGATCATCGGACACCATCCCTTTTCTATAATACTTATATTAACGTTTCTTTTAGGTACTCATCAGGGATATAGTTTGATTTCGGTGGATTTGATGTGAAGCTACTTGATCTGTGAGCTTTTGATAGAACGTATTTGACTTAAATATACAAATTCAAAGGGCTCTCCTATAGAAATTCTATAAGGAAAGTAGGGAACCTTCAAATTTATAGTTCGAATTAACTTGATTATTTTCTCATGTTAATGAATGACAGAAAAGTAGCAAAAGATAAGGATAAGATCATAAGAAAAAGAATAGTCTCTAGAAAGTTATCTTTGCAGAGTATATACTTGGACAACATTATGTTACTGAAGTGGCTCAGAATATTGTATACTATTTGCTTGTGGAATCAATCCACCCAAGATCATGTGGAATAAAATTTTTATTCAGCATGCCTGTGCGTTTGCAGCGTACCTTCTTTCTAATGATTGTGTTCGTGGTCAGGGTTCCAATCAAATAATTAATTTTATCATCTTACGGAGTATGGATCCAATAATTTTTTTAAAAATAATACTAAATCTTGACAACCTGCACATCGGTTTGATATTAATTAAGGGAATTACTTTTTAAAATAAAAAAATCAATAAAATATCTTCTCCGAAGCTCCCCTTAGAAATGAAACTTAATAGTTCTTCCCAGCTGCACCGGTGGTTTTCTGATTTTCATCCACGTTAAGGCGATGAAGAAACAGCCTAAGTCGAATTTCGAATTTACTGGGCCTTATATTTATACGCATTAGGGATTCTCAACTTAAGAAAAAAAGAAAACACTGGCAGTATGCTGCTGAGATTGATCTCTGAAACGTCGCTTTGATTTTACTCAAGAATGTAAAATCATGAGCACCGATTCTTTCTCCTTTTCATTTCTGCACCAATTACAAAATTTGGAAACATCAAGCATTGCTCTGCACCACTCCCTATAAATTCGATCACTCACTCACGTCATATCACATAGAACATTACATGATAGATGTCACTTTCTTTCGTAATGAATTGAATATTCTGGACGTTTCAAACGAAGCAGCCACAAAGAGTAAAGCTTTAAAAATTTTAAAAGATATTTATTTGATCTTAAATTTTCCATCTGACCCAAATATTTCATAGTGAACAATTCAACTTTTAACATTTGAAAAACGTTAATGTGTAATCATAATATTTGAAAAACGTTAAAGTTTAATCTAACACTAACGGAAAATTTAAACTTTTGTTAAGTGTTAGGCCAATTCTGGAGTGAACAATTCTAATATTAACATTTGAAAAATGTTAAAATGTAATCCCACCTTAACAGAAAATTTAAACCTCTCTGCTAAGCGTCATATCAGTGTTAACCTGACATTTTTAAATATTTTTTTATCATTTTTGTGGACTCACTTTCATTTAAAAACATTAAAAATAATTTTTATAAATTACCCACTTTTATTTAATTTATTTATAATTTTCCATCTCCCTCCTCCTCCTCCTCTTCCTCCTCCTTCTCCTTCAATAGATTTCTCCAAGGATTAGGCTTTCATGGCAGAGACTTAATATAGCTTCAAAATATTGAGATAAATTTTTAGTTGACTAGAGATATTATCACATGAAACATGTTGTTTTTTGTCTGAACGAGTCACTGCAATTGCATGTTTCATATTTTTAGATGGGATATATATAACATTATAGACATACAAAGTAGCATAACCTCAAATGAAAACTATCACTAGTAAAAGATGCCACTAATAAATTGAAAAGCAGTTCTTAACTGTTATGAGACAACAATATTAGTAAGGAGAAAATATACACAGGGTTGTCATGTATTCTGAGGACCTAAGAGAGTTTTCCTCACATAATTTTCCACAAGAGAATCATGAACAGATGATTTTGAAACAGATCCAGCAAAATACCTTTGGAAAACATATTAAGTATAAACCAGTCTAAAAGAAGGAAATAAAGAAAAAAATAATGAGAAAACTTGAAGTATAAAGTTTTGAAGACAGATTTTCCAACAGCGAATAAGTTGCAAACATGGATTCATAAAACACTTTTCAAATTTCAAAATAGATCTGCATATTTCAATCAACATTTTTAGCTTATAATGCAATATGCCTTCACAATAAGATGAACATAAGGTAGGGGGTGAACGTGCAATGTTTTGCATAGAGATGTCAACCTTACGAATTATGTTTTATACTGGTTCTAGCTATAACATAAGAATGCATATATGTAATTCAAATACACCGCATTGGAGTGCATTGCAGCCATTTATTTACAAAGATTCAATCATTTCTCATCTTCACGTGTCTAGAAGGCATACATATAAAGTCAATAGGCTAATTTCTACCTTTAAGTGCAAATTAACAAGCTACAATTCATGAAAGAAGGTACAACAAAGAGCATACATCAAGCATACTTTTCATTACACATTCATTTATTTAGTTAACAACACCCACTATTGAAAGAAACTGACACTTTGGTTGACTGTGGTGTCATTGAACAAAAAGAAAATGATAATGAACCACCACGACACCCCCACATCCATCAACCCCCACTTCCACCACTACCCACCCGCCTAATCTTCCTTCTTCGCAGCCACCTTCAAGAATTATTGTGTTCTCGTACCTATCTCCGTATAATCCAAACTCTTGTTTTTCATTTAACGGTATGTCTTGTACACCAGACACGCTCCACTTGGCAGCTCCTGTTTCACCACACTTTTACACATGAAGTTGAACCCCATAGCCTCGTAGCTCACATAGCTAAAGCCTCCCTCTGGCGTCACGTGCACAGTGGACAACGATGCACCTTCAACCTCGTTCGTCGAGTACCCACGCAGGTTAATGCTGTGGTCACAAATCATATGCATTGGGATAATCTCAGACATCCCAGAACTTATAGTCATTTCCTCAGCTGAATGTTTCTTCAATTTCTTGTAAAAGATGGCGACTTTTTGCCTGTCTAGATCAGTCATACACATCTTAAGCGTGATGATGTCGATCTTGTCATTTCCCATTTTCAGTTTTGGTTATTTCGATGCTGAATATATTTGCCAGTAGTGATTAGGATTGCCGAGGACATATGCAGCAACATTCAAAATGTCGAAGAATTTGTTTAAGATGGCAACTTCTTCAGTGAAGTTTTGGAGAGAAGTAGGTTGATAATCAGAAAAAATGAAGCGGCCTCGAGAGTACTTAACGTCAATGACATGGAGAGAAAGGGAATCAACTAGCTTGAGAAGTGGCACAAAGGAGTGGAGCAGTTTGGTAGTACTATATGTTTTGAGGATTATTTTTAGTGGGTAGATGAATAGGCCTGACTCAGACAGGACAGAAGAGTCAAACTTAGTGTTAGAAAGTTGATCAACTATGGTGCAAAAAGCAAGTTCGAGGATTAAGTTGATCTAGGATCGAGGTAAGCCTTAGAGGTCGAGCATATTGGCGGTTGAAAATGGTGGCTTAGAGAAAGTGATTTCGAGGTGCTTTTCAAAATCGATCGGGGAAGGAGGTGATGTAATGCCGATCATCATTGTTCAAAATTTATTAAAGCTCCAAGTTCAAACTACTACTCACTGAAAATGCTTGCTTTTTGGATTGAGTTTGCCTTTTGACCACCAAATTTTGAGTTTTTCTTTTGGTTGATCAAAAGCTACGATATGAGAAGTAGAAATAAGGAAAATAGATCAAGAAATCCTACCATACTAATGTAGCCATTTTCTTCCAAGATAAATATCAGGATGACTTCCTCACGCACTGTAACTACATCAACCAAATGTCAAAGTTTATTACAAAGAAAACTAAACCAAACTGAAAGAAACCAACCATCAGAAGATGATATTTATATTTGAGTAGGTAGTAGATCGGAACTTCTCAATGCCACCGTTTGGTCGAACGTCTTTAATGCTATAACCGAGAGGGACTTCGTACTGATGGCAATTACTACTACTGCTACACTTCTTCTTCCCACCTTTGGTCTCCATTACAACATTCACAATTCTTTGCAACACAACAATAAGCAGACGCGAAAATCATCATGAGAAATTTGAAACTAAGAGAGAAACTTATAAATAAATTAAATTAAAAATGGGTCCCACATTTATTAAAAAATAATTTTTAATATTGTTTTAAAGAAATGAGTCAAAAGGGACCCACTTAGTTTAACAAAAAATTATTTTACAAGTGTTAGGTCAGCCTTAACCTGATACTTAACAGAAGCGTTTGATTTTTTATTAGGGTGGGGTTATACTTTAACATTTTTGAAATGTTAAGGCTAGAATTATTTACTCCGGAATGTTTGGTTAAAACTTATTAAATGGTGCAAAACTTAGCATCAAAATTGACCAGTTGCCAATATTTATTTTTTTGTACTTTGATTAAAAATATCAACAATACAAGTCAATCCATTAAATAATATTGACATAACTAATCAATTCAAAATCTAAACTCGATTTTAATTATTAAATTTAACTCAAATTAATAATTTTAAAATAATTATAATAAATGATTAATATTTTTATTGATCATTTTTCAACTTTTAAGAAAAAATCATAATATCAGTAAAAGCATAAATTATACAAATAGAATGAACTTCTTTTTACATGAAAAGAATTAGAAATTTATATAAATGTTAATTAATAGAGTAAAAATATCTAAAATTTAAAATTTTATTCAGTTTTATAATATTATATGTAATCATTAGTCATATTATTCAATTATATAAAATTTAATTTGTTACAATTATAATCTTGATGTTACACATCCATATCAAATAGACACATATATAATGAAAAATAATTTGAAATATAATTGCACCCAACAGTTTTATTCCAACGAAATCATCATATTTCTTGAATATTCATTTATGCGCACTGAAATCAACTATGGATTAGTAGTAAGCCAATCAACAATAGGAAAAAGAATTGGTTTAACTCCTCATTTAAAGCTTTCTTTTGTAGGAGGTTTTCAGTTCGAGTCACCAAAAAAGAGGAAAAGGGAGAATTTTCCCTGTTGATGATTCTCTAGTCCTCTGGGCTTGCTCCTTGGTCAGATCAATTGCGGATGCCTTGCTTCCAGCTAAATAGGAACCTGGGAGTGATGAGAACCTGATGCTGAGTAAGGTCAGTGATCAATCATCAGTTGACTAATTAGTATGTGACGACTCCTTATGTGCAGAAATGTATGGACTACGTTAGAATTTGAGGGACCTTGAGATTCCAGATTTACCTCTTTTGTAACTCTTATGGCCTGTTTGGTTCGTAGAATGAAATAGATAATGAATTAAGTAGTTATTCTTTGGAATAGAAAAGATGAGGAATAGAATAGAATGTGTATTACTTTGTTTGGTTTAAGGAATAGAATAAATAAAGAATTTCTATTCTATTGTTTGATTTCAAAATTTAAACTTGGAATAGGAAACGAATAACTAATAAAAAGACTAAAATACCCTTATTATTATTATTATTATTGTTATAATAATAATAATTATTATTATTACTTATTAATTATTATAAAATGTCTATTTATTATTATTATTATTAATTAAATTTATTCTTATTTTTATTATTAAAATCCTTATTATGATTAATTTTCTTCATCTTCTATTTATTATTATTATTATTATTATTATTATTATTATTATTATTATTATTATTAACTTTATTATTCTTATTATTATTATTATAAATTTTCTTCTTCTTCTTCTTCTTCTATTATTATTTACAAACAGGACAACTGAATTTACCAAAAACAAAACTTTACAAAATAGGAACTTCTTTTTCAGAATTTTTCATAAGGATTTTTGTTTGTTCTCTGCAAACCTTTATATGTCTATACAAAAACAACTGGGCACGTGAAGCTTTATGTCCCAACAAACCCAGAAAAAGGAGTTTGCCAAGAAAAGAGATCAAACGCCTAGAAACTCACAAGAGCTTGTGTGTCCTAATAGCTCATGAAAAATTACAGAAACCCAGTTAAAAGGGGAAGAAAACCAAAAGGAAAATAAAAAGAACATATTTTGATGTGTGTTTTCAGTGAGGAATCTGGACAATCCAATAGAGAAGGGAAAAGACTATTTCAAGGAATCTAATAAATGTCGAGGTGATGCACTTCTCCACAGCAAGCACTACACCTTCTGTTGTCTTCAAGCCAATAGCAGTTAAACCCAACTGTA
>JAOSBN010000179.1:5908195-5973948 GCA_027563595.1 Erythroxylum suave | reverse complement strand
TCAACGTCGAAGAAGGAAAGTTGTTTCAGAGGCTAAAGAAGGATAACTTGTTTAGGAGGCTTCAACGTGAGAGGGTAAAGTTGTCTTCAACGAGAACAACAGAGGATCAGCCATTCGTTGAATAAGTAAAGATAGGTTGGCAGCGGGTTTCTCAATTCTCCAATTTTTAAGAATAAGTAAACCAGATGCTTACTTATTCTGTGTCTATTTTTAAACCAAACGTTGTCTTCGGAATATATTAGGAATGTCTTATCTTTAGAATGGATATTTCATTCTACCAAACAGGCCGTTAGAGTGGAATCTTAGGAGCTTATGATTAGTTTGATAAAATTGGGATAGCTAATATGTAACAAAAACAACAATAAAAAAGAAACATTACAATAGTGGCCCACGTAATTATCAAGCGATTTCATTAGCCCCACGTGTGAGGGTGCTATTTATTAGCTGGTAACATGCAAAACTATTTTTCGGATTGGCTTAGCTGAAATGGCCGGAATGTGTTTTCTAAGAATCTCCTCACTCAACGAGTAGAGTTCTATTGTTAATTAAAAAGTCATTCTATTTGTTATTATATTCATGTTGTGGCCATAATTTTTGACACAATTTTTTATTAATATGTTCCAATTATTTTGTATCAAAACTGTTCTATTAAATCTTATTTATATATTTATATAAAATATATATAAATTTATAAATGAGATTTAATAATAAAAACATCATAACCAAAATAAAAATCAGTCCTAAACCTATTTCAGTGTTTATCTACCTTTCGAATTTAATGTATAAAATAAATATTTATTTATAATGACGACAATCATTATAATCTTCGTAACGTGCGGATGCCCACGTGGCTGTCACTAATTTACCTAGAATTCGGCGCATTCTCTTCTCAACGGCCCGATCTGTATAACGGCGCCGTCAACATCCCCGTTACATATTCCCTGTCACTGTTAACGGACCCTGGACCACCAAACATCAAAACCAACACCCATTTTCTTGCGCACTCTCACTCATTCACTTGCTCACCACTCCTCTCCTTATATTCACCCAATCTTCACCATTGAATCTCTAACCATCATCATCTGATTGTCATCTACCATCTAGCTCAGATGAGGAAGTGCAGAGCAATTGCGGCCGTAGAAATGGCTGAGGTTACCGGCGTTCGTACCAGAGCTCGTGCTCTCGCATTGACGGCTGTTGCTGTTGCTGCAGCCAGCTCTGGCTCTGATAAGAAAAGGAAAGACCACAGTCAAGAGTTGAACATCTCCATTAAACTTAGGAACAGTAGTGCTACTACACGTAGACGTAGATGCGTAACAATTAAGCCTGAGAATTCAGTCTCCTCGTTTCCGGAGGCGAATTCCTGGCACAGGAGCGTGATCGAGGATAGGTGCTCCAGCCCTAGCTCCGCTTCTTGTCGCTCCAGTAATGGATCGAGCGAAAGAATTAAATTCCCAGATCTGGATAAGGTGAATTAAATTAGGTTTTCGCGTGTTATATATATATGAGCACGAATTCTATTCTCGAATTTTCAGTATTTTGCGCTTTAATTGCTTTTCCATTATTTTAGATATTTACATTTTTTTTCTTATTTTGGTTTTTGCAGGAAGAGAGTGCTGAAGGCGAAACGTCAATGGATTATAGCTGCAGAGAGAGGTTTAACTATTTATATAATTTTAAGTGTGGATTTGAATTGAATATCTGTGTACGTCCCTAAATTTTGAAATTCAAATATTTGGCGATCTAATAAATTCTTCAGTTTAAAATTCACCAAGTCTGGTGGGTGTACACATATAAACGCATACACGGTCTAGTCTTTTCTCCATCTTCTTAGAGTAAACTGTGAACTGCTTATGTTTCAGGAGAGAGACGACGACGTGGAGTGAGGTTAGAGAAGAGTTGTTAGACGACCTGTATTCGACAGCGAGACCATCGGGGTCGATTTCTCGCCGCAGATCAACCGCAGCGGAGAAGATGCCTACGGACGCAGAGTTGGAAGAATTCTTCGCGGAAGCCGAAAAAGGCCTCAAGAAACAATTCGTAGAAAAGTAAGTACAAAAATTGTAATGGAGGCCACAATCATGCATGCATTGTATGTGTATACAGATCTCATGAACCGCCCGTTTAATTTGTTCATGGACAGGTACAACTACGATATCGAAAAGGACGAGGCATTGGAAGGACGATGGGAGTGGGTTAGATTAAAGCCATAAAGCGGAACGAAGGAAAAATTTGGTTAATTAGGTCATCAATTAATCATATAATATTTATGGCTTTACTTTAGGTCCTGTTAATTCAAGTGTCTAGCAATAGCTAGCTGTTGATCCAGGTCTTCTTCTTCTTCAATTCCTTTTGCCGTAAAATGTTCGTGTACAGCTCTCTCTCATCAGCTCAGACGTGACTCAATGTAAGAGCTAAATTCTAAAAGCTTATTGTGTTATACCCGTAGAAGTATTTGAACTGCTGCAAATTATATATTCAGCCTTTTAATTAAGGAGAGAAAGAGCAGTGCTCCAGTCGACAGTTGAGTAATAACGAGAAAGTTAGTTTCTTCTTCTTCTTTTTTTGTTTAAAACATTTTTGTCAATTGTAGAGATATATATTTAGTTTAGATTTTTCCTCCTTAAATTTCGTGTCTGTTTATGATGATCAGCTCAGTCTGCTACTGCTTTTGATTTGCTTCTCTCTCTCTCCTTCTCTCCGTGTGTGCTGTGTCCGCGTACATCTCCGGAGCATCAGATTTCCTTCTCTTTAAAGCTGACGAAATGGAGCTGTTTATGTTTGTCGTTACCCGATTTATTTTTATTTTCTTTATCTATCCAACTGCACTCTGAATTGCATTTCCGTATTTTTGGTTAGGGAAGAACAAAGATAAAGTTTTTAAAAAGAGGAAGAATGAGAAAGGTAAAAACGCGCGGGGGTGTGGGGGGTGTGTGTAATTCGCTGGGTGAAGGAGGCAATTGCACGGAGGCATGCCGTGTAAGTTACGGACACGTGCAGTAGAATAGAAAGTTCACGCTGTACACCCCATGTGAAAGTGTTTTCAATGTGCTTTTATGTTTTATCCGACCCCTTTCCTTCTCTATTACCGTATTGCTACTACCAGTAAACAGTAGCAATCTATCTGCTACCATCCACTGCTGCTACGTTTTTATGTCCTTTTTTTCTCGGTCCTTAAAAATTAAAAGGAAAGCCATTCTCTCGGTCTCTCCAAGTGTGTTGGTGTGCGCGTTATGATTTTACATTTTAATGAGAGTGGATGATTTTTGTTTTATACCTTCTGATTTTTGTCTCCCTATCTTTGCAATACTAACGGGAAGTCTTTTGAGAGTATAGTTACTGTAATGGTAGTAAATTTTTCATAAACAGTTGAGTTTGAACATGGCCCGGGGCTTTGCATTGCACCTGTCAAATATTCTGAAAATCTCCTCGATTCAACACCTTTCTTCGGTTTTTGTGGCATTAATTTGCTAATGTACCTCTGAACTCCTTTTTTTCCCAAGTATATCTTAACTCATCTTGCGCTATATTTAGTTATACTTAAAGTTTTTAATGGAATGATTTATAATGTAATGAAATATAAATTGATGTAGTATTAGATAATTATTGTTCGAAAGAAATAGAAAAAATTTATAATATAATATAGTGAAGTATTATTTGGATAAAGAGTTTATAATCTAATATAGTATAAAGTTGTTTATTATTTTACATTTCATCCTGAACTTTCAAATCTGAAGTTTTTCATTTTTATCGTTTATGATATAATGAAATAAAATATGAACCCCTCCTCTTTTATCTCATTTCATTTCATTTTATTATAGACTCTCCTCCAAACAATTCTATTTTATTTCATTATATTCCATTAATAAATCTCAAATTAAACATATTTTGAGTGAACAACTTATATCATTGTTATTGACGTTCAATCTTTGCCTGTTGAGCTGTATCTTTTCACCTCAGCGTACGAGCGAAACCTCTTTTTCGTTTCCAAATGTCAGCACCAAATAAGATGGCAAAGATTTCTGAAAGCTAGAGGTTTTACATTTGGTACGTTGTAGTTTCCCGTTACATAGAAATACAGCCTACGGGAGTTTAAACAAAAATCTCTATATTTGGGTGAAGTCAATCACATCCGTTCACTATTTCGCTTTTTTACGTCTTGGAACTAAAAGATGATACAAATATTTAAGGATACTTATGAAATGAATTGTCTAAGTTTAGAATTGACTTCAATCTAGTCATTTGACACACTCTATACACCACAAATTTAAAAGGCATTGAAATATTAAACTCATTTTTATTTGTACCTCTTTTCTAGCATTTATTAGATTTATAATCTTAAATCTATTAAAACCAATAATTAATTTAAATTGAAAACATATTGTACATTGCACACACACATATATATAATGATTTTCTTTAACTTTTTTTAAAAATATTTTTTGAGGCTATCATTTCTGTGTTCACACTTTCAATAATTTTTTTGGTCGTTTTCTCCTAACTTAGTTACAAATGGGACAAATAATTGAATTATTCTTAGCCTTAGATAAAGCTTTCACTATTCTTTCAACTAATTATCCCAGAAAGCAAGAATCTCCGGTTTGACCCATAAAAAGTATTACTATACAGGCCTTTACTTTGATGCCTAATGTGACCTCAAGCACTAAAACCAGGAATAGAATTTTTCATGTTATCAGATTCGCTGACAGTGGTGACTTCTTCGTCTCTTTTGACAGTTAGCACAGACGTCTGTTGCTACGAGCCTTTAGGAGTGGTTGAGTTGGTGAAGTAGGAGAGCATAGGATTAAAAAGTCATGTGTTCAATTCTCTTTATTTACATTCTCTCAATCAAGCCTGTTGTACAAGATTTATCTAGTACGGAATACCTGATTGATGTAATTTGTCAGCTATTGCGTTAATCTGAAAATTTACGCATTACACATTTAAAGGATAGCGATTACGGTTCTTCCTTTTTTTTAAAAAAAAAGTCTACCGCTATGAATTGCCCGTGAGCTACTAAATAGTACTAAAACTTATTCACTAAAAGACAGTGTACAAGACACAATATTCTCTCTTTTTCCAATTCAAGTGCAAACAAGCTAGCTTCTTCGGTCTGGTAAATTGGGTTATAGATTCTTTCTCTGGTTGTAAATGGCAATTATGAGTGCCCATAACCATTAAACTAATGTCTCACGCTCTTTCCAAGTTACAGGTAATCGATAAGGACATGGATTATCTGTCGACGGTACAGACAGAGAATAAGCTAGATTTCATCTTGTTAATTTCTAAGGATCCAATGCTAATGAATGGTTTTGTAGACTACTTTTCGAGTATTATTAAGACTATCTATTCTGTACTTATTGTCCAAATGATAAGGTCGAGTAGTGAATGATCCTATCAAGAAGAGCGTAAGCCCTAACAGATACAGTTGTTATGAGAGTCGTGCAAAAATGAGTTCCACATATTAAATAAAGAGAACGAATCAGTTCTCAGCTGAAAAGATCTCGTGCAAAAACATGGTTGAAGAGATCAACATTGCATAAGAAAACACAACGATATTTACAGAATTAATGGTAGTTAGTGGTAGTTGTTGCATCCGTGAAAGGATGTGACATCTAAGGCTGCAGTCATGAAATTAATAATTTGAGTGGAAGTTGATATCTGATGAATGACCAAAGCCTTTTTGGCAACTAGGTTATAAATAAAATAAATATCAGGCTCAATGTCTTCGTTCGAGCATGCGAAAAGAGATTTGCAGCACGAAAAATAACGTTAATATTATCACTTTATAAGATGGATTTGTAGTAAAATATCTAATAGACACTAAAACAAAGTCTTGATTTGACGTTCGAAAAATCGTTGCAAACAGCTACCGTATGTTGTGACGATAAATCGTCATTAAAACTAAGCGTTTAGCTACTAAAAGGAAAAGCATTACAAAAGAAAAAATATTTCGTGACGAATGACAAAAATCGTCGCCAAACAGTCAACATTTAGTGACGATTACATGAAAATCATCATAAAATGATCCACAATAGGTGACAATTTTACATATTCATCACTAAATTAACTTAAGTGACACTTTTCAAAAATTGTCACCATAATTTGTTAAACATATGGTGACCACTCTAGGAGATCGTTACCAAAGGGTTCACAATTGGCGACGATTATGCAAAATCGTTAGCAAAAAGACGTTTGGTTTTTTTCTATATTTTTGACATTGTCACTAAAAGTGACCATTTGGCGACAATATTGTGAAGTGTGACCAAAAGATCAAGACTTGGAGACGAATTTTGAGTATCGTCACCAAAAGTTACACATTCAGTGACGATTTCTGAAAATTGTTACTAAATCACTACAACAAAAGTGTTTTTTCACGACATTATTTTTTGCGACGTAACAGAAATAAAAGAAAACATATCACGAAGTTTTTAAATATTTGTCACTAAAACCAACCATTTTATGATGAAAATAGTAAGCGTCGTACAAGGAAATACCTTTGGAGACGTACATTTAAAATCGACACCAAATCCTAAACAATGGGTGACGATATGTAAGAATCGTGACAAAATAATGCAATTGCAATGAAATACAAAATGTCACCATAAGCAGTCGAGCATTTGGCGATGCACAACAGAGAATCGTCAAAAAATATTATACGTTTCCCGATAATAATATAAAGCGTCACCAAAATGAATAAATTTGGTGACGAAATTATATTTTCGTCTCTAAATTCTATACATTCAGTGACGATTTACATTAATCGTCAATAAATGTCACGCATTATGCGATGATTGTTGAAAATAGTCACAAAATGTTGCTCGTTTTGTGACAAAATGTGTACATTTGGTGACGATTTTATAAATCGTCACTGAATGATTGGAATTTTCAAAAATTGTTAATATAAAATATTTATAATCTATCATACTTACATGTTTTGTTGGAGATTTATTGTGTGTTTACAATGTATTATTGAACAAAAACTGACAACTTATTTTTAAGGACCTAACATTAATTAATCATTAGTATTTATTAACATTGCAAAAATTAGTTAATAAAAATTTAAATTATTTTATCAATATAATAAAATATTATATGGAGTAGCGCAAACTTTGAATTATAGAAGTTATCTAATTCATAGATTCATAGAATTAGAACAATAACAGTCAATATTCAATAGTACGCAACTTGACCCGTAAGTAATACATATATTCTTTGCCAAATTATTGCAGATATAACAATAAATAAACTTTAAAGCTGAGATTAGTTGATTAACTCGCTAACTGAAATTTATATAATTATTTATTCAGATTCCAAGTGACATGAGATTCAGTAAAGGTAAATGAGTCCCCAATGTCTAAATTCCCCAGAAGGGCCCTTGCACATTCGAACGCATAAATTGAAACAGTAATAGCTTTTTCCTTAAATGTAGGGTTTCTCATACCCTCTTCTTACAGCTTCTTTGTTATCTCTAAATTTGAAGAGGATGCAGTGAAATGGTCGCTAGATTTAGAACCTAAAATACAATCAGTATAGAAGTTAGATATTATTATATTAGTAAACCATTAAATAGATTGAAATTGGGTGACGTGCATACGTGTATGAGTAGACGAAGTATTCGAAATTGATGAATTTGCCAAATCAACCGATTTTCCTTTATAGACTGTTGTGACATCACTCTTGCCTCCACGAGTATACATGTCACATTCGAGAATGAAGGAAGCTCCAAACAACATGTAGTATAAACCATCAAATGTGAATATATATATATATATATATATATATAATAGCTTCATAAAAGGAAATGAGATATACATAATAAGGGAAGTGACGTTGTTCGAATGATACTAAACACCTTGAAGCAGAAGATCGGCCATGGAAGGCATACGATGATTAGTGTATATAGTGGAGATTTCTTTTTCAGCATTGGTTTTCTCAGCAGGGACAATTTTTGCCACACTCATCCCAACGGAATGAATTAGGGCCATCGTGAACTAGTCTCCATGTTAACATTCCTTCATTAATAATGTTAAGAGGTAAAGGCTTTAAAAGTTGATTTAGAATAAAGCGATAATGTGTTTAAGTCCAATTGATGATAAATGAAATTACTCAGGTTTAGCACTTAATGGATTGCTTATATTATAACACCTTTCAAATGCAAATTGTTATAGAAATATCATCGAACACCTTATAGACATGACAAACTCATCCCAAGATTCAAATTCAAATCTTATGGTTTCCCTTCTATAGCTAACATTAACAAATTTTATGCTACTTCTATTCACAGACAACCTAAAACCATCTAGAAGCAACTTTAGAAGATTCAGTAGATATTGGTGAGGTAACCTAAATTAATTCAATTCCGAAAACTAGATGAGCAAAATCCAAACTCTCCAACGACAATGTTATAATAACATAACCTAAAGAAATCAAATTTTAAGGTATTGCTAGGATAGAAGATAACTAACTTTTCAATAGTCCTACTTACCGAAATTGATTAGATTTAATTTCAAAATCAAATAAAAATGGAGTGGATAACACTATTAATGGATTGCGTTGAGTATAACACTTTTCATATGCAAATCGTAACAGAAATATCATCAAATACCTTACAGACATGACAATGATAACCCAAGATTCAAATGCAAACCATATGATTTCCCTTCCATAACTAACATTAACACATTCCATGCTTTCCAATGATAATGTGCAAATAACATAACACAAAGAACTAAAAAACAATTATAAAACACATAGAAATCAACTTCAACACCGCAAAAAATACCCTATGTACAGATCTACACAAAGAATGTCCAGATCTAGTGTAGAAACATACATATCACAACTTTATCACAAAAACTTGTCAAACAAAGAGCTGATCTAGTCAGTAACAATTTATAAATGAAGATCACCTCAAATGAAAATACAGAAGATAGTAAAAAAGAAGTTAAAGGATAGTAGATCATGTTTTGATCAAGTGAATAGCTTTGACACATGGGTAAGATGTCGAAGATTGCTGGTTTTGGGAAGAGTTGTTCAAGATTACAAAGGAAGAAAGGTTTGGAAATAAAGGTAAGGGTTTTTAAAGACAATAAAGAAGGGTTTTGGTGACGTTTTACAAAATTCATTGCCAAATGATACTTTTAGGTGACGAAAATATACATTGTCAGTAAAGCAAATAATTTTTGCGACGATTTTACATATTCGTAGCATATTGTTGTACATTTTGCGATGGTAAGAAGTACTTTGTTGCCCAAGCGTAGTATTTCGCGACGAATAATAGTTTCGTCGCAAAATGTGGCACATCAGAATAACGTATTGGTGACGGTTCCAATGATCATAGCTAAATGTTTGGCAATTTACGACGAATTTTAGTTTCGTTGCTAAATGCTACAACGATTAAAAAAATATAAAGTCGAACAATGTCGATCTAATGACAAACGATGTCATCCAACCTTATACGTTTAAACAACAGCCTCACCCCCTACCTAGCAAATCGTCTCTATGCGCGTTCCCTCTATTTTCTTTTTTCTAAATCTTTTGGCCGTCGTTCTTTAACCAAGCTTCTCCTTTTCTTGTCGACTACTTGTTCTTTTCTTCCCCCAACTATCATCTCGTGGAGTAGAGCTCAACGTGGTGAGTTTTTTGTCATTTCTTGTGGGTGTGTTTCTTAATGTCTTCGATATATCGAATGTTTTGGGTTAATTGTTTGTGGTCTCCTTCATTTCTGGTTTGAGTTGTTTGCATGGATTGAAGGTTTTTATTGTTGGGTTTATGTTTAATTGACATAATGATTGAGAAGAAAGAGAAAAGAATTGAAGTTTGGTTGGTTAAATCGTGTGGTGTTTGTGATGCTTGGAAGTTGTTCAGTGAAAGTCCTGCTTGGAATTTCACTGATGAAAGTTGTATGTTTTGTAAGTTTATGTTGTTTTCATTTGGAGACATTCAATTAGAAATGTATATCCAATCAATAAAGCATAAATATAAGTTTAAAATTTAGCATATCCATTTTTCACATAAGGATCCTACATTATTCATATCAACATTTTTTTTATAAGTTAATCCACAAGTTGAGAATCCTACGCAAAATTTTAGACTTGAAGTTCCTACATCTTTTAATTTGTCTTTCGAACTTAGAGGTGTTAGGTTTAAAGGTAAATCTAACATTAAATCAAGATATTTATAAGCTAACAACAAGTAAAAGGAAAGTAGCAATTAAGAGCACTAATAAAGATACTGACCTTGCAAACAATTAAAAATTTTTTAGCCATGGTTGTTATTTTGGATTGTACTTTGCATTAAACCAATGACCGTGAATTATACTTTTGTAAATATTTTGGATTGTACTTTGCATTAAACCAATGACCGTGAATTATACTTTTGTAAATATAAGTTGGATTATACTTTTGTCATTGTCCTTCCAAACAATTAAAAAATAGCATTAAATCATTTGTCGTTGTCCGAAACAAATTAGTAAGTGCAATATTTTTAATTTATTATTCTATTTTTTATTACAATAAATTCTAATTGGTTATAATTTTGTAAATTTATATTATAGAGTCAAACAGAGCTCCAAAGGCAAGAGTGTGACAGGATCACATTGTACAAGCACACACGCTACAAAGAAGGTCAAGCCTAGACGTCTGAAGAGACTCAGAGTAATTATGTAAGTTCAAATAAATTAATATTACATTTTATTTTTCTATGTAATAGTAAGTAATTATTTTTTACTCAACTCGATTTTCTACTTTAAATCGTAAGACAAGATGCAGGAGTTGTTGCACACATCATTGACTGAGGGGAATCAGCCCAATGTCGATGACATTTGCAACAATGTCCTTGGTACACGATCGAGCTGTATCAAGGGTCTTGGGTATAACCCTAAGCCTGTTGGTACATCTTCGTCATGATCAATTATAATGATGGCGCTTCAAGAGGAGAACAAGCAACTAAAGACTAAGTTAGATCATAATATTAAAGAAGTGAACAGGCTCAAAAAATCGGTTAGACAAATACTAGGCTCTTGATATGTTAGTGGTAGTGACTCTGATGAAGACTCTTAGTTTGTAAGTTATGTGTAAATATTTTATTGTTAAAAATGCATTCCATTTAATATGTGTAAATATTTCAATTTATTATTATTTAAAAAATTTAACACTAACATTAATTATAAAATGAATAATTTTAATATTTCAAACTGTCTTTAAAATTTTGTTCAATTCGTTTAAAACAATTATAATAATTATTAAATTAAAAATTAAAATTTATCAATAAATAATATTAGCTACCAAAATAAAATGGGGACAAGAAATCTAAAAATGTAATAAAATAAAATAAATTCGTCTTTAACAATTATAATAATTATTAAATTCAAAAATAAAAAATTTCACTAAATAATATTAGCTACCAAAACATTTCGTCACAAAAGGTCATTAACTACAAATATAAAACGTTGCTAAAAATGTTTTGCTACAACAAAATATTAGTAGCTAAAACTATTTTGATACCAAAACAAAATCGTCGCAAAAAACTATTAGCTACGAAATATAAATCGTTATAAAACATTTTTACTTAAGTTTAACAAACATCTCTAAAAGCATTTAAGAACAACAAAGATTTAGTAGCTAAAACTATTTTGCTACTTAAGTAAAATCATCACTAATAAGAATTACTTACGAAAAAATTTTAGTAAGGAAACAGTTTTAGTTTTCTCTACGAAACATAAATGTTGCAAATAACTATGTACCATGTTCTCTCTTATCGTGGGTTAGCATTTTTTGCGACAAAATATTTATGACAAAATTACTTTTTCCCGATGACTACATGAAAATGTCTTGGATTTATTTTGCTATCACTAGTCCACAACGGTCTTGGCGACAATATTGATTTGTCGCTCATTATTATTTGCGACGATTATTTACTCTTTTCCGACGTTTAATTTCATCGCTAATTGTCCTGTTTGTTGTAATGAATGGTCTAACATTCAGTGACGATTTCTGGAAGTTGTCACCAAAGGGCTAACATGTTACAAAATTGTTAAACTAACATTTTTATATTCTATCATAGTTAAGATATGTTTTATTGGAGATTTGTTTTGAATGTTTACAAGGTATTGTAAACATACACAACATAATTTTAAGTGTTAAACAGTAGCATTAATTAATCATTAATATTTACTAACATTGCAAAAACTAGTTATTAAAAATTTAAATAATTGTGTCAATATAATAATATGATATATGGAGTAGTACGAACTTTGAATTAGAAGTTTAACAAATCATACAATCATTGAACAAGAACAATACCAGTCCACACTCAATAGTACGTAGCTTGACCCCTAACTAGAAGAGAGGTTGTTTGACAAATTCTTATAGATACAACAATAAATCAACTTTAAAGCTAAGTCTATTTGATTGCAATGATAAATGACAATGATATAATTATTTATTTAGATTCCAAGTGACATGAGAGTCAGTAAAGGTAAACGAGTCCCCGATATCTGGATTCCTAAGAAGGGTCCTTGTATGTTTGAAGGCACCAATTGAAACAGTAATAATTCTTCTCTCAAGTATAGGGTTTTTCACACCCTCTTGCAATAGCTTTTCCGCTATAGCTAAACTTATAAAGGATACAGTGAATGAGTCGCTAGATGTAGTATGGAAAATAGGTTCTCCAGATGAACTACTAGTACGAAACAGTTTACCTAAAACACAATCAGTATAGTAGTTAGACATTGTCATATTAGTAAATTGTAAAACAAACCGAAATTAGAGTGACATGCACACGTGAATAAGTCGACGAAGTCTGTGAAATTGACGTATTTTCCAAAACAACTAATTTCTCTAATCCTTTACAGACCATTGTCACATTGCTCCCATCTCTATGGGCATACATGTTATCTTTGAAATTCAAAGAAGCTTAAAACAACATATAGTATATACCATTAAATGCTAATATATATAATAGCTTCATAAAAGGAAATGAGATGTACATAATAAGGAAAGTGACATTGTTCGGATGATACTAAAAACCTTGAATCAGAAAATCAGCCATGGAAGGCAAACGATGATTAGTGAATGAAGTGGAGATTTTTTCTTCATTGTTTATTTTTTTAGCAGGGAAAATTTTACCACATTCCTCCCAAAGGAATGAATTAGGGTCATCTGGAACCAGTCTCCATGTCAACATTCCTTAATTAATAGTGCTAAGAGGTATATTATGCAAATGTCGATTTTGGAATAAAATGATGATATATTCAACTCCAATTTTGATGATAAGTGAAAGTGGTCCAGTTTAGC
Source organism: Erythroxylum suave (assembly GCA_027563595.1). Taxonomy (NCBI): domain Eukaryota; kingdom Viridiplantae; phylum Streptophyta; class Magnoliopsida; order Malpighiales; family Erythroxylaceae; genus Erythroxylum; species Erythroxylum suave. The sequence continues at coordinate 5,960,650 of JAOSBN010000179.1, read as the reverse complement.
ACTTATACATCTTCAATGTGCCTAATGATATGAAAGTTTTCCTTACTAAAATTTCAAAAATCTATTGTGTAGTTTGTATCAGATGCAAAATTTAGAATTTAAAGTATAATAGACATGACTATGTTCTTGATGTACAAAAATATAGTATTATCTATATTTCTCTATATTCCTATTAATGGAAATGAATAAAAGTAAAATACGCTTGAAGGCCTTTCATCAAATAGTTATGAAGTTTTGATGAGGGAAGCGTTAAAGGTTGTTGGGAAGACAGACATAAAGAAATAACAAAGATAGACAGTAAATCATCTTCAAATCACAATTATAAACATAACTCATACATTAAATGCATAAATTATCAACTCATAATAAACAACTAAAGGTATAAGTTAAACTTAGCATAACTTCATTAATGAAAATTGAACAAAAGAATAATACTGATCCAGTGAATAATGGTTCTTCGACGGTGATAACCACAATAAAGAACCCAAAAAGAAGAGAGGATTTTGAATTGGTGTTGACAGCTTGAACGATAATGGAGTATCCTTTTATGTTTTTGTCTTTGAAAACCTAATACAAAATAAAGTCATTTTTCTTGTTTAGGTAAATGATGTCATTTATAGTTTGCTATAGTTGATTGGAAGTAGTATTAATTAGTTTCTTACGATCTATTATATTTGGTTGAAAAACGTCAGATGTAGCGACTAATACATAGTCCATTGCCAAAGCCTGCAGGTTCATAAATAATTTTTAATAAATTTATTTTCCTATTCCAAGTAAAACATAATTTGAATTAAAAATTAAATTATTCAATTGTAAACTATTTGCAAATTAATTTGTTGACCGTTTAAATAAATTAAAATTGACTTACAATTTTCAGAAAATTATACATTTTCATTATTATAATTTCAAAAAATTATACATTTTAATTATTGTAATTCAGAAAAAAAATTATAATAATTTAACAAGACATTGTAATATAATTAGAAAACTATTTCTAACAAATTATATTTAAAGATTAGTCATTCCAAAAAATTAAGCAAATGAAGAACAATTGCATATATAAGTGAGAAGATTAGTTTTTCATTCTGTTATTGGTAATAGGAAAAACTCATATATATTAATCAATTAGGAAATTAAGAATGTAAGGAAAATGCTTGGGTTTTTGCGACATTGTGTATAATTGGTAGCGAAATTTAAGTGATAGGTGATGAAAATTTTGATCGTCGAAAAAGGTAAAAGGTTTAGTATTGGCGATAATTGATCAATTTGGTAGCAAAATGTTGTACATTTTACGACGTTATTTTATTTTCGTAGCAAACGTTTAACATTTGGCGATGAAATATAGATTCGTTGCCAAATGTACGGATCAGAAAAATTAAACTATGTCATTTTCCTTATATATTGTCGTATGTCACCTTTTTTAAATGTATTGGTGTCGGTTATCGAATATGATAGGTAAATATTAGGCATTTGACGAAGAATCTATGTTTCATCACCAAATGTTACAATGGTAAAAAAAAATTTAGGTGGGCGTTTGTCTTATGAAAAATTAAACCCGAAGCCCCTCCCCCCAACCCACCTCCTGCGTTCTTTCTTCCTCCTCTCTCCCAGTGATTTTTAGATCTTTTCGTCCATTGTTTTTACAAGTTTCTTGTGTTATCTTCAGTTTTCCTCTATCATCTCCCTACAGTTGTACTCAACCTGGAAATTAGTTCTTCGATTTGTTCTAGGTTTGATTTTCATCTTGTGTTTATTAAATGCTATGTTCATCATCAAACTTAGGATTAGTTGTTGAGTTGTTTGCATGGATTGAGATTGATAATTGTTTAATTTGATATTTGAATGTGTTAATGATGGTGAAGAAAGGGAACAGACACAATGAAAGCTTGAAGTTTTGATTGAGTTATGTTATAGTTATAAGGTGTCCAATGAAAGTCCTGTGGGGTTTGGTGGATTTTGTTTTGATATGGAATGAATCACCTATATCACCTCTAAACTCTTTCGCTAAATTTGAATTGTTCTATTATATTAAAATGACTTTACATTATAAGTGAATGTTATCTAAACGTCAATATTTGATTTTGATTTATAACATTGGAAGTTGTATATGCTTGTATATAATAACTTAACCCATTGAAAGCATTTTATAACATTTTCTATTTGGTTTAAAAGGATTAAATCCCAACAATAAATATGCATATAACTTGCTTTACAAGTCCAAAGTATGTAACATTCTATAATTATCGCTTTGAAAAATATCTACATAACAGGTTATGAGAAAAAGAAGAAATCCTTAGAGTTAGGGAAGAAATACAAAAAGATGAGAGGATTGTAGTAGAATGGTGAGAAATCATCACTTTATGTAGCTTATGTATAAAGAGGGATACAAAGAGAAGAAGGCTTTTGGATTCAACCATAAACTCAAGTTAAACTTGATATTGGACTTATTAAAAATTTTGTTATTACTTATAAAATTTTAGATTTAGTGAAATAGAAGTTGCTTAGAATTGGACTTAGTTTTTAACCACAACTTTGTATTTCCCTGTATCTTTTATTAAAAGTTTTGTTATTACTGCATTCATTTTAGACTTGGTTAAATGGAAATTACTTAGGATTGGATGTAGATAACAACTTTATATTTCTTTATAGCCTTTCTTATATGATTAAAGACATTACGAGATGCCATTTGAGTTAATGGATGATGATGATGAGTTCTTTTATATGAACTACATATTGAGTTAATAAGGACATAGCTTTGAGTTAAAAGCTTTGTGTTCATTACAAGTTGAATATTAGTTGGTATTATTGATGTTCAGAGCTTTTAGCATTGGATATTTATTAAGGATGAGGTCACTCACTAACAACTTAATATAAACATAATTGCAAACAACATCATAAAAGTTGAAAAATAGTTGTCTATAGAAATAAACATACCTAACAAATAACTATAATATAATATCAAAGTTGATAAAGTTTATATCCTTCAATTTTATACAAAATAGAGTTACAAAAATAGTTATAATTACTAGAATACAAAAATAGATACAAAAATAGTTATAAATACTAGAATACAAACATAAATAGAATGCTTGAAGAAAAGGTAATGTATTTCATATTTTGTTGCCTATTTAAACTTAATAAGATGTCTTTAGCAACTGATGGAGCTACCTTGTCTTCATTTTTGGTTTTTAGATTGATAACCTGGTTGTAGAAAACACAAAACTAAATTATTGTATAATTCATCTTGTTCGACCAATTAGAGAGACCAAAGCTAAGTTTGAGAGTTTGAAAGGTAAATCTGTGAAAAGTTTTTCCATCCAACAGCTTCATTCCTATGCGATGTTATTATGAATATTCATTATTAGAAAGGCAACTTAGTTGCTTAAGTCTCTCATATTCTTCATTTAAGCATTGTTTGAAGTCTATATATTGGCATTAACATGTGTAGCATGCTCTTTGATACTTTAAGAATTGTTAGAGAAGGATCCAATTGGACGAGACCTTGACACTAAGCATTGAGGGTTGTTTAGCTTGTGTTGCTTATTTGTAATTCATGCTCCATCTTTTTTGTAACTTTCTTGGAGATATCAGATAGTATTGTGAAGTTCAACAAACTAGGAAGTTTAGGGTTGTCTACATGTAAAGAGAAATCTACTGTTTGTTTCCTATAAACTGAAAGAGAATAAGAAGATGAAGAATACTTATTTCTTGAATATTTTTTGGAAGCATTATAGATAGGAAGTCTCATCAACTACTTCTTTATGCCATTTTTTCATTCACCAATTATACTTCTTTATGACACTTTAGCAATTATACTTCTTTGTGCCACTTTTTCATTCACCAGATAGTTAATACGTAGGCTTAGAGAAATTCTTTACTCATTTCTCCAAGCCTACGTATCATATTATATGTTACCATACTCCTAATTGTACTGTTTATTTCCTTTAATGCATCAAGAACCACTTGGGACCTTATTCTTGTATATAGTGAAGAACTAATGTGTCTTTTCTAAGTCACTTGTTTAAAGTTTAAGTTAGGTAAAAGGATTTGTATTAATAGTTTGTTTTTACCAATTTTTTTAAAATTTTGTTATTACTTATAAAATTTCAAATATAGTGAAACAGAAGTTGCTTAGAATTGAACTTAGTTTTTAATTACAACTTTGCATTTCCTTGTATCCTTTATTAAAATTTTTGTTATTACTTCATTAATTTAAGACTTGGTTAAATGGAAGTTACTTGGCATTGGACTTAGTTAACAACTTTATATTTCTTTATAGCCTTTCTTATATGATTTTACTCACTAACAACTTAATATAAACATAATTGCAAACATCATAAAAGTTGAAAATATAGTTTTCTATATAAATAAACATACCTAACAAATAACTATAGTATAATATCAAAGTTGATAAAGTTTATATCCTTAAACTTTTTGACAAATTAGAGTTACAATTGTAGTTATTTTCGCTTTCGCTTAGATATTATATATTTCAATGTCACTTTTGCTTTTCACAATTTACCATGTAGCCATGAATGTTATCTATACACGTTCCACCTTTTAACGTTTTGTTCTCAAACTTTAACCTTTTATTCTTAGTTTTCAATTCATTTATAATAGATTTTGTTGTTCACCAAGTCCATTGTCTATTCATTTGAAAATATTACATCTCCCTTTTTAAAACAATAGTTGGTGACATATATTATTCAACAAATAGCAACTACTTTATTATTACTCACCTACCTTACAATTAGGACATTCATAAAGTCTTCTTCTAAAATTATCATACTTGTTAATCTTTTTTGCTTTTAACTATGACTCTTAGTTGTAGAATTGAAAGATTCACCATCCAGTATGCTTAAAGAAAGCCTATAATAATTCACCATCAATGTCCATTTTGCAGATTCTATGTTCCTCTAAACTATATAATTTGTGTGGCATCTTCAGGCACATTTTTCCTGTCCACCATATAATTAATTAATTTATATATATATCAGTTATTGTTTCATTAATTGTTTTATATATTGGTTGTCGTTTCATTCTCCCTACCCACCACATAATTAATTAATTGTTTACATAATTGGTGCAATTGAAACAACATTGTTGAGTAGATAGTAAACAACGCCACGTACCTTAATCACAGAGATTTTTTTTAACTTAATAGTAAACAAAAAATGCATGTAATAACTTAGTTATCTTCTTTTATTGTATAGCTAAATGAATAAGAGTTAGATGTGTTGTCGAAAATGGTCAACTGAATACGTAGAAGAAGTTAAAAGCTTCATGCAATTTGTAAAAGATCAAATAGGTGATGATGCAGTATTTATGGTCCATGCATCGATTGCTTAATTGTTGACTTCCAAAGTCAAGATGTCGTGTATAATCACTTGCTGATCTGAGGTATAGACAAATTTTATACTCCATGATTTTATCATGATGAACATAAGGAAGCAAGTTGTAGTAGAAGTGACGGTACATGTTATGATGACAGTTACAATAATGATGATAATGATTGTGATGTGAATGATGATGGTGATGATGGGATTGATGAGATGTTAGATGATTGTCAGAATTATATGGAGATTGTGAATAAAATATGATTGCCTAACATAATTGGTAGCATTACAGAAGATAATTTTGGGAAGTTATTGAAAGTTGCTCAAAAACAATTATATCCAGGGTGCTCTAATTTTTCACAACTATCATTTGTTGTAAAGTTGTTGCATTTGAAGGTTTATAATAAATAGAGTAACAAGTCCTTTGACATATCAACTGACTTACTAAACTATGCATTACCTATTGGACATAAGTTGCGGAAATCTTACTATGATGCGAAAAAACTGTTAATGGACCTAGGATTGGGATATATTATACTTCATGCTTGTTAAGTACGATTGTGTTCTTTTTTGGAAGGAAAGTAAAGATCTTCAAGAGTGTCCTATTGATGATACATCAAGGCGATGGGTGGATGATGGGAGAGGGAAAAAGATACCGAATAAAATCCTTCGATACTTTCCTGTTAAACCACGGTTACAAAGACTTTTTATGTCAACAAAAACAGCTATAGATATGAGGTAGCATAAAAAAACGCATTAATGATAACTTTATGTGTTAGCCAGCAAACTCAATGGCATAGAAAGAGCTTGATAGAAAGTTTCCATGGTTTAGACAAGATCGTTGTAATGTCCGACTTGGATTGGCCTTAGATGGATTTAATCCTTTTGATAATATGAGTAATTCATATAGCATGTGGCCGGTGATTCTAGTCCTATACAATTTACCTCTATGAAAGTGTATAAATAAGCCTTTTATGTTGTTGTCTTTGCTTATTCCAGGACCTTTTGGTCCTAGTAAGGACATCGATGTATACATTCAACTAGTAGTTAATGACTTAAACAATCTATGGGAAACTGGATTACAAACTTTTGATGTTGTTGAAGGCAAAACATTTATAATGCATGCTGTTGTTTTGTGGACTATAAATGATTTCCTAGTTTATAAGAATTTATCTGGATGGAGCACTAAAAGGTATATGGATTGTCCTGTGTGTAACCATCAAACATATTCAAAAAGGATACAAAGCAAAATATGTTATAGGTCATTGTTGTTATTTGGAACATAGGCATAGATGGAGAAGAATTAAACATTTTAATGGCACAGTAGAGTTAGGTGAAGCTCCAATTTAGTTTTTCGGTGATGATATTGTTTACCAGCTATCACATTTGTATGACATTACACTTGGAAAACACCCAAGTAATAGAAAGCGTAAGAGAAATGATCTCAAACTGAATTGGACAAAAAAAAGCATATTTTCCAACTTACCATATTGGAAGGAATTACTATTGAGGAACAGTCTTAATATCATGCATATTGAGAAAAACATTTGTGAGTCTATTTTAAGGACTATCATTGGAATTGATGGAAATCTAAAGACAAAATTAAGGTTGGACTAGACTTGGAAGACATGAATATTAGAAAGGATTTGCATTTGAAAAGAAGAGATGATGGCTCATACTTTATTCCCCCTTCTTGTTACAACATGTCAAAAAGCGAGAAACAATCATTCTATCAGTTCCTCCAATCACTCAAATTTCTTGATGATATGTATCAAATATAGGTCGTTGTATAAATGTTAAAAGAGGAAAAAGTGTCAGGGTTGAAAAGTCGTGATTGTTATGTACGTTTGCAATGACTGTTTACTGTTGGAATACGTGGGTGCTTGCCAAAGGATTTATCCATTACTTGGGTCAAGTGGAAAAGTGTTTTAAGCAATTATGTTGCAAGACACTTAAAGTTAAAGAGCTTGATAAATTGGAAAAAGACATAACATTGAATCATTTTCTAATGTTATGGTTCACTTAGCAATTCACTTACCATAGGATGCAAAACTTTGTAGACCGGTTTAATTTCGATGGATGTTTCTGATTGAAAGGTAATTCATATTAAATTCAGCAAGTTTTTTCTATGTTATTTGTTTGTAACAATTCCTAAGTTTATAATTGTTTATGTTTAGGTTTTTATGCTCTCTTAATTATTATATACGTAATAGAGCTCGATCAAAGGAGTCTATTGGAGAGGCTTATATAGCAAATGAATGCTTGACTTTTTGTTCAATTTACTTAACTGATGTGGAGACAAAATTTAATAGACTAGAACGTGAATTTGATTTTAATGACGATGGTGGGTTGTCTATATTCTCCCAAAAAGTTAGGCCACTTGGTGTGGGTAAATATGTGGAGTTAATTAAAGACAAATTCGAAATTACCCATTGGTATATTTTGAACAATTGTGAGAACGTTGATACATACATAGAGTGCATATATTCCTTTTCATTCAAACAATCATATTATAATTTTCTTCATTAACTCTGAGATCTTACTATCATTGTCTTTTTTAAATAGAGAGAATAAAGACACAATTCACAGCAAAGGGATTATTAATGTTAAAGAAAGACGTAGGCAAAAGTTTTTATCATGGTTTAGAAATCAATTATGTTCCATATTAAGTACATATTATGAAAATATAAGAATATGTCTCATTTTCATATTTATTTTCAATTTATCGTACAGATGATACGGTTACATAACTGTAATGTGTAAGAAGCGACAAAAATATTATATAGTTTGTCATGTGGGCCTCATATTTGTGGGAAGAAATACACAGGTTGCATTGTTAATAGGATGAGATTTCATATACGAGATCGAGATAATCAAGTTAGAAGTCAAAATATTGGAGTTGTCATTGAAGGATGTCATGGCGACGAAATCATTGACTTCTACGGTGTCATCTCTTAAATAATAGAATTGCACTACATCAAGGATAAGAAGGTTGTTCTACTTAAATACAAATGGTTTGATCTAACCAACATAAGAGTGAACATGCACATTACTAGCATAAATGTTAGCAAGACATGGTATGATAATGATCCGTTTGTCCTTTCAAGTCAAGCCAAATAAGTTTTCTACGTCAACGATACCATATTGTGTAGCAATTAGAAAGTAGTTCAAAAGTTTCAAAAAAGGAATGTCTTTGATTTTTGTGAAAGGGATATTGGTCAATTGGATGAGGATGCATATGAAGTCTATCAAGATATTAGATTGGAGTTCAATAATGAAGGTATTCCAGTAGAAGATGCAAATATATCATCATTCCATAGGAGAGATGTCGAGCCCAACATAGTTTAACTAAATGAAGTCCAAGCCCATCTTATCTTACAAACAGAAGAAGACTATACTCAGGATGACTTAAATGACAGTGATGATACTTTGCTCGAATATATTGATGATGAATAATTCAACTATAATGTACTTAATGATGATGATTTTTAAAATCTTGATCATGATGATTGAATGTAAATAAATAGTTTGTATTGTTTGAAATGTTATGTTCATAATTGCCTTATGTTGTTGATGCTTTACTTATGTTAATTTATGATCACTATATGCATATTTTTAATGTTTCACTTATGTTTTGTGGAATGTTATGCCAAATGTTTGGTATTTGACTATTGATCTCCTTATATTAATATGAAAAATTGATGTTTGAGTTAAGATTATGAGTTGTGTTCATATTTCGTTTTACATAGGTTTATTATAATGGCACCTAGTAGAAACAAGGGAAAGAGGGTGGTAACAATCAAAGAAGCTTCCTCCCACAGAACAACCAACAATTGCATCATCGAATAAAGAAATTCAGTAATAACCTTTACCAACATCATTTGTTAGTCATGAGGGATCTTCAGGTTTGTTATTGTTAACCAAACATATTTACATTAATGCTGAAATTACTCATTACATTTTTAACTTGTTTTTTCTTATTATGATTTTTTGTTTTTCAAGTTCTAATATTGGCATTAGAAACGAGGTAGAGGTAAGACAAAAGGAGTTGAATTGCAACAGATAAATGTTACATTGAACAGCAAGTTGTCTGTGACCATTGACCCCATGCAACGTCGCCTGTTGGATAAGATCCAATCTTTAAAATTGGCCAGTGAGTTAGGCATAGTTGTGAGGAATGTGTTATCTTTCTTTCAACATGTCAAGCAGTTGAAGGAACATAACTTCCAAAATGCTTTGGACAAAGTATCAGTAATATTTCAATTCATTTGATTATATGTATTGCAATTTTACTTAACAAAAATAATAACTTAACTTATACGTATTCTTCACAGATGAAGCTTAATATCGTTGATATTGACACGCCTAACGTTTCAAGCATTGTTAGTTCACTATTTAAACAAAGGGTGAAGGATTATTGATATAAACTTTATAAATATTACCAGTCTTTTCCTTTCGATGAAGAGACAAGGAGACGTATTCTGAAACGGGTGACTCCAAAAATTTGGAGTGAAATGTGATTATTGAGCCTCAACGAAGGTTCAGGTTTATTTTTTTTCTCTTCATATTTCCTTCTATTAATTTTGTTTATACATTTCATGACTACTTCTTTTAATTGACAAAAAGTGTGAGAAAGTTAAGGCGAACAGAGCAAAAATAAAGACTCCTCATAACACTAGCACTAGATCATTTGTTGCTGTCCGACAAGAATTTGTAAGTGTAACGTTTTCAACTTATTATTCTATTTCTTAGTACAATAAATTCCATTATTTTATAATTTTTTAAATTCATATAATAGAGTCAAAGACAACTCCAAGGACAAGAGTGTGATAGGATCACACTTTACAAGCTAACACACAAAAAGGAAGATCAAGGCTGGACGTCTGAAGAGGTACAAAGTAATTATGTAAGTAAAAAAAAACTAATATTACAATTTATTTTTCTATGTAATACTAAGTAATAATTTTTTAGTTAACTCGAGTTTATACTTTAAATTGTAGGGCAAGATGCAGGAGTTGTTGCAGATATCATTGTCTGAGAGGAATAGCCCAATGTCGAAAACATTTGCAACAATGTCTTTGACACAAAATTAGGCTATATCAAAGATCTTGGGTATAACCCTAAGCCTATTGGTGTATCTTCGTCATGACCAGCATATGTGATGACACTTCAAGGGGAGAACCAAGCACTAAAGGCTAAGTTAGATGGTAATATTAAAGAAGTGAACAAGCTTAAAAAGATGGTTAAACAATTGCTAGGCTCTGCATATGTCAGTAATAGTGAGGACGATGAGGAGTTTTAGTTTGTATATGACCTGAAATTATTTTTATATAAAATGCATTCCATTTTTAATGTTTATTTTATTTAAATTTATTATTATTCAAAAAGATGTCACCAACATTAATTATAAAATGTTACAAATTTATAATTCAAACTGTCTTAAAAATATGAATAAATTAAAATAAATTTGTTTTTAAATAAATTTTTTTCACTAAATAATATTAGCTACCAAAACAAAATCGTCACAAAAAGTTATTACCTATGTTTACAAGTACGCCTCTAAAAACATTTACTTACAACAAGAAATTAGTAGTTAAAACTATTTTGCTACAAAAAAAGAATCGTCACTAAAAACTATTAGCTACCAAAAAAAATCTTCAGTCTTCAAAAATGCTGTTACCTACATTCACAAGAACGTCTCTAAAAATATTTACCTACAAAAAAAATTAGTAGCTAAAATTATTCTGCTACTAAAAAATCATCACTAAAAATAATTACATATAACTATGGCTTAGTAAGTAAAAACTTTTATCTACGAAAAAATACGTCACAAAATCCTTTGTGCGATGTTATTCGTTCTCGTTAATTATATGTTTGAACGACGAAAATATTGTGTATTCAAAACTTTTTTGCGACAATTTTAGGAAATCATTGCGAATATTGGTTTGCTACTAGGATTCAGTGACCATTAGGGCAACGATTATTTTTTGTCACAAATTCGTATTTACAAAAATGTTTTAATATTTAGCGACGTTTTTTTTTGTCACCAATAACCTTATCTATTGTAGTGAGAGTTTAGTAGTAGCAAAGGCAATGTTCATATATTGGGCCTTTATGTTAGAATGAGCAATAACATAAAAAAGAGGTTATTTACAACTTTTAAATTTCAAATTTCTTATCTTCTCAGACACAAAGAAATGGTTCAATTCCAAAGCTAACGTTCATAGTTCTTAAATGAGCAATTGAAAAGACTATTTCTTTGTACTCTTTGAAATAAGTTCTAGCTAACGGTTTAGCAACAATCATCAAGACAACTAGTCTAGTAAACATCAAAATGGACAATAAGCATGAGAGGGATGACTTTGGTTAGGGAATGCCATGAGACGATGTAGATTATAAGTATAAAAAATTTCATTTAATTCTAATACAATGAATGTTGGTAAATCAATAAAAGAAATTAAGATATGTTATTTACAACAAATTGTGTATCAAGGTGAGTGAGGCAAAACAACTGAAGTGCATCAACAATATTGTGGTATTTTGCAAGGCCAAAAAAAGTGGTATCATAACTTTTGGACAGTGATAAGGTTAAGGTGGTAGGTTTAGGCACATGTTTAGATGTATTAAGATGTGTATGATTAAGAAGGTTAGGGATATACTTAGTTTGGATAGGCAGAAGGTAAGTCGGTGTTGGTGTAGTTTCAATACCAAAGAAATAATGAATAGGGCCAAGGTATTTTATAGAAAAGTTAGCGTTAAGATTATGCATATAAAACGAAGGTAGGTGAAGAGCCTATAACAAGAATATCATTCGCATAAACTAAAATGTAGGTAGCATGAGAGGGAGTGGAGTGTACGAAGAGAGGTATCAACATTGGGGGGAGTGAAGTTGATTTCTTGATATTTTTTATTCAAAAATAAAACCAAGAATAAGAAGATTATTCAAGGCTATAAAAGCCTTAATGAAGACAACAAACATAATTTGGATGATGATTGGTAAAGTCAAGAGGATGAACAATAAAAATTGATTCTTAAAGATTTTTATAAGGAAAGTGTTATGAACATCAAGTTGGAGAATTGACAAATTGTGAGTTAGTGTAAGAACAAGAATAATGTAACTATAATGTTGAGATTGATAACATAACTAAAGGTATTAGTGTAGTCTATACCAAAGGATTGATGGTATCCTTTAGTAACAAAATGAGCCCTGTAGCCGTTAAGAGAGTCATCAAGTTTTCTTCTTATTTAGAAGAACCATTTACACTTTTAAAAAAATGTTGGTATTATGATGGTAAAGAACAAGATTCCAAGTTTGATCTCATTGAAAAGCATTGAACTCGGCAAGAATAGGTTTTCATAGTCAAATCTTTTTACTGGCTTTAGTGAAGGAAGTGAAATCAAAAGTAAATGGGTTATGATTGTGGTTGTGGTTCTATTATAGGTAATAAAGCTAATAAAATTATGAGTAATACGAGTATGATCATGTATATGTATGATCATAAGATGTTATGGAGGAGATTTGAACATTAGAGTTGGATTTGGTAAAGATGATTACGACGTAGGTGGAGGAGGTCGGGAGAGAGATAAAGGAAGAATAACAAAAGAAGGTTAATAGGTAGGAGCGGATGTGGAGTTTTTGATTTACAAAAAGGTCATCTCAAGGAAATCAATATGGTGAAAGCTTACATCTTGACAAGTAATTGGATCAAGGGATGCCATCATACGACAATGAATATAGGTAGAGCAATAAAAGAAATTAGGATATGTTCTTTACAAAAAATTGTATATCAAAGTGAGTGAGGGAAAGATACTAAAGAGATCAACGATATTGTAGTATTCATCAAGGTCAGAAAGAGGGGTATCATAATTTTTAGATAGTGATAAGGTTAAGGTGGTAGGTTTAGGAGCATGTTTAGGTGTATTAAGATGTGTACGATTAAGAAGGTTAGGGATATAGTTGGTTTGGGAAAAGAGAAGGTCAATTGGTATTGGTGTACTCTCAATACCAAAGAAATAATGAATACGGCCAAGGTCTTCTATAGAAAAGCTAGTGTTAAGATCATTCATATAAACTCGGACATAGGTAGTGTGAGAGGGAGTGGAGTTTATGAAGAGAGGTATCAAATTTGGGAAGAGTGAAGTTGAGTTCTTGATTTTTTTTTCACTCAAACAATAGAACCAAGAATAAGGAGATTATTCAAGGCTATAAAAGCCTTAATGAAGACAACAAACATAGTTTGGATGATGATGATTGGTAAAGTCAGTTGAACAATAAAAATTGATTATTAAAGATTTTTATAAGAGAAAGTGTTATCAAATCAAGTTGGTGAATTGATTAATTGTGAGTTAATGCAAGAACAACAATAATGTAGCTATAGAGAAGAGATTGATAATATAACTGAAGGTATTAGTGTAGTATATACCAAGGGACTGATGGTATCCTTTGGCAACAAGGTGAGCCTTGTAGCAATTAAGAGAGTCATTAAGTTTTCTTTTTATTCAAAAGAATCACTTAAAAAAGAGTCCAAGTTTGATCCTATTGAAAAACATTGAATTCATCAAGCTTAGGTTGTCAAGGTGAAAATTTTTATTAGCTTAAGTAAAGGAAGTAGAATCAGAAGCAAATGAGTTATGAGTGGGGTTGTATTATAGGTAACATAGTCATTAAAATTATAAGGAATATGAGTGTGATCATGTATACGTATGATCATAAGATGTAGTGATGAAGAGTTGAACATTAGAGTTAGATTTGCTAGAGATGATTGTACTTTAGGTGGAGGTGGGAGTGAGACAAAGGAAGCATAATGAAAAAAGGTGAGAGGAAGGAGTAGATGTGGAGTTCTTGATGTATTAAAAGTCGTTCCAAGGAATCAACATTGTGAGAGATGTAAACTTTAGATGTAATTAGATCAAACCAGCAGTATCCTTTATACTAAGTAAATAACTAAGAAAAACAATGTTTTAATTTGGTTTGAGTTTGTTAATATGAGTAAAGTCGAGGAAAGGGAAAACAAGTACACCTAAAGACATGAAGGTGAGAGGTTACGTAAGTGAGAAAAAAAAGTATTTGCGTGGGGTTCTGTTTTAAAGGATATAAGTGGGAAGTTGATTAATGAGACAAACAATAGTAGCAAAAGCTTCAAACTAAAAGAATTTAGAGAGAGACATAGAGAAGATACGTTAGCCTCATTTAAGTGATGTGACAAATTTGACGCTTAAATATTTCATTTTATTGAGGAATATAAAAGCAAAAAAAAGGATAGAAAATGTCACAAGGTAATTAGTAAAGGCACATTTGACTAATTCACAAGTACTATCACATTGAAATATTTTGCCAGTCGTAGGGAAAAGATTCTTAGTAATACCCTTTGTTGAATTTTTTTAGATTTGAATCGAGTCTTACTCAGTAAAGATAGTTGTAGATTTGTAAGGTTTTAAAATTGATTAAGTGCATGAGATTTGTGAGTAAAAGGGAATACTTAAGTGAAGTGATTGTAATTATCAATAAAAATAATAAAATATTGACAATCGAAAAGAGAGAGTGACAGAGAGACTCTCAATTATCAGAACAAATAAGTTATATGAGGAAATAAATAAAAAAGAAGAATACATTTTCCTTAAGGTACGTTTGGTAACTAGGAATGAAAACGTGAGAATGGGTATACAACTTACATTCCCTACTTTTTGTTTGTTTAGTTGTTAGTAATAGATAAGATAATGATTGACATATCTAGAATGAATTTTAAATAATCCTACATTTTTATTCCCAAAGTAGATGCAAGTATAATCTGGAATTAGATATTAAGAATAACAAATAAACGTGAGTAATTGAAATTCTTTTTTTTTTCTCCTTTTCTTTGTGTTTTGTCTCAAGTAAAACTCTCTATTCGCTTTTCCTCTCTGGCTGCTTTATTTAATTTATTTAATAATTATTTTATTTCAATGATTTTATATTATAAAATAAGTTCATTATGATTTTTTTAAAATTTTATTCTTATAAGGAAAATTTTAAAAAATTATTCAAAAATTAATAATTTATTAAATCATTAAAAATAATTTTAATCATTTACTTATTAAATACAAAATTTTTATCAATAATAATATAGAATAGTTTAATTAATAATTTATAAAATAAATTACATAATAATCAAACACTAGTAAAAAATTGTCATTACCATTCTTAATATTTGATTCCAAACACTAGTATAATTATTAACTTCAATAATTTCATTTCTAGTGTTTGCATGCCAAACTAGCATAATAAGTAATTGCATTACTATTTTAATTTCCACTTTTCATTCTTATTTTTATTTTTTATTTCGATTTCTTCATTACTAGTTATCAAACGAGACGTTAAAGATATGAGGAACAAGGTTTTATTACATGAAAATTATTAAATAAACAATAGAAAAGATAGCTTAAGACAGATGAATAAGACTTTGATGTTTGACATTAGCAAAAGCATGATGAGTAGCAAGTGTGACATAATTTATGAAAATTAAAGGAATCTTTTAAGTGATAGATGATGTTGTGTGGATATTATCCACAAG
This sequence comes from Erythroxylum suave, assembly GCA_027563595.1. Classification (NCBI taxonomy): domain Eukaryota; kingdom Viridiplantae; phylum Streptophyta; class Magnoliopsida; order Malpighiales; family Erythroxylaceae; genus Erythroxylum; species Erythroxylum suave. Next base: position 5,944,764 of record JAOSBN010000179.1, on the reverse strand, counting down.
TAGAATGTGGTAATTAAAGTATAATTAGTAGTCTTTAAGGTGAAATAATGTAGTGGGTGGCGATAATTAAATTTTTTGCGAAAGATGGCTATTGTGTTACTATTTTTGCAAATCACTTGTTCGAACCCTTTAACACAATATTACCACTTGTTGATCAAGAATCATGATCATGTAGATGTAAGCAGATGCACCATATCTAGAAGGCGTTTCATAATATTATTAGAGGTAAATTAGGAATTATCAGTGCTGAGTTGAAGGTTGAGTGCTGAAAAGGCGGCATTTAAGAAGTTGGGTCAAATTGGGAATTAATCGGACTAGTTTGGGATTTAGTAGTATTGAAATCGACAATGTGCTGCAACGTTTGTTTTTCAAACAAATCCGACATTGTGGGGCAATTTAACTGATGCAGTGGATTTGGGTTGTGATTGACAGTATGGACTGAAGACATCCGGTTAAAAGGCTTTGAGCTGACTGAACTGAACTGGGATCCGACTCAGCTTACCTATTGAAAATTTCTTAAACTGGAAATTAGAGTTCTGCTAATATCTTGTAGTGTTTCAATGCCAAGTATGTCTAGGAGAGCCACCTTGATTTCGGCCGCCAAAGTAGGTGTTCATAGAAAATTCATTTTCGGCGATACTGCAGCTGGTTGATAGAAGACCAAGAGACTTTGTTCATGGAGGAGCTTTCACCTGAAGCTCGAAAAAGAGAAGGTTGGCTGGTGAGTGAGGTCGCTTGTCATGTTAGTTAAGAGTAGAATTGCAGGAAGTCCTTGGATCTGACGCCTTGCTTTTAAGTTTTAACAGTAGCAAACATCACATCACACGCTTTTTATTTTCACATATTCGAAGCTCCTCTTTTTGGGGAAAAAGGTTATAAGATTAACTTAATAATTTAACAATGACCCTCTACCTTGTTTGGTCTTTCAGTTCTTTTTAACTTTTAGCAACCTTAATAATTATCATAATAATTTACGTAGTTCATGCATTCTGTTTAAATGCTCGTAGATCAAGGCCACTTTTTGAACTTTGTACCAGGCCCTATATCTTGTTACAGAGCCTATTTTTGAATATGGCTTCCGAAATACTTCCAACACTCTTAGTTTATGTGCAATGTAAGTTGAAAGCGATGAGGAGGATCACCAGCACTAGAGTCTCCACAGTACAGAATGACTATAAAAAGCTGGCCAGTTTGGACTATTATCATTATAGTATCAAATTCTTAAAAAAAGTATGATCTCACAAGGCAAGAAATGTTGGGAAAAACCAACGAGTCACTGTCAACTACTTGGATGAAACGATTCAAACAATTTAGCAACACATTAACTACACTGTTTACATCATTTATCAAACGGTTGACGTGAAGCAGCATTTTCCTATTGACAAATACTTCTATAGCAAGTAATACATGTCTGAGAGTAAGTATGCCTGACAAGTCTTCAAACTACGAGCTTTATACACCCAAAAATGATAAAAGATGGACTAATCCTAGACATTTTCGGCACAGGCAACTGATCTGATGGAATTGGATCTGATTGAACCTTCATTGTCTGTAGAATATGCCAGTAGCGCCTTCACCACATGGCGGTATCTCCTCCTGTATGTTGGGAACTTCGATACACTTCTAACCATACCAGACATCCTGTTCACACATTATCCATAAGATCATACGATGGAAAGACGGGAGACTTAAACTTCAAACTACGTTAATTTGGATGTGTGAACAGGATGTTCAAAAACAACAACAACAATGAACCAAGATGACGAGTCCAAGTATGTTAATAATGAACAAACCAAAACTAGGGTATCAGTAAAGAATCCAGTAAGTTCGTTAATATGTTCACAGCACACAATGCCAACTGCACGATGTGGAGTGGACATTTCATGCATACTTAAAATCCTCAATAAGTCAATGAGGATTGCAGTGTGAACACATGGAAAGTTTTATGGGAAGATTAACAGCACTAGTTTCCTCAATTACTTGGAGAAGGGGATGCAAATAGAAGCCCTTACCTTCTGCTGATGCCCTGGATTTGAGCAGCTCTAAGCGCCTCTTGGGGTACTACACTACCGTTATCCCAAGCCTCAATACGTGTTGTAGCATTTCCATATAGAACTACTTTGTGCAAGAATTTTTCTTCACCATCTTCCAGCTTAATGACCTTAATCTGTTCTTTTAAAACCAAAAGAGGTTGAAAGAACCACTCGAATATCTTGTCATTAGGTCTATTAAGATGCGTTACTTCAACACCATCAATCAGCAGTAAACCATCAGAACGGGCCCCAACGGAGATGAGGAAAGTCTGTAGCAATGAATAACAAGGAATTCCGACATTTACAATGGTTGCATCATTGCTATTCTTGGCCTTTAAGTAGTCCTTGAGGTCAGCTGTTGTTATTGCGCCAGCATCCAAAAGTTCCTTACCCCTCATTTCACATAACCTCATCATCATTCCCCAGACCTGTTGCATTTGATGTTTAAAAATATAAAGAACTTTTCATGCATCTGAAACAGAGTAAGTGCTGGATATACATATGAAAGGGCATCAGGAAACAAAACAGGGAAATAAACTTTGATCAGTACCAGTACTTTACAAGCTTTTGAGACCCTTCTTTTCAATCTTCTTAACAATGGCCTAGTCAACGTTGAAACATTTATTATTTATGTATCATAAGTCCCAAATTCTCAGCTATATTTTTATTTTTAAATCTCAGAGCAAAATGTTCCCATATCTACAGATCTCAATCAGCAGTCTCCTTTAGCTAATTTATGAGGTTATGTATGAACGAAAAGAGCAAGTACTAGTCATGACTATATCAGTCTTGCTAACAAGCCCTTATAGATCATACAGACAGATGCTACAAGAATCAAGACAGAAGTCCCATACAAGACAGTCGTCACTGATACTTCATATGTCCCAAAACCAGTAGCAGCCAGCACACGCCTGGTTTAAGATACCAATTTGCTGAATATTGCATGGTAAACACAAAAGAATAGCATGATATACTGAAGAGGTAAGCATACGTATATAACCACAACCAATTTCAGTTGCAATTTCATTATGAAGAAGCTAAAAAGAAAGGGAATTCCAAAACCATTAAGGGATAGAATTTCTTCTGCAAACTTTGTAATATATGTCCAACACAAGATTTGAACACAAGAAGATGTGAATTTGGATGATAACAAGAACTTCTTAAGTACCTGAACCATTTTTATTTCCTGTATTGTCTCTCTAACTGATCTTGAAGGAGCTAAACTTGGAACAAGCATTGCAGGAGCTTCTGCAGAAGCAGAACCATGTTTGGCCTGACTTCCTCCAACTGAGATCTCAGATGAGTGAGAGACCTTGTGTTTTCTGTAACGGGGCCTGGCTGTGGCAACGTTACGAGTTCAGTTAAAACATTGAAACTAGTAAAATCAACATATTTCAGAATTAAAAGGTAAAATATTACTTTGGAAGGAAAGTTCCCTCTCTAAGGTAGAGAGCATCATTTGTGTACTCATCAAATTCTGCAAGCATTGCAATCACATAAGCTAAACCTCTTCGGAAGGACCTTTCCTGCAAAAATAAAATTGCTGACATATGAATTCAATAGTGAGAAATAATAGAGAAAAGATATGCTGAACTAAAACCAACCTGGTATACTACAACTGATGCATACAATCCTATAAAAATGCTGGAGAAAATGGTCGCCAATATGCTCCCTACAACAACTAGTGGCCACAGAAGGATTGTCAACCCAGCAATAGGGATGCAAGCAGTTTCCAGAAACGGACCCTCTCGGCTGATTAGATCATGTATCAGACGGAACCAGCCCTTGAACAACATGTATGGACTCTTAATTATAGCAATTATAGTGAAAAGAGGAATTTCCACTATAAGCCCCATTAGTCCAGCAATTATAAGTGCAGGCACATGAATTAACCTATAACACCATAAAACAATTGTCAACTCAGCAAAATGCACGAACTGGCTAATAGCAAGGAGAAATTCATAATTCATCGTAACACTAAATTATAAATTTTCTGGCTCATGTTGTGGGACATTGTCTAAGAGTTGTATTTTCCTGTTATTTCCCGTTGAACCTTGCAAGTGCTAGACGAGTGGAACTAAATGCTAGGTAATCTCCTACAGGCCCTTCTCAATGAAATAACAGCAGCAGCAGATTGTACCAATCTAGATGAAAACCAAATGGGAAAGGAATATTAACATGCTTTAAGCATGTTTTGATATTTGCAGAGAGTCAAAACATTACCTAAGTGTTCGAAGCTGATTGGAAGCAGGGGAATCCCGCGCCTCCTTCAAGTAGAGAGGATACGAATGATAGCATAAGTCTGCAAAATCTCTAACAGCAGTGCAGCTGCCCCTTAGAGTTCCCCATGTTCCATCCTAATAAGCCATGAAAAGGAAGTGTGTGTGATATATATATATATATATAAACAAATAATCCGAAAAACAAAATGAATAAGCAATCAAAATATGAGCAGCAAACTAGAATTAGAACCAATTGTTGCAATTGTTATACACTTACCACAAGACAGTGATAAAATTTCTTGGACTCGTTATCGTGTCTAAAAGCTTCGAAAGTGGCTACCCAAGGAGTAAAGAAACCATACCCCAATCCACAAACAATACTCGCAGCTATGCTTAAGCCCAACCACATACCAAACAAAGCAGGAACAGCAAGCAAGATAGCAACTTTAAGTGGTAAATCCAATTTATTACACCTGCAAATACACATAATCGTCATGCCAAGAAACCATCACAACACAAACAATACATTGTCCTGAAGTCCTAAGATTCCTGCTAATGGAAACCATCGGGAAGGGAAATTTTTATGGTGTTTACTTTACAATCGTGTAGACTGTCCACCCAACATGTGGAGGAAACATCCCCAGGATCACTCCAACATTTCCTGCTATTAGTATTGATGCAGCAATAGGACCCACTACCGCAGCTACAACATTGAACGAGACCCGTCATCAAACTTATGCTCACTTCTCAAGAAAGGTAAAAGGAAACACACCCATGCAACAAGCTCACCAAGAAATAGACGCGAAAAGATGTACCTTTAAGAGCACCCAGAATAAAAGCAGCGGAGAAAGCGAAGCCCACATAAACGATTTGTAAGCAACCAGGAAGATTTTCTGACGGGGTCATCCCAGACACCATACAAAGGTCAAAATTTTTGTCCCAACAGGTAAGAAGTATAAAGAAAGCTTCAATCTTTTTGCGTAACGATCAGGGGTCAAAACTCATTACAGAAGAGCCAGGTTGAATAAAAAAGACCGGAACTCGCAGAACAATGACACACAGAAAGACAGAGAAATAAACGAGACCTCGGGCCGCAAGACGGAGACAAAAAATACGAACAAGACACGAACTCTAACGAAAATCAATAACCAAGATGTTAGGAACAAAAGAAGAAACTTTCAAACAATTTAGTACACAGGAAAGAGAGAGACTCTGTTTTTGAATATATGTTCCTCTGGTCCTGGCTAGCACTAAACTTCATGTTGGTTATCAAACAATCATTGACGTAGACGAAGGACACATATATAACCATAGCGATAAAAGCTTGACTTTTGTAATCCAACGGCCACCATTACTGGGGTTCCTGGTATCAAACATAAAGTGACTTGCATGCAAACACCTTCAAAATTGGAACACTTGGAAATAGTAAAAAAAGGCGTGTGGGGTTATCAAAGCTACGACGGCTCTCTAGCCATGTGAAGTCTCCAAGCTCATGGTCAAATAATGATTATACTAATGGCTGCATTACACTCGCCAGATCATTGAGCTTTTGACCGTTTAGCTTCTTCCGCATTTGGGTTGCTTAGAAGTGAGAATTTCATGCCATGAAAGTATTTGGTTTGAAAAAAAAAAGGCCGCTTCCGTGGGTACTAACGTGGCATGTCAGTGTTTAATTGTCTTTATCTTTATGCCATAAAGTTCAGCAACCTTGACATTGATGTTTTGGGGTTATGAAGCAGTTTCAGTTTTTAGTGTATTCTTATTGGTTACCATGTATGATTGTTTGATCTGCTCACTGATGAGTTGGATGATTTCATTAAATATACTTTTCCTTTTTTTAACGGTTAGGTAATCGTGCTTATCGTCATGATATGAAATTATTTTTAATGGTCCAAATCCATTGTGCTTATCGTCACGATATGAAAGGCTCCTGGATAAAATTATGACAGTACAAGGTTCCATTGTGGCAATTTACTTCTTAAGATAGAAGTGGAAGGCATCAATACGATTAATGATATTAATCGGCTGCCACATTCTAGAATTTTGAATAATCAAAGGCTCTGGTCAAAATGTTGAATGAAACGAAAGAGGTATTACTTATTAGTAGGAAGAATCAGGAACCACCAGAGATATTATATTACATTATTACCTTTCAAAAAAAAATATATATATATATATATCATATTTGGGTACGTTTGACTTTTCAACGAAAGTCTAAAACTAAAGCACTGCAATTGGGGACGGCTATACACACGTCTAATCGCATTTACTTTTCACATTCATGACCTGGATGGCTTGTCCCATTTAGAAGCATTAGGCTATCGTTTGCTTTTTTATATGCAATAAAAAATAATTAATTTTGTGAACTAATTTAGTGGTTAATTTTTTAATATCTCATATCAATTTTATTAATAAATATTAATATAATTCATCATATTTTATTAAGAATGAATGAATAACTAAGAAAGTTATAAACTAATATTTATAATATCATTTTAAAATATATTTATTAATATTTGGAGTTTATTTTAAGTTTATATTTAAACATAATTATTAAAATAAAATAAATTGAACTATATTGTATCAGTGGTAATATTTATTAATAGATAATATGAAATAATTAAATGATATCATTTACTTAAAGGCAAAATCAAGTCATAAAAAAGAGAAAATCAAAATTAATGTTTATGATTTTTATAAATTATGAAACATTAAAAATAAAATCAAATATAAAAAAGTTATAACAAAAACTTTAGTTTGCTTCCATTTTTATTATAATTTTTATTATAATTTGTTTATTTTTTTGTTATACCAATTTTTAGTTGAGAAAATTCAACTAATTTCCATATATTGTCATAAGCGATGTCAAAGAAAATTAGAACATAAATCAGATCCACACACAAAAAATTGAAGAATTACACGACAATAAGAGACACCAATAACAACAACTCAGTAGAAGTTCTGTTGATATGTGAAATTTGAAGAGATTATGTAATACATAGCTTTACCTCTAATTGTTAGAGAGATATTTTTCGATAAACCTACATAAATACATATATATACATTAAAATAATAAAGTAATAATAATTAAAAATAAAATAAAATAGATAAAAAAGATGATGATAATATAAACAAACAAATAAATAAAAATGTGTATAAAAATAATAAAAAAATAAGTAATACAATACGTAAAAATAAACAAAAAATCAAACAAATCATAACAAGAAAATATTTAAGCTAAGTAAGAAAATGTTTAGGCTAAATAATTAAGAGGAAAGCACTATTTATTAAATGTTTTGGTTAAATAAAAGATATAAGACTTAAAGAAAAATGATTAAAAGATGTATAAGAAATAGAAGGACCTTTCTATATAGGATCCTTTATTCATATCTTATTACACAAAGTTTTCTATTGAGGGTCATGTCCTTGATAAGTTTCAGTAAAGTTTTATCATTCTTAATCACCTCCTCCCAATTCTTCTTACGTCTTCTTTTTTTTTTTTCTTGTACAGTCTATAAGTATAATCTTCTTGCATATTCTTACTGGAGCATCATAATGTCTCTTCTTAATATGCTCGAACCACTTAAGCCTTGTTCTTTTAATTTTTTTATTAACGTTATTCCCCTTTAGTTTGTTTCTTACCGTTACATTTTTTACCTTATCTTTTATAGTAAGGTTACAAATCCAACAGAGCATCCTCATCTTCACCACCATTAGCTTATGACTAAGCACTTGTTTGATAAGTCGATACTTCGCCCCGCAGAGCATAACTGGCCTAATCGCTAAATGATAAAATTTTACCTTTGAGCTTCCGTGATATCTTTTTTTCACATAAAACTCCTAATGTACTTCTCCGTTTATGCTACCATTATCTGATACAATGAAATATGTTTTCATCGATCTCTCTATTACCTTGGATAATAGATCCTAGATACCTAAAATTAGAGATGACAATAAGTTGGACTAGGCCTAAGCCGACCTAATTGCTGCTGTTGTTAAGGCTCGAGCTTAGCTTGAAGCCCGTTAAACAGAGTCATGTTAAGGCTTAGGTTGGGTTGCCTAGGGATTGATCAGGCTCAGGTCTAGCTAGAGGTCCAATTGAGCCCAAGGCAACCAGCTTGAGCTCACTTGATCTTAAGCCAACTTGGCCCAAACTTGAGCATGACTTAGCCCAACCCGAACTATTTTTAAAATTAAAAATGTAAAATCAACCCTAACTTAGCCTAATGACTTTAGGTTAGGCCAATCGGGCCTGAGCTTAATTGTCATCTCTACTTAAAACATTCTTTTTTTATATAACTTAAACAAATCTATACCTCTACATCAAAAGACCTATAAAATTACACTCTAAGTACTCAGTCTTAGTCCTACTCAATTTAAAGTCCTTCAACTCTAATGTATCTCTCCAAAGTTTTAGCTTGAAATTGACACTTCCTTTTGTCTCATTCATTAAAATAATGTCCTTAGTAAACAACATACATCAAGGAACATCCATTTGGATGTTCTTAGTGAGCTCATCCAAAATAACTACAAACAAAAAGGGGACTAAAAGAGAAACCTTGGTCTAGCCCAATATCGATAGAAAAATGCTTCGTATCTCCTCCTATCGTCCTTAATCTAATCTTTACATCTTCATACATATCTTTAATAACCCGTATATAGGTCATAAAAACCCCTTATCTTCTAAGCACCTCTACATAATTTCTCTAGATGCTTTGTGATATGCCTTCTCTAAGTCAATAAAAACCATGTGTAGGTTATGCTATCTATCCTTGTGGTATTCTATTAATCTTCTAACGAGATGTAAAGCTTCTGTCATAGACCTTCCTAGCATAAAGCAAAACTGGTTCTTTAACATAAGAGCATCCTTTCTCACTCTCATCTCAATCACCTTCTCCCATAACTCCAGGGTGTGACTAAGTAGTTTGATGTCTCTAGAGTTTTTACTACTTTAGATGTCTCTTTTTTTCATGTACTGAGGAATTAGCATACTAAGTCTCCACTCGTCCAAAATTCAAGTTGACTTAAGGATCACATTAGAAAATTGGACTAGTCAAGTAAGACCCTCTTCACCTAGGCCCTACTATCCTTCCACTCTTCATATCCCTCAAAGTTCTTTTAATTTCTTTTCTTGTAATATACAATCAACAAGTAAAGTTATGATGCCTTTTGGATGTGCTAAGATTATCTAAAGAGATGTTGTCGTCTGCATCTTCATTAAAAAGGCTATAAAAATATCTTTTTCCATCTTCTCTCGATGTCATCTTCAGCTACAAGACCCGCCCTGCTTTGTCTTTTATATAACGAACTTTATTTAAGTCCCTCACTTTATGTTCCTCAGCTTTTGCCAACTTAAAAATATGTTTTTTTTCTCCATCTTTAGTTTCTAATTGTTGATATTTTTTCTCGTAAGCTTTACTTTTTAGCTTTTGAGATTATCAATAGAGCTTTATAGGCACCTTTTTTTTTTTATCTTAACCTTTTCTTATACATTTTTAGTCCACCACCAAAACTCCATCTTACTACCTTTAGATCCTTTAAAAACCCCTAAGATCTCTTTAACAATATTCTTTGAAAGAGTTGCTACTCTCTTCCACATCTAGTTAGCATCTCCTTTCAATTTCCATTCTTCTTCATATATTATTCTATCTTTAAGTTATTCCACTGTTTCCATTTTCAGATTCCACCATTTGACTCTGGTACACCTCTTAAGATTTCTCTTATTCGTCCAACCCTTAATAATAAGATCCATAACCAACAATCTATGTCGAGTTGATAAGCAAACGTTAGGTATCACCTTTTAATCCTTACAACTAGGTCGATTACTCTGCCTTACGATTAAGTGGTCAATTTAAGTTTTCATGGTTATGCTCTTAAAAGTTAGCATGTGCTTCTTTTTTTTCTAGAAAAAAGAGTTAGCTATTACCAAATCAAACACTACTGTGAGATCCAATAAAGCAGCCCTATCACCATACCTGAACCCCAATAAGTCTATGAATATCAATATGAGGTTACACCTATATGCCCATTAAAGTTTCCTCCTAAAATAACTCTCTCATCAAAGGGGATCTGCTGAATCACCTCATCTAGATCATCCCATAAATGGATTTTAATTTATTTGTTCAACTCTACTTGAGGCGCATAAGCACACACTACATTGAAGATAACACCTTTCACCACAATATTTAAGGATATAATTCTATCACCAGCCCTCTTTACCTCTACAATAAGATGTATGAGTTCTTTAACAATCAAGATATGTACCCCATATTATCTTTTTGAACACCCTGAATACTAAATTTTGAAGTTGTTAATCTTTTTTGCTTTAGCCCATATCCATTTTATCTCTTGGATGCATGCTATATGAATCTTGTATTTGTCTAAAATCTCCATTAATTTCAAAGACTTCCCTATAAGGGTTCCAATGTTCCAATAAATTATCTGTTATCTGTCAACATCGTCTCTTCTTCTAGATCCAAAATTTTCTGAAGGACTAGCCCTTACTCTATCATCAAGAGTCAAAGCCACTACTCCTACCCTAATGCCCAACACAAACTATAGAAGACAAGCCAAACAAGTCCCTAAACAACTCTAATATTATTCAAATAAACAAACAAAGATTAATATTAAATCTCAAAATGGGCACCTCAACAAACGGATTGAAAATCACAAATACACAACCGTAAGCAAATTAAAATTAGATAGTCCAAAAATTGATCAATAATAGCAACTAGTGTTGGACCCCAAAATTTTTCTTAGAAATTTTCTATTAAACTGATCAATAATAGCAATTAGAAATTTTTGGAGTTAGTTATGAATATATTTTATTTATATGTGTTTGTATAGATTAAATAGAAATGTTAAAGTTAAGTTAAGGAGTAAGTTGGCATTAAGATAAATATGGAAGGGTAAGTTAGGAAAGGAAAAAAGTTGCCTTAAATTAATAAGTGAAGAGTGCATTAGAGTCAAGTAGAAGTAAGAAAGAAAGTCATAGAAGAAACAAGAAGAAGAGAAGCAGAAAAGAAGAATAAGGAAAGAGAGGAAGGAAAAGATTCAGATGAGTTTTTAGGTATCCTTTATCTATTCTTCTTGTTTTGATGGAAGAAGGAAGTAGAGAAAATAGGTTTTGTGTGCTGAAAATGAAGAGAGAAAGAAAAGAACCAAGAAATCCATTTTCTTAGATTTTCATGGATTTTCTACTAGATATTAGTTATTTTAGCCGACTTATATCAAGAGTAGTTTAAGTCCAAGCTCAACGTGGAACTATTAAAATTCTATCGATTTTCTACCTATATATTAGTTCGAATGAAAGTTTGTTTGTTTCAAGGGAACCAAGAAAATCAAAGGAAAGAGCAAGAAGAGAGACTAACTTAAGTTTGGAGTTACAAGTAAATAGGTGGGTAATATGTTTATAGTTATCGTGATGATGGGCTTATTTCTTGTGTGATTGTGTGTGCTTAAATCCTTATCTTTGAATCATTGTGAATGTGGGAAAAATGTACTGTGATATGTTATTTGTTTTGTCTTAAAAGATTTTGTTGCATTTTGAATTGATGAAAAGAAGAGAAGCTTAAAAGCATGAAAAGTATGAATATGTTATCAAATGTATATGAATCGAAAATTTGCTTGTGTGGGTAAGAGATTTACCATTTTGTTCGTCACGTGCATGTTGACCTTAAGCCTTCTCCTGGCTACCTGCTTGTAGCTCATGAGCTTCTAAAAATGGACTCATTTCATTCATGGTGTAAACTTTAGTTTCGCCATTTTGTTCCATGGGATTCTCTCAAGCCATTCTATGTGTGAATTTTGCTTTGATTTGTCAAACATGATATATGATTGAATGCTATGTTTTGATGATAAAAAAAAAAAATTTGATTTATATGATAACATGTATGTTTTTGAGCTTAAACTATGGATAATTTGATTGTTCAATTAAAATGTGATATAAATATATGTATATGCTTGGTTATATGTATGACTTATTACCGATGGTTATAAACGTATTAGCCACTAAGCTTCACAACTGACCCCATTATTTTTCACTCCTCAGGTGAAGACAAAGTAGATCATTAAACTTTGTAAACTTTGGCAAACTCTAAGAATTACTATCCTATGTAACTAAGTTCGAATACTTTAGGTAATTTTGCAAGCATATCAAGCATGAGCATTCATGTTGTATTTTTGGATTATGCTACTATTTTGATTTTTAATATGTAATTGAAGTTATGTATAAACTTTGCATTATCTAAGAGACGAAACTCTGTTTGTTTGAGAAATGAGAGTAAGAGTTGAAGAATTTCTTTTTTGTTTATGTGCAGAATTTTCTTCTCTATTAAGTTGACAATTTCGGTTGGGAATAAATTGTGAGTTGTTTGATGGATTTTGGATAGATTTTTCTTAAGTAAATTGTTATGTTGGTAGTCTATTATGTTAGAAGTCTTATACATATGAATTGTGTTTGTTGGATTCAAGTCTTTTTATTTTAGTGAAAATGTCAATTAGGTAGTAGAGGAATAAGGGGACAGAAACTATGTCTTGACTTCAATGAATAAACGATATTGATCTAGGTAGAATTTGACAAAATTATCTTCATAAAAGTTGTAACTCATTCTTTTAGTATAAAGTTTGTAATTTTTGGACTTCAGACAAAAAAGATATGGCCTTTACAAGATAGAACCATTGGTATTGATAGAGGTTGTAACACCATTCTTGGCAGAAAATTGTGTTTTGTTTTTAAACGTTTAAACTATATTGATTTAGGTCGAATTAGATAAAGTTGTCTTATAGAAGTTGTAGCTTAGTCTCTTAGCTTTCTAACAACATAAAGTTTGAAAATTTTGGATATCTGAGTTGAAAGTTATAAAGGTTAGAAAGGAGTGGCAAAGACAGGGTGCATGATCATGCACAAGCACGATCACGACCGACCCCAAAAATTTTGGATTGCACGATCATATACAAGCACGATCATGCAAAAGCTGATTTTCCCCTAAACGCACGATCATGCTTTGTCAATATGCATGCCTGTGCACTTTCTGTACACGGCCGTGCATATGAAAGTATATATTATTTTTATTTTTATTTGAGTTGTTATTTGTTTTTACTCCTAACTATGGTTTATTTTTATTTTTATTTTTACTTCTTTATTTCAAAACCCCTCAAATTTTAGCGCATTGTATCTAAGAATTAACTTTCGAGACCCGGGCTCAACAACATGGTTTTTATAAACTACTAAAACATAGTTCTGGACAGTTAAAAAAAGACAAATCAAAATATTCAAAACAATAAACACAAAAGATCTTAAAACTTTTAACGGTTCAATGAAGAATAAAAATTGAAATCCCACCACCAAAAAAGAAACAAATTAACCACAAGCAAACACAAATTTATACCAATCACAAGTGCATCCAATATAAATGAAAAATTTATGATAAACCAATTAATTGGAGGAGGGAAACAACCAAACCAATCTAATATATTTAAGATGTCACATACCAGCTCTGGATATTCTTATCGTAGTTCACACCATTTACCAAAAATTTCTTCCTTATGGAGCTCACTTTGAATCTAAAGAAGAAGAAAGCAAAGCATTAGGTTTTTCAAAGGAAACGTTTGGAAGAGAAATGAAAATAACAAAGATTACACAGTTCATGACTAGATCTAAATAGAATGAGCGATTCCCTAATCAGTGATAATAGCACAAACGATCAACAAAAATCTAGATCAAAGTTTAAGAAATCATTATGGTACAAACATAGAGATAATAATATATACAAATTGCAAAACAAAAAGTTCCAAAATCACAAGTAACAGATTTACAAAAAGGAAATGCAAGTTTGTTAAACAAATTGATTCAGATTTGAGGTAAGTAACTTAGGCTTGAATAACAGATAAACTCCTAACCTAAAACGACCAAACCTGAGTAGCCAAGAGAGAAGATAGAAAAAACTAGAATCAAGAGAGCTTAGGCAACACGGTGCTCTATAGATCAATTCTCATAACGGTTAGAATCAAGAAAGAATTAAGCTTTCTATGCAAATATAAAAACCCAAAATTTCAAAAGAAAAATTTATAAAATAAACTCCTTTAAGGATACGTGAAAGAGAAATATGTAGCGTTAGCACTTACAAGAAGTGAATAAAGAGAAAGACCCAAACTTTTAGAAAAATGGAGCCATTCAAGGTAAGTAAGCAAAAATCCCAACTAAAAAAAAGATAAAAATCAAAACTTTAACGTTAGCACCAAGACGAATGAATCAAATGGATTGAGTAGGGCTTTAATGAATTCCAAATAAATAGAATAATTAATAATTAAAAAACAAAAAAAAACTCATCAAGTTTTGATGGGAACATAATGGATATCTAGTTTGAGTAAAGGAATTGATATAGAAAATGAATAACAAAGGCCATCGAAGTAAGGAGGGGTTTAGGGTTCAAATAAGAAAAAAAATGGAGATTTATATGTTTGGAATAAATTGTGTAGGGAAAGATAAAACAATAGTTGAGTTTGCTTTTGTTGACTTTTGTTAAAAAATTTATCAAATTTCTGTTACATGTACAAAAATGAAAATATAATATTTTTTTAATAATTTAAATATTGATACAATTTGAAAAATAAAACTTCATGAAAATTATGCCACCATTTACATGGTTAAATTTGCATATTTGAAATGACACATGTCATGATTAAGGGTGCTACAACAGAGTTATAATGTAATTAAGTTTAGAGTGCAAATCATGTTATTTTATAAAAGTTAGGTACAGTACAAATTAATATTATAGATAACAAAATATGTTATTTTAGATCTTTTATAAAACATTAGTGGTGAGTCACACCTTTTGCTTGGAAAAAAACTAAAATTATAAACTTAAGCAAATAAATTTTTTTACAAAATTTAAAAATAAAAAACTAAGACCAAATTATTAGTCCCTAAAGACACCTAAGAGGGGGAGTGAATTAGGTGTTTATAAAATTCAACAATTTTTCTAACCAAAATACTAAATTAAAAACAATTAATGAAATAAGGATAAGGAAATTGAATGACATAAATTAGTTAACAAGGATAAAAATATAAGAATTAACAACAATCATGAGCAATAATTTAACAAGGATAAGGAAGACAAAACACAAACCAATATAAGGATTAACAATAATTATGAGCAATAATTTAACAAAGATAAGGAAGACAAAATGCAAACCAATTTATAGTGGTTTTGCAAATAACCATTAACTACATCCACACTAAAAAATCTTTTTGGAATTCCACTGAACTTCTTTCAAGGCAAAGAATAACCTTTATACAATCTTTCTCGATAAAGAGGAACCTTTCTTACAATCTCCTTCTAAAGTAAAAGTAACTTCAATTTCACTTAAATCACCCCCAAGAATAATAATATGTTCCCCAAATCAAATATCACAACTCAAAGTTCCCCACTTTATCATTTGATAACTCCAAAATGGCTTATCCACAAAAATATGACACAATAATGCTCAAATGATTGAAAAACTTTAAAATGTGTTTATAACACCCAAACCTTCTTGATGCTAAAACTAATGAGAAAACACCTATTTATAGTGTTTTGGGACCATTAGTTGTCATATGAGCCAAAGACTAGCTGTTACAGTGACTATCTCCAATGCAATGGTCGACCAGTATAACATGTTGGTCAACAAGTATGCATTAAAAGTTACAGATTCACTAGTTAGAACATTGGTTGACCAATAGGTATATCATCCAATATCACTACAAAATCATAGTAAATTAAATTTAACAGCTTTAACCTATATCGATTGACTATTAACTCATATAGGTCGATTAATTACCCAAAAAAATTTTAAAATCTCAATTTGATTATGCAATTATAAATTAAATTTTCCAAAAATATTTCTCAAACTTCGTTTGAAAAATTAAGAGACTTTTATTTTAAAATACAAAAGCTTCAATGCCTCTTAATGAATGTAAAGACTCATACAAATAAGTTAAATGAAATGTTTATGCATGGTAAGCCTTTTAGAGCATCAAATTAACAATTTGAGATTATAGTTAATATTACAAACTAAAGAATGACCTTGATGAGCCTTGATTTTCTTTTGCTCTTGGTTTGAACTTCATTTTGATGGTTACAAACTTTAACTTCTCTTTATCAACTTCATAAGCTATCTTCTTTAGTTTACAACTTTATTTTGTTCTTATCATACTTTTCATCAAAATAATAAAATTATTAGTAATAATTATGTTTCATTATTATCAAAACACCGATTAAAACCTTCCTTAGTTTAATAATCTCCCCTTTTTTGTTGAAGACAAAACATATGTGATAGTTGAGAATAATAATAAAATTAAGTTATGATTAGCTCTCCTTAATTCATACATAAAACATAAATTCAATATGAAAACCATAACTCAATATCAAGAATAAAAGAGATATTTAAAATTAAAGAGATATCAATATATTAAGATAATATAAATTTACTCAAGCATATCATATAAAGTGCAAGAAATTAAAAAACGATAAAATAAACACTCCCTTTAAATTTCATCTTTCCCCCTAAATGTTATTGCTTCTCATAAATCTAATATCACTAATCTTTTTCCCCTTTTAAAATCATAAAAAGGAATCAATTAACAAAAAATGCATATATAAAGTGTCATGCATCAAGCTAACTTAGTTAATAACTTTTTGGTGAAGAGTATTATTCGATATTTAAAGATTCAAAGGTCAAATTTGATAAAGACATCCCCGATTGTGCTTAATTTGAAAATTTTCTAATTTTAGTATTGTGCCTAAGTTAAAATATTTAACCAAAGCGCCAAGGGCAAGTATCACAAAATTAGAGGTTAGAATTGTAACAAATAAATGCATGATTGCAATATTAAATAATCAATTTCATAGAAGAATGTATAATTTTGAAAGCCCAAAAATTTGAAAAACAGAAACATGAAAAAGTGCCCAAAATAGCAAAATTAAAGATAAATTAACATAATTGAACAAGAAACAAACTTAACTTCTTTTATAATTTAATAATAAATGCATCAATTTGAAAAAATATTTCTTAATTAAGAAAACTTTTTAATTATCAAATATGAAATTCAAGAGTGACAAATTTTCAATTTGTTGTAATCTAATGAGATTGTATTGTAATGGGATAAGATTTTTTTCAAGGAAAATAATGAACTGTTTAGTATTTCAGAAGATGTAAACAAAAATATAAGAATAAAGGAAAATAAGCGAAGGAGCGACTAAAAAATAAGAGGACTGGTCAACCATATGACTCGATTAGTTGACTAGTGTTAGTGTTTTAAAAAGAAGAAAAGAGTGTGAGCAATGAAGGCGTGGTGAAGAAAAATGGTTTGGTTGAGAAAACTGATCTACTGGTCAACTATCAAAGTATATTGGTTAACCACTTAAGGTATCTGGTTGACTAGTAAGTGTGATCAAACTCTCGATAAAGAAATGGAGTCTCAAAATTAGGGATATTGGTTGACCGTTGAAGGATACTAGTTGACCAATGTGGCTATTTGGGTTACGATAAAAGTGACCAGGCCATGAATAAACTCAATGTAATTACAAAGTTTCTTATAAAAGAAACATTGGTTTACCGGTGTTAGTAATTGGGCACATTAAGATATTGGTCAATTAGTGCATCTTAGAAAGCTACAAAATAGCTTTAAAACTCAAATTTAAATATCAATACACTTAACAAGTCATGGTAGTATCGATCAAGAATTATTTAAAACCTTAAAAGAGACTTCAAACATATAAAATCAACCAAGAAAATGAAAGGGGATCCTTTTCATATAGAATTTCCATAAAACATATCTAATTTTCTTCTAATTGAGCAAAATCTTATCCTTATTTAATGACTTAGAAAAATTATTGCCCAATTAATATAAATTATATCTTAATAACCTCATTTTGCGTATATTCTTTTATCATCAAGGATTTATACTCAAAATGACATATAAATATAAGTTATCACATATTTTAAAATTATGAAATAATAATTTCCTCATGTTGAATGTTGCTTATGATAGATTTGAATGAAGATTCTTTTCAAGTTTACAATCTATTGGAGGCTTCTTATCATCTTCACTTAGTTTAACAATTGTTTATTTTGAGGAGTCTTTAATCCTTACTGCTTTCTTTAATGACAAACTTCTCCACGTTCTAGAATAACATTTTCAAGATTTTATTAGACATAATATGGTTAAATTCATTAAGGTAAAAGCATAAATTCTTTAAAAATAATACTCAATTCAATGAGCATCATCTCTACTTCTTATCATTTGGTCTTTATAATCCTAAAAAATAAGTCAATCAATGTATTTTGGAAACCCACTTGAGCTTAGTTCCTTAATTGTTAATATCTTTCTTCTTTTTAAATGATATTTTCAAGGTTTGCTTAATGTTATTTGTTTAAGAAAACAAAATCTATCAACATGTCTATACGTACCATAAAACTGACATACTATTTTATATGAGTGATGATGATGCATATATACTATTTTATATGAGTGATGATGATGCATGTATGCATTTCTTGGACCTCTTTGTGTATATGCATAATATCGTATCTTCCATTGGACATTAAAGTTGTTGAATGTTTTCCTAGATAATGAAAAGAGCTACTATAATTATATATATGATGTCTGCTATGAATGAAAGCTTGACGTATGCTTCTTTGAGGACTAAAAGGGTATGAGTGAGTTTACATGTTATTATAAAAATTATGTCTATTCTTCCCTTGATAGTATTAAACTCTATGCTTAGGTTTTGAATCGTATATAAAAGCATGATGCTTGCTTTTAGGATTAATCTTAGTAGATGTGAAATGTGAAATATGAATACATATACATAGATATGGATGCTCTATACTCATGTATCACATTAGGAAATGATTATTTGCAATATAAACATTTTCCTTTGACAAATGTGGTTTTAGAATTACCTTTATTTCGATAGTTATATCCTATTAGATGCCTATCATTGGAATTATTTCAAGCAGCTAACATGTTTTTTAGTTTTTCACTCCTTTAGTAAGCTTAGACAAAGAGTCCTTAAGGAAATTTACCTAATTTTTCAATGTTTCATTCTAATGCCTTAATGCATCTAAGTTATAAATATAATCAATGATCATATTTTTGGTTACTTTATTACTATGTAATTCACTTTTCTTCTTTTTATTCTCACTCATACATGCATTTAGGTTCTTTTGAGCTTGTTTTAGTTTAGAGTATAGCCTTTTCGTTTTCATGCTTATAATTTCAAGGCTCTCAAATATTGTACGTCAAATCAACATCATTATCATTATCGTAAGTATTAGGGTTGTTTATAGCAGTAAAGCTCATATGAGCTATATCTTCTTTTGAATTACTTGTTTTGAATTCTTTTATGTCATCCTAAGTTGATGCTTTAAGTGCTTTCTTCTTATCCTTTTTCTTCTTCTTATGGTTTCTCTAATACTTCTCATTATCTTTGAGTTGAATATATTATGACTTGATATGGCCAAATTTTCTACATTCAAAACAAATAGTGTCAATGATATATGTTTTAAATCACTTTTACCTCCACTTGAAGTCCTTTTTGTTAGAGAATTTGTTCTTCAAAAACTTCTTATATTTTTTAATGATTAAACCAATGTCTTCTTTATCACTTTCACTAGTTAATGTCTGTTACTTTTTACTTTATTCTTCTTTTGAGGCTTTAAATGCTACATTATACATTATTTTTCTTTAGATGCATCATTTCTTTTTATATCCTTTCGAGCCTCATTTTATATGTAAGAAGAGATCCAATAAGCTCGTTTAATGGTAGTGTTGTTAAATCCTTGAATTTTTATACGACCGTCACTTTAGCATCCCACATATTTGGAAGTGACCTAAGAAATTTCTTACCATTCAAACTTTAGTATAGGTCTTTCCAAGACCTTTAAGAGAACTAATAATATCAATAAATCTAGTATACATACTAGATATGCTTCCATCATGCTTCATTTGAAATAATTCATATTGATGTATTAGTATGCTTACTTTTACTTGGTTCCCTCATGTGTAACTTAAGAAACGTGGTCTACTAATGCTTTGTCCCTATTGATTGGATAATGATGATGATGCTCTAAATATGTCATTATAATCTTTGCTATAATATTTTGTTAAAAATGCGCCTAATAGACCTACTCTACTACCACTTGTTAGTCCATAATGGCACCTAAGAGGAAGGGTGAAGTGGGTGTTTATAAAATTCAACAATTTTTCTAACCAAAGTACTCAATTAACAATAATCAATATAAATAAGGATGAGGAAATTGATCTGTAACATCCCATTATCCCATGATTAGGGTTAGAATCCTAGGATATTGTACATGGGAGTTTATTGAGAATTTATAAGTGTGCATCATATAACATACACATACAAGTGAATAATGTTGATGTTCATTAAAATAATTGTACATACATTCATTGACATTTTTTGGGTATAAGTGAATTTTAATGCAATTAAAAGGTAAATTGTGGATTATTTATCTTGAAAATTGAGTTGGTATGTATTAGAATTAATTTTGCATTTTTAGTGACAATTTGGAAAATTTTGAAAAAATTGGGGTATTTTTGGACTAGGAAATATGTCAAGTGACAAGACTAATTGAGATATGGAAAATTAAGATGACTAAACCTTAAATTGAGTGACATTTGACACAGTTAAATGTGTGACAAATGGACAAATTACTTTATGACAAATGGAGCAATTAGTAAGTGACATATGGATTAATCAATGGATGACAAATGTAAGACATGCCAAATGACACGTGTCAATGATGGATGAAGCCACCTAAGTCATGATTATGGGCAAGGAAGTTTCTACAGCTCCTTTGTTGTGTCTCCACCAAAAACACCATCTTTCTTTTTGCTCATCCATCACTTAAACACCAAACTTGTGCATTTTAATGTTATTAGCTTACCCCCATTACACCTTGCAAAGAAAACATTTCAGTCCATTGTTGTTTTGTCTCTCTATCCTTGTCTTTGCTCCATCCACCAAAATCTCTAATTTGCTCTCCCCATTTCTGGAATTTTGCTGAAGAATTTGAAATGTAAATCAAGTAAGTTATGCTTTAAGTTTTATAGTAGTGTCAATGACATTTTGATGAGGTTTTAATATTTGTAAATGGATGGATGCATGAATGGTGTGGATGCATGCATAGGTAGTGAAGGAAGAAGCAAATTCGGTGATATGATTAACAAGATGAAGGATTGTGGTAATTGGAGTTAAATGATTAGTAGTGAAATGTAGAAAATGTAATATAGAAAAATATGGAATTAGGTTCTGGTTTTGAGTGATGATCATTCATGAATTTGTGAATTGTACTTGGAGAATTTTGAACTGAAAATTTAGGTTTAACTGAATCATCAACTTGAGATGACAGAGAGATGATAGAGTTTTGGCAATGAAGTGTATTGGAGCATGTTATGTGTAGTATTTTTTTGAACATACATCTGTATTTTGAACATAACTTGATCTATAAGTATCCAAATTAGATGTTCTTTGATCTAGATTAAACTAGAGACATATGGATACAATTTTTATGAAGGAATATAATTTTAATTATGTCCTTAAGAGTCTAGAAATGTGGCTTGAAATTGAGAATTGTGTGATGTCGAGGTATGAGAACAGTCTGTAATGTTTTGGTTATAAATTGCATAATACTGAATTAAAATGAATGACTTTAATGTCATTAGAAACTTAAGACATAGAGGAACATTTTCTCAGAAGAAAATGTTGCCTAAATACCTCGTTTTCTATGTCATAATGGTCATACAAAACTAACCTAAAAATTTGTTCTAAGAAAAACTGGAAAATTGTAGGAAAAATGGGAGATTGGTTTCTGTTACAATCGTGTCAGGGGACGTCATGATCGTGGGAAGTGATTTTTCATGGAAATGTGTTGATAATAAAATGGTTGAATCAATTCATGATGAAGTGTATAATTATGATGCTTTTGGACTTAATTTGGGTTTAAAATGAGGTCATAACCTAATGAATAAATTGATTGATGCTATGAATGTGTTGTTATGGATTTCATGAATGAGAATGTGTATTGAAGATGCTTCACCAATTGAATAGAGTTTGATAATAGGATGCAATCAAATTGGCATTTGAATTAGTTTGTAATGATGTTGTATTAGAGGTAGTGAATTCTGGGAAAATTGATATGAAATTGGTATATGATATGTGTTGAATTCGGATGAATGGAGGAAGAAAAGTACAAGGCATAATCGTGGCCCTAATAGCACGATCATGACCCAACAAAAAGTGTTTCTATCATGACCTAAGAAAAAATGTTTCTATCTTGATCATAATCCTTACAGCACAACTGTGGCCTGGTCAGAAAATGTTTCTGTCACGATCATAGCAGGGACCCCACAATCGTAGCTAGACCTATGGAGAAAAAGAGTTGTATTTTAGAGTAAAGGATGCTTGGAAGGTGTTAAAAATTGTTTATAAAGTGCATTAAAGCAACATACCTGAGAAATTGTCATTGAACATGCATGTTACATGGTACATTTATAAATGTATTTATGACTGATTATTTATATGAAAATGCACATGAGTGACATATAAATCTATGTTTTTGCATATAGAAGAACACGTTGAGCGATTGCTTCCAGATATTATCAGGACTTCAAGGCAATAAGCTAAAGGGAGCAATTGTGAGTAACCTAATATGGTCTCATCTTAAATGCTTGTTTAATTCTGAATTGAATTGATATGTGATGTTGTGTACTGATTTTCGGACATAAAATGTCTGAGGCCTTTGATGCATGAATAACATATTGAAAGTGTTCCTTGAATGTGAAAGTGATCGAATAAATGTGTTCTCAACTTATATGTTAAATGTCGGACCAAGAATGAAGATCATTGTGCAGTGGATTGAATATGATAACTGAAAATGTGAAATGCATTTATTACATGAATGTATGAAATATAAAAGTAGTTGTGATCGGAGCCACTATTGAAAAAGAGCTTAAAGCTTAGACATCTATAGTAAGAGCCTATGACTCAATTTGTATGATAGAGCCTGTTATCCACAACGGATACAGGATAGTATGATAGAGCTCAGTATCCATAACGGGTATGGGACAGTGAAAAAAAAAGCAATCGTTCACAACAACGTAATAAAAGAAATTAAGTCTCATAAACATTGCATACACATATGATATGAATAAATTGAGAAATTGCAATGTTTTGTAGACTTTGATTGTATGAAATGTGTGAAAGCTTATTGATGAATATGATATGCATGATCGCAATGAAATGATTAATTGTATGAAATTGGAAATGTGATAATTGTGAACAACGTATTTCGTCATATTACATGATGATAATTGAGATGATGTGAATTATATGATAACATGAATTGTGTGTTGCACGGCAAGAGTGAACTGTCGAGGATGGTTACTCAAATGAGTTCACAAAACTCAACCAAATTACAACGTTGACATTTTCAGGTTCGAGAGAGAGACGATTTAGCTTCTAAGATTGCTTAGAAGAGATTTTGTACTACTTTTGGATAGAAGACATAGCTCAGAGGTCGACCAACTGGGACTGAAGATTAGTCTTAATTTTTGTTAATTCCTCATGCTTGTAGCATACTTTATAGACAGAGTAGTGAACGCTAATAAGTTGATATTGTATAAACATCGATGATGGGTATAATGCTACATTGTAAATTATGGTTTATGAGATGAAATGAGGAAATTTTGGATTTTAGACATTGTGTTATTTAAGATTTTAATTATGATGCCATGAGATACATTGAAAGTGAATAAGTTAGCACGGCATTTCCGTTGAGCATGTGTACAAATATTCGAAGAGTTACGTACGTGTTGAATCGGAGTGGGGTGTTATATGTTTAATAAAAATTAATCCAATAATCAATATTTTAAAAACGGACCAGGCATCGAACACTTCAAAGAAAAGGTTTAAGGTTTAAGGTTTAAAAGGTTCAACCAATATTGAATCATTATAAAATCGATATATAATAAATAAGAAGTAAAAATTATAAAAATAAGTAAAAATAAATTATTTTATTGAAATATAAAATACAACAATATTTATTATTATATGATGAACTAATAATAAATAAATTTAATCCTAACAAGTTAGATTTTTAAAAGATTGGTATATAGTTTATAACCCAAAGCAAAGACAAAGACTTAAAAGAGCAAAGGAGTTAGACACAGGGCTACATACTTTACACAATTTCTATTTTCTTTAATAAAAGGCCCAACAGTTCAAAACCCTAGCTCATATCTTACTATATAAAAACCAAATTTTTACAAATTACCCTCTTCCTCTCTCTAAATAAAATCAAAACTACTAGTCCTCCTCTTTCAACGACAAAGGGGCTTGTCCTTAGGGGCAACATAAGGGCCCACACCGATTAGGTCATGACCATGGCCACCCTAATTAATAACTCCTCCTTATCCTTTTGCCCTAAACATAAACTTTACGATATAGAACGCAACCATTTCAACTTCATGCGAACGCTAACCCTAACCTCCCCCTCTTTATCTCTTGATCTCTCTTTTTCATGTATGTAAATTAGTAAATGCTTAGTTTCTCTCCCTAAGTTTATCCTCGCCAAATTCAAAACCTAGAAGAAACAATCTCTCATCTTTTTACTTACTAAATCCAAGCATTGGTTCTTTGAACTTCCATGTTTCATAGTCATTTGGGTAAATTTGGATGGTTGATGATGACACTTCTGTGTTGAGCATTTTGGTTTGATTTCTCTTTAAACGGCTTAGCAACAATCTTCAAGTCTCATTTGACTGTTGCTAATCGATTCTAACCGATTCTTTAATAAACTGGCCGATTTTTTAATAAACTAGTCAGTTTTTATATATACAGATTTTTTAATGAAACCAAATCGCACAACTAGTCAATTAATATTATTTTTGGTCAAACTGATAGATTCGGTTCAGTTTTTAAAACATTGCAAATAATTGAGAAATAATATAAAAAGGATAAAGAAAAGAGAATACAAACTGATCTATAGTAGTTTGGCAAACAACTCTTACCTACATCCACTCCGAAGACTCCATTTAGAATTCCACTATACTTCCAAAGCGAAGAATAACTTTTGTACAACCTTTCTTGACAAAAAGGAGCCCGTCTTATAATCTTCTTTAAGGTGAAGAGTAACCTTAATTTCACTTGGATTGCCTCTAAGTACAGTAATATATTCTCCAAACCAAATATTACAACTCAAAGTTCCTCACTTTATCACTTCATAACTCCAAAATAGCTTACTCATATAAATATGACCCAATGATGCTCAGATGAATGAAAAACTCTTTGAAATAGATATATATGCCAAAACCAATGAGAAAACGCTTGTTTATAGTTCTTTTAGGACCATTCACAGCCATTGGAGCCAAGAACTAGCCATAACAATGACTATCTCTAATATATTGGTCTACCAGTATAACATATTAGTTGAACAATATGCATTAAAAGTTTTATGTTCACTAGTCATTGGAATAGTGGTCGACCATTAGGTATATTGGTTGAACAATTGACACATTGATCAATTAGTACATCATTCAATGTTACAACAAACTCACAGTACATCAAATTTACCACATTTACCCTATATTGGTCAATCACTAACTCATATAGTTTAACCAATCACCCTAAAAATATAATTTTAATAACTTTAATGTTAATCACCCTAAAAATATAATTTTAACAACTTTAAATGTTTAATCTTAATTTGATTAGTGCAATTATGGATTAAACTTCCTATAAATATTCCCCAAACTGTATTTTAGAGATCAAGAGGCTTTTATATTAAAAATAAATGCTTCAATGCCTTTTGATGGATGTAAAGACTCAAACAATAAAGTGAAATGAAATGTTTATGCATGATGAGCCTTTTAGAGCATTAAATTAATAAATTGAGATTATAATTAATATTATATACTAAAGAATGATCTTAATAAACATTGATCTTCTTTTATTCTTAGTTTGATCTTCATTTCGATGATTACAAACTTCAACTTCTCTTTATCATTTTCATAAGCTATCTTTTTTAGTTTATGACTTTATTATGTTCTTATATTGCTTTTCATCAAAATAATAAAATTATTAGAAGTAATTTTTTATTATTATCAAAACACTGATTGAAACCTCCCTTGGCTCAATGCAAACAAATCCGTAAACTTGTGTTAAATTATTTAAGTAGAATCAATTATATTACTAATTGTTATAGGTGTTATATAGCTAATTTATCTTGATTATATTATAAGGTAACATAATTTCAACTTGTCTATTTCATATAGCAAAATATTTTAGAAATAATTTGTGAAATTTTTTTATATAAGATAAATATATTAGTTGAATTAGCTTATAATGTAATTAAAATGAGGCAATCACATATATAATTATGTACATAACAATCATTTGCATTATAGTATTTTTTAAAATAACTTGAACTTTTTTTTGTAGTTTACAATACTACAAAGTATTTTATAAATAATTTAAAATAGTAAATATTTTTTTTTATATAATGACTTAAACATAAGATAATTTCACGTATTTTCTCTAAAAATTTATCTATTCTTTCACTTTAAAATTATAGAACCTTTTCAAATTCCTCTAGTAAATCATTGCTTTGGTAATTAATAATTTGATAAGCAACTTGAATATAACTAAGAAAAAATACATAATGAAAGTTACATGCTTAGACCCAAATTAAATTGAAATTAATTCAAAATAGAAAACAATTTACTTACATATTAAAATGAGGGATGTAGCATGAGTTAACATGTTATTTTGTTGGTAAGTGAATATTAAAAGGAAATAAGAGGGTAAAAGTTTGTTGAAGTATGTTAAAAGGTCTTACATATCAATGAAGTGAGTAGTTACTTTAAAATGTATTTAATATGTGAAAATACTTACGAAGGACCTATTTGTTTCCTTTTATTTTTATGTTTTTCTTTTGGTTTTTAAAAATAAAGAAGTGTAATAACAAAAAATGTTTGTTTTACTCTATTATGGTTTCTTATTTTTAAAATAAAAAGGTTTACAAAAACTAAATTTTTTGTGTATTGAGGCAACTGATTTTAAAAACCATAATAATGTTTTTATTTTGTTTTTCTTCTATTGTTCTATCCTCTTTAGTTAGTGACTCTTTTTATTCCTTTATGGTCCCCTCTATCCCTTTATCTCTCTACAAACTAAGCCCTCATCTCTCTTTTTTCCCCCTCTATTTCTACATACCTATACTTATGTGTTTTGTTTGGTTGCAGGAAAATGGTGACATGGGTTCAATTATTTTTTATGCTATTTATGGTTTTTAGAAACTTTGAGATTTGGATTGTTGGGATTGTGGTTTCTCACTCTAATTAGGATGCATGAGTGGGCTTAAAGCAAATATATTTATTAATTTTGTTTTTTATTCTCCTAATGATATTTTCTTTGTCTTGTGTTTCATTAATTTAATTTTTGAGTTATTGACATTTATCTTTTATTGGTACTTTGATCAACATTACTTACTAATGGATATGTCTAGTTTTTTCATTTATGGTACCAAAATTTTGTTAGTTGAAAGAGAATAAAAACTTCTCTTATATGAACATTAGGGTCAGGCATACAAACTTTAAATTCAAAGCATAATTTTTTCATAAAAAAGATTAAGATCTTTCATTTTCTATATGGTGAAGGACACAACTTGTTTGTTTCGTATAGATTTAATGTCTAATTTGGTGCTTTAAGGGTAAATTATTATATGAATACGTGATTGAGATGAGATAGTGAACAAATATACATTCTTGATATACGTTGAATGAGGTTTTAAGGGGGAAATTACAGGATATATAAGCTTAAACATATGTTGTCATCTTTTGTTAGCAAAAGTGGAAAAAAAGCTACTTATATGCCTTTTTCCTGTGATACAATACACTATATAGTTAATTTATTTCCTATCGAAAGACCACCAAAGGTTATCAATTGAGATTGCAAAATATGAAAGTAAAGTTGACAGTATTGGGCATTTTGATTACATTAATTTTCATTATTATATTGTTCATTTACAATGGCTTTGAATGCATTTAGTTTCAAAGAGCTAATGTTTTTACTTATTCTTTTTTTTTTGGCTAATATAACCTATATCATAAGACTATGTTTATGTAGTGTTTTTTAATTTTTTTTATACTAATTCTTGTTGTGTGGAAGTTTGTCATTTCTTATTTTGATTTCCCTCATGCTCACATTTTTACAATCATAAATTACGTAGAGTACATCATGATGGAGATTTTGTCTTGCTCATTTTGAGTTATAACAATCATTATCATGCCTAAAATTTTGGCTGCATAAATGAATATGAAACAAACAATATTGTGCTAGATTTTATTTACTATTTTAGTTTGATGCTTTTATCATTCAATCCATTTCTATTTAGTGTTTTTAATTGTTATCTATGAAATAAAACCTTTAACATCTTTCTTTTAGTTCCCTCCTCCTAAATTGCAATATATGTTCAACAATTTGTTTTCATTTTCGTTAAATGGATTGCTTCAGATCATTTGCTAAAATGTGTTGATGTTCTTTGAATCTTCCTTGGCTATAAATGATTTAGAAAATTATTTCTATAAAAATCTAAAATAGAGATTATTTTAGAGTTCCTTTTTGAATGCCATTTTTGCTTTTTACATTACATTTAGCAGTACTAATTGCTAAAATTCTTTCGTGATATAACAAAAGATAAAAAGGAGGTTCACTTGCATTAACAAATCAAGTACAAACTTGACTCTTCTATAATTAAATACAAACATTTATGATGAAACTTAGGTATAATGTTTGACTTAATTTAAATGTTATATGTCAAACATAGAATTACATAGGATGATTTGTACTCATCATCAATTAATCAATACCTTCAATCTTCCTTATTATAAGCAATTTGAAGCTTTAAAAGCTTTAATAAAATTAAAATAATTGAAACATTTATATAAAAATCATACAAGTAATATGGTGAATATAAATGCATACACGTTTCTTGAAAGTAGATAAAGATCTCGTTCACTGTAATTTTAAACTATCTAACTAATCTAATGTTTTATCATAAAATTTTCTTTCATATTTCCCTTTTGTTTTCATGTTTCTTATCACTTTATTCTATTTTCACTTGTATGTAATTAATATTAGTCATGGAAGTTTCAAACAATATGAACAAGTCCATTGATTGTATGAATATAAATGAAAAGTATAAGGTATAAAATAATACTATAGAGGTGCATTTAATCTCATTAATGGATAATGAAGTGAAGAAAGGAAATTGGACAACTACTACCTTTTCTAAATTTGGTTGAAAGAACAATGAGGTAGGTTTTGAAACAAATTCAATAAAAAATACCATGATGTCCAATTGAAGAACTAATGTAATGCATTAAGGACTAGATTGAAGAATTTTAAGAACTTATTTAAAGAAGTAAGAATTAGTTACAACTCCTTAATTGTTAAAGTCAATGCCATATATGATTAACGTCAAAATCTACTTAAGGTAAAATATTTCTTTGCTTATTAGTATCATATTATAACAAACATCAAATTGTTCACTGATTCAAGAAAAAAGATGCAAAGAGTTTTTAAACATGTCATATTCTTTAAGATATTACGACAATTGGTTTGCATACACATCTTTCAACTAAATCTCAATCAAACAGTGCAAAAAGGGAAAATTAAATAGATGTTGATGAAGTTTATTCATTTAATGAAAAAGGGGATCAAGTTGCAAGTTCTTTTAGGAAAAAGAAATATCCTAGTAAGAAAAATGCAAAAAAAAAAGACATGCTCCAGCATTCTAGAAAATGTACAATTGGTGAAAAGTCGAAAAGAAATAATGATTTAGTTAAGACCAAATGGCAACAATATAATCCACTATAGATAATAAATTTGAAGCTTTATCAATTAATCAAGAGACTAATATAATGATGAACTAGTTAGATTCCTTACATGATTCTAGTGTCAAGAATGTGTAATATGAAAAAGCAATGAACACTTTACATAATTATCCATTTTATAAGTAGATGTTTATGAAGATGCCAGATGTAAAAAAGATGGATCAATTTATTTCTCTTTAGTTATGTTTTCATAGTAATGCATCCTAAAGTCTTATTGGCTTAGGCAATTTTATATTAAGAACTATTCCATGGTTTGAACATTTTAATTATATATTTTATGTTTGACATAAATGTTTTAACTGAATGTTTGGTATGAACTTATGAAATTTATGTTAAATATTATGATATTTCATAATCGTTTCAACAATATACCTTGTGAATTCAACATAATAAAAAATACTTCCACATTTTCAAGTATATTCATATGTTTTTTTAATACTATTTTCATTATGTCCTTATGTTTAATTAATTATCTTAATTATATAATTTTATTTTTTTATTATATAAGAGCTATAGATGGTATACATATTGATGCATATGTTTCAACCAATGAACAGATACCATATAATGGCAAAATAATTGATTTAATATTGTGGGTTGTTACTCACTTGATATGCATTTCACATATGTAATAGCTGGATAAAAAGGTAATATGAATGACTTTTGAATTCTTTTGTAAACAACAATGAATCAAGCAAATAAAATTCCTATACTTCCATAAAGTATTAAATTATTTTAAATAAATATAATAATTGCGATTAAGTTTTAATTCAATTTTGTTAATATTATATTCTTTGTATGTTAAAGTAAGTTCTATTTGGTTGAATCATAATCCATTAATATGCCTAAATTTCTTCGTCACATCATCAAGTTGAAAGATATCATTTTTATGAAGGAACCGAAAGATCACAAAGTCCAAAATGCATTCTTCATTGAGAAATGTCATTAAATGATGTTTTGGTTTCTAAAAGCATGATTTTCTATATTCAAAAATGCCTAATTATGATATAAAGAAACAAAAAATACTTTATTATTGATTGTTATGTTATACATGATTTTATTAGAATGCATAGACAAAAGATCGATTATTTGACAATTGTGTTAAAGGTAAGAGCAAATTTTAGTCGGCATAAATGAAGATGCAAGTTGTCAAGTAAAGTATGATATCACTCCAACACAATTTTGGAATATGTCTCGAAACAGGATGACATTGTTTGACAAAGGTAGAATAATTATATTAATAGAAATTCTAATTAATTTATTTTTCTTTTTGTAATGATGAATGTCTTTTACTACTTAATTAGAATGAGTTAATATAATTTTTATAATTTATAGATTATTATTATATAAAATTGACGTATAATTTTCTTTAATTAATCCTTTTTATAATAATAAGAAATGAATTAATTTAAAATTCAATATTAACATTTAATAGTATAATAAAAATAAACAAATAACAAAATGATGATACCAAAAAAAATTTATTTTCAAATTTTTATTATCAATTTTGATAAAATGTGTTTTTATTTTTTAAAAAATAAATATTAAAACTAAAAACTAAAAATCACACACAAAAGCGAAAGTGGAACAAATCGATATTTAAAAAGATTAAAGAATGAGTAATATAATAATATTAACTTGATGGACCAAAACAAGGCCCTATAAAGTCCGGCCCATCTGTAGCAGTTTAAATGTCCATTTTGGGCAAAGAATAACAAATGGTTTTCAGAATTAAAATCTACTTCAAGTCAAACTCTTCTATTTTCCAAGGGAGGGAGTCACGGAGGGAGGTCAGGTGTTTGGTTTCAGGACAACTGGTGCTGTGTGTCGATAGCTGATAGGCAGGAGTTGTGAAAGATGGGTGATATGGTGAAAAAGGAAGTGGAAGACTCTGATTTCAACAGAACCACCGCGAACGGTCACCAGAAACCGATGTCCTCCCCCGAAGAGGACTTTACTCTCGCTCAATTGTCTCTCTCCCCTGCTATTAGCCCTCGCCCCAAACTCAGGCTTACCTTTTCTTCCTCGGTCTCTCTTTTTCTCTCTATGCCTCACTCTGTTTGTTTGTTGGGAAAATTTGTCAGGAGACAAGAAACAGTGAAATGAGAGTTCAGATCTTGCGGTTTCTCTTTCGATGCATGAGATTTTATATATATCTAAGTAACGCATACCTGTAACCAACTGCATCTTGCATGAAACGTATTTTCGTTTGTTTTACTTCTCGAATCTGCTTTCAGTTTTGGAGGCTGAGTTGGTTTGGTTGCTCGCAGGCAAAGCAGAAGACTGTAATGGCGGAGAAAACCGAAGTGAAGCGTCTCAAGATCAAGAGACGGTCTTCTCATTCCAAAATGAAACACGTATCACCTCTCCCTCTTCTTTGTTTTCGTCTCCGTTTTAGCTACTGATGGATTGTAGTGCGATTGATGGTGGAAATGTGATCATTGTAATGCTCTATGAAATGGTTTCGCTATTCCACGTTCCTACCCGCACTTGCTTTTTCTTTGGAATAGATTCGATCCAATGTATGATATCAATTATAAGATCTTGTTTAGTAGTTTTTGCTTCTGATGTTATCAAGCTGACCTCTGTTTCGTTAATTTTGAACACAAATGAATCTGTGGTTAGTGATCTTGGCGTAATTGTGAGGCTCATTTCTGTTGAATGTCTAGGTTTTGTAAACACTTCCAGACCCTTCTTATCTCTCCTCTTTTTGTTTGTTTCTTTATTCTACGCTCTCATGTTCTCACATTAGATATTCTGATCAATAAACCTGTTAATGCAGCTTAAATTATGCCTTACGAAGATATGTTATTTACTGATTGGTAGTTCCTTTCGTTTTTTTTAACAGGCATTATCAAGTCATGCAGGGAAGTGTATATGGTTGGTGATATTGCTTTAAATACTTCAATCCAAGTTTTTTGGTCTCTCGAAATTCTTAGCTTTATAACTATGACTAATCAATTTATAGCTGTAGGGAAAATAAACCTCAGAACGAGGTAAACAACACTCCTGTGGAAACTAAGTCATCCACTATGATTAGAGCAGAGGAGGTTCAATCAAATCTAGAACCTGAATTCCCTAACTTTTTGAAGGCTTTGGTCAGATCCCATGTTGCCAGTTGTTTCTGGATGGTAAGCATATTCAAAATAATGCATAGAGTGAAAATCTTATCACAAGAACATGGAATCCGTTTGTAATACTTATGTTTTCCTGTAATAGGGGCTTCCTGGACCATTCTGTAGAGCACACTTACCGCATGTGGATACTACCGTCACCTTGGAAGATGAATTTGGTAGGGAATTCAGGATGAAATACATAGCATATAAGACTGGATTGAGTGCTGGTTGGAGGCAGTTCTCAACAGCACACCAGTTGCTCGAGGGAGATGTGTTGGTCTTTCAACTAATTGAACCCTGCAAATTTAAGGTGATGTTTTGAGTTTGTTTTACCGTTTTCACAATACAGTATCTTTCAGTAGTCACGCAACTTTTGCTTCCCATAAAAGATATATGGATCAGATGGCAAAATATACCTGGAAACTTGTGTCTCAAATGTTTCATGTCAATGAGGGTAAAGGGTTTGGCACAGGTGGAGAGAGTACTTAGTAGGAAATGATTCGCAGTTCACTATTCTGTGGATAAACAGAGTAGAGCATAGAAATTTGTTCATCGAAATGATGATTGAACTTACTGTGTTTACAAGAATTGTTTTGACAACATTGCACCTATAAGATTGACCCGTGGTCTTCATGGTTCTGAAAATACCGTGAACATAGAAAATCAAATCTAACCTTACATATGTGGATTCATGACTGATATTTACTTACATGATATCTATTTGGGGAAAGGTGAGGTGCCTTGTAGGCATCTAGTTTAGTCTTTTTTTATAAATGCGTCAATTTGTTGCATTTGACAATTTGCATCTTTTCTTTCTAGGAAGGCATTGAGTTAGAAGTTTTGGACAGGCCCTAGAAATGGGGTTTTCAGAAGCAATTGCTACTTTAGTCGTATGTTGCAAGAATTTTAGATCCTAGCTTGCTAAACTACAAAAGTCTTTCACCGTGTATATAGATCTATTCTCTTCAGTGTGCTCAATGTTTCTGCTTTTCCACTTTGGTGCCTTAATTGTTGAAACAGCTCCTTCACTACTGGAGCAAAGTAGTGTAGTGATTATGTTTGACTCATACATCATAATTGAGCTAAAATCAAGTCTGAATATTTTGTTTATGAAATACACCTCAAAGTTTATTACGTTTGACTCATAAGTGATAACTAAGCTAAAATCAAGTTTCAACGATTTTGTTATGATATGCATCTCAAAGTTACAATATTTAATTATATGGCTCCCCATATGGTTAGATATTTAGGAAAAAGTGGGCTGATAGTATTGCCTGCGAATGAGAACTAGATTCTGGTTTATATGACAGAAACATGTTGCTTCTGGAGAGAATTTTATTCTGAAGTCATTGATATTTGCAGGTTTACATCATAAGGGCAAATGACTTAGCTGAAGTTGATGGAGCCTTGGTTCTACTAAATTTGGATGCTCAGACCAAACAAAATGACACAGGCAAGTGGAAAATGTCCCCATCTTACTCACAGCATTCTATTTTATCTTAAAAAGGCTTCTCCATTGCTTGTTAACTGCAAATTAAAAAAAAAAAAAAAGATGATGCAGAGATGGCTGCCATGGCTAGTAAAAATGCAAGGAGGAAACGTCCGCGGTCTCTACCGTTAGCTGTTGTGCAGAAGCAAAATAAGAAATCTCGCCGACAAAAGTCATCACTTGTTAGTACTGGGCAACCAACCGAGCAATCTGAAAATGATAGTGAGGAAGTGGGTTCAGAAGTTCTAGAAGGTTTCAAGTTATCTGTTCCTGCTGTTCAATTCGATGACGTTAAAAGCTTTGAGAATTTTAGCATTCTGGTGGATGGTCTAGTTTTGGATTCTGAACTATCAGAAGATATTCGGAATAAATACTACAAGTTGTGCTGCAGTCAGAGTGCATTTCTTCATAACAATCTCGTTAAGGGCATTAACCTTAAGTTGACTGCTGGAATTATTTCTGAAACTGTTAAGATTGCTGATGCCCTAAGAGCTTGTGATCTTACCACCCCACGGGATGACTTTTCTATATGGGACAAGACTCTGAAAGGCTGTGAGCATTTTGGCATGAATGTTGGATTTTTACGTGCTAGACTGAGTCGGCTTGTGAAGCTTGCATATGACTCAGAAGGTGCCACAAAAACAAGGAGGTACATAGAAGCTAGAAATGAACGTGGACATACAGAAGATGAAATAAGAAATATTGAAGCAAAGCTTGTGGAATTGAAGACCACCTATGCAAGGTTTGGTGCTGACATTGAAAATCTCAAGTCGAAGGCTGAAAGCTATGAGCTCAAATTCCAGGGGGAGGTTCTTGCTCCATGGTGATATGCCTGCTTGTACCATTAGTGTAGTTTCTGCCTTTACTCCAATCTACTCTAAATATTTCTCATCTTATTCCATTACCCAGAAAGTGAGAAGGCGAAGCAGGTCTGTGCAGAAAAGCATTGCGGTCATTACTTATAGCTGGTTGGTAGCAACACTGTAAACAACATGATAGCATATGCCTTGACATTTTTAGGATTTAATAGGAAGATGATATTGTGAGAATCCAAGACTTAATATGAACACTAATGCTGTAACATTTTTGTACTCCATATTTAGGAGATTGTGTAGCTTTACAAGAAGCACTCCATCCCTCTCTTGCTTCGTCCTTCCCCTCCTGAGATTCAGTCATTGCGAGTTATTCATCCTCTTGCGCAGTGATTGTATTTGTATTGCCTTGTTTGGATTATGACAAAGTTTTACTTTGTTTTTCACTACAATTTTGGTTCTGCTGGCTTCTCAGGAGTGAGGAACGCCATTTAGCATAATACAAGGGCTGCAAGCCGAGGGATTTGCCTTCGCTTGAAACTGAACAGCAGCATAACATCTTGCAGGACATGAAAGCAGCATTTGATTTTTTTTTTTCCTTTTTTGGGTAAATATATCTGATATTCCTTAGCCAAACGTGGAACACACATGTTTGGAATTTACGATGACTTATCAGAAAGAACAAGAACGATTATGATATATGAGTTACTGTATACGGGGCTAATTGGGATCTTCCATCATTCCTGACTTGCTCTTTTTAAGTCTAGAGAGAGTCGGAACGGACCACCGAGAGCTTTGTGATGATAAGTAGGGTAGCCTTATCGTACGTTTTGTCGCATTATTTGTGACTACTAGCAATTTATTGTAAATAGTGGTTTATCCACTATTTTGTAAATGGTGGATGACAATGATCCCATTATCTTTATGGTTGTCACAT
>JAOSBN010000179.1:5861065-5900866 GCA_027563595.1 Erythroxylum suave | reverse complement strand
TAGATATTGTGGGAATTATGTGTAAAACATAAGGGTAAAAGGGACTAAAAATAGGCTCACTAATTGATATAAAAAATCTACCTGAAAAAGTGCTTTTTAAAAAAGCTTCAAATTTGAGCTTTTTAGAAAAAGTTGTATTTTAACTTTTAAAAAAGTTATTTCTACTCCAAAAGTGCTTTTGAAGTTTACAGCCAAACACTCATTTTTTTCTTAAAACTGCTTTTGCGGTGAAAAAAAGTGCTTTTCCACCTGCCAAAAGCTGAACCAAACGCACTCTTAATCCCATATATATAATTGACTGTTACAAAGGATAATTACATGAGTTACAAGAATAAATACAAAACCGTATCTATCTATGAACATAAGACTGTATCTTGCAGCCCCACTCTTAGATCCACACATGGCACCCGATGATCACATGATTGGAGGGTATGACGTGCCACGAGATGCAATTTTATTAGCAAATATATGGGCATTGCAGAGGGATTGTAAGTTATGGGACGAGCAAACAAGTTTTAAGCCTAAAAGATTTGATAAGGAAGAACGAGAATCTCGTAAGTTAATCCCATTTGGATTGGGAAGAAGATCATGTCCAGGAATTGAGTGTAGGGCAACGAGTATTGGGTATGATTTTAGGATCATTAATCCAGTGCCTCGATTGGAAAAGGGTCTCGGATGAGGAAATTGATATGACAGACGCTGGTTGGATAACCATGCCTAAGCTCATCCAACTCGAGGCCATGTGCAGGCAACGGGAACTCATCAACAAGGTCCATTCGTAATTAACCCAACATGGTAACCTTGGGAGTTCTTAGTGGAAGTTGTCTTCATGTCGACCTACTTTTCTCTTGTCTACTCTGAAAATAAATGTTTCTTAGTCTATGTTTCCCTTGGTTATTAGTTTATGTTTATTTGGATTCGCTTTTTTACCAACTACTCCGTGCATGACTTCTCCAATTGAACAAGTAATTAAATATAATTGCATTTTAGGACTCCTGAGTACTTTAAAAATATTTTATCTTGAAAATTAAATTGTATATGTTGGCGGACATTTCTTATAGTTCTAATCTTATTGTTATTTCTAATTTGATTCTTCAGTACCTTTAAATTTTACTTTGTATTCAATAATTATACTTACTTACTTATAAAATAAACTAAAAATTTTAGCATATGTTATCTTTGTTTTATCCGATTTTTTATTAATTTATATTTCTGATTTTAACATTAATGTTTCTATTAATTTTTTTGTTTTTCATTTTTTTTGTTTTTTATCTTCTTTTCTTTGTTAAACTCATATTCAGTATTTGTGCTTATAAGTGTATGTTTCTTTTGAGTGAGGAGATTTTATTGGAAAATAGTTCAAGTTGAAAGTAACTAGTCTTTGGTATTATTTTAGCATATGAATAGATCAATAAAAGGTTGGCTTTACCATATCTCAGATGTTCATTTTATTTGATTGAATTGTACTAAACACTTGTGTGTTGAAAACATGAGTGAACACTAAAACACTAGTAGTATGATGCAGTGAAAAATAAACATATTTGTTAGTCAACAATTAGGCTTTAGCAAACTTAACTTTAATTGTTGTACGAAGACTTCAACAATCTTATTTAATTCAACAACTGCATTAATATAGGGTTGTCTTCTCTTCTAAAATGATCAAGTTCAACTAGAATTAGATATCACCAAATACAAGATGTAGGCAGAAGTGGATCTTTAGGGGAATTTGGTCTCAACCATTTTTTTTATTATGATTTTAGTAGTTGTTTCTTATTTTTAATTGTTATTTTTAAATATAAACAAAAACTTATTTAGTTGTCAATATCAATTATAGTTATAAATTTATTACTAATACTAAAATATTAGTTAAAACTAGAGATAAATTTAGTAAATATAATACAATATTTATTAATAAATAATAATAAATTTTTTTATTTAAATAGATAATTTAAAAATAGAAACATATTTCTAAACTAATATTAATTTGTTAATATATATATATATATATATTAGTTATCAAACCCAATTTTATTTAAATTTTATGCTTTTAAAAGATATTTTAAATTTAAAAAACATTTTCTAAATAATTATTTTTAAATAAAATATATTAATTATAACAATTAAATCAAAAACCAAATTTCATAAATTATGATAATTTTAAAATAAAAAACAAAATTAAAAACTACAATTTTCAAATAAACATATTTTAATCAAATTTAAAAAAAGTTAAGAATTGCAAATAAAAACAACCTATTCTTAATTAATGAAACTTGAGAATGATGATTTTAATTAGTGTAAGTATGAGGTTCACCGAATCAGCCATAAATGATAAGACAAAAAAAACAAAAAACTAGATCTGACCATAAACAACTTAAATTTCCCAACACCGCAAGAAAAAAGTTACATTAGTCAAAGATTTGAAATAAGATGGAGGCAAAAGTAGTAAAGAAGATAAAACCAAATCAAAAAGTTAAATTTAATCTGCTCTTTGATTCAAACAAATTAATGTATTGACATTCGACTCATTCCTTATCCAACAACTTGCTTCTTTTTATTGTTTATGTTTCTTGTTTTAGTTTGACATTTTTCATTACTTTTATTTTTCTACTGTTGTTTTGAACTTCTTTATTTCCTTGTAGTCTTTTATTAACATCTTGTAGTACTTTTTTTTAATCATTGTCTTGTGGTTTTCTTTACTAGCTATCTTATGATGAAGATTTTGAACTGTTGATTTAATTTCTTTGGAATGATTATGATTGCCTACTTGTTAAAAACGATTGCACGAAAATTAAAAGATCATCGTCATAGGAGGTTGCTAATATTGTGATTCAAAATGCGTTCTTTACTTTTACTTGACGAGCTCAAAATATAGAAGTTTTATAACTTTTCCTAAACTTTTTAAACTGTATAAACAAGTGTATTAGTTAAATTGTTTATTGTCTTTCTTGCAGGCTGTGTTTTGTGTTAAAGAGTGTCGATAATCATCTAACCTGTCCATCTTCTTTATAGTTTGCAGTTGTCCGTTTGTCAAGGTAACAATGCTTTCTCGATTTATGTGGTGTAACAATGCCACGTACCATAGTGCTTGCTTTAATTCAAACTTAATTTATAAAATTAAATGTGATTAATTCAAATGTTATAAAGACTGAGGATTGCATTTAGTAATTAAGTTATTTACTTGCAATTGTATAGCTAGATAGATAGAAGTTGGATGTCTCATTAGAAATGGTCCGCGAATACTTAGAAGGAGTTCAAATTTTCATGCAATTTCTAAAAGATCAAATAAGTAATGAATGTCATATTCTTTGTCCATACATAGATTGCTTAAATGTCGACATTTAAAGTCAAGATGTGGTATATAATCATTTGCTAATCCAAGGCATAGATAAATTCTATACTCCATGGCTTTATCTTGGTGAATGAAAGGAAGCAAGTTGTAGCATTGATGATAGTATTGGTATAAGTATTAATGATAGTAACAATAATGATGATGATGATGGCAATGATGATGGGATTAGGGAGATGTTAGAGGATTATGGGAAATATATAAAGTCAATAAATGATACCGGTTAGCCTAACATGATTGGTAGTATTACAAAAGATAATTTTGTGAAGTTATTGAAAGTTGTTCAAGAAGAATTATATCTAGGGTGCTCAAATTTCTCACAACTATCTCTTGTTGTCAAGTTGTTGCATTGAAGGTCTATAATAAATGGAGTAATGTCTTTTGACATGTTAATTAACTTGCTTAATAACACATTACTTGTTGGATACAAATTGTCCAAATCTTACTATGATGCAAAGAAACTGTTAAGGGACCTTGGATTATGTATGATTGTGATATATTTTGGAAGGATAATAAAGATTTTGAAGTGCCTCATTTGTGGTGCATCAAGGTGGTGAGTGGATGATACGAGAGGGAAGAAGATAACGGAAAAAATCTTAAGATACTTTCCTATTAATCCATGATTACAATGGCTTTTTATGTCAACAAAAACAGCCATGATATGAAGTGGCATAAAGAGAAACACATTGATGATAACATTATGTGTCATCCAACATATTTAATGGCATGGAAAGACTTTCATAGAAAGTTTCCATGGATTGCACAAGATTGTCATAATGTTTGACTTGGTTTAGCCTTATATGGATTTAATCATTTCGGTAATAAGAGTACTTATTACAGCATGTGGTTGGTAATATTAGTGTTATACAATTAACCTCCATGGAAGTGTATGAAGGAGCCTTTTATGTTATTGTCTTTGCTTATTACAGGACCTATTGCTCTTGGCAAGGATATCGATGTATACATGTAACCATTAATTGTTGACTTAAATGATCTGTGGAATGTTGGATTAGAAACTTTTGCATTGCTCAACGTGAAATATTTATAATGCATGTGACTCTTTTGTGGACTATAAATGATTTTCTAGCTTATGGGCATTTGTCTGGATGGAGCACTAAATGGTATATAACATGTCATACGTGTAACTATCAAACTTATTCAATGAGGTTACAAAGTAAAATATGTTATACAGGACATCACTGTTACTCGAAATATGGGTATAGATGGCAAAAAAACAAATTGCTTAACGGCAAAGTAGAATTGGTGAAGCTTTGTAGTTGTCTGGTTATAATGTAGTTAGGCAACTATCACACTTGAGTGACATTACACCATGCAAACAACCAAGTAATAGAAAGCAAAAGTGAAATGTTGCTGAGCTCAATTGGAATAAAAAGGAATATTTTTCAATTTTCTATATTGGAAGGAATTGTTATTGAGGCATAATCTTGATGTGATGTATATTGAAAAAAATATTTGTGAGAATATTTTAGGAACTGTTATAAGAATTGAAGGCAAATCCAAAGAAACAATTAAGGCTATACTCGACTTGGAAGACATGAATATAAGAAAGGACTAGCATTTGAAAAGAAGAGATGATGGGCGATACATTATTCGACCTACTTGTTACACCATGTAAAAAAAGGAGAAGCAAGTTTTTTTCACAATTTCTTAAATCAGCCAAGTTTCCTGATGGATATGCATCAAATATAACTCATTATTTCAATGTTAAAGAGGGAAAAGTGTTGGGCCTAGGTATTGGAACTTAATTCGTTGTTACAACACGAGGGGATTTGATGGAGGTCAAATGAAAAGAAGGTTGAAAGCATCAAAGATGTGATGGGGAACTTGGGTGGGCCTGGGTGACTTTAGTAATAAATAATGAAAATAAAAAAACAGTTTGGCACGTCTATGCCTTAGGGTATATGGGCGTGCATGAAGTAGGTTTTGTATGATCGTGCTTGTGCACGATCTTGCATTCTCATAATGAAGAGCCAATGCATGATCATGCACACCTGATGTGCACACCAACTTGTAACCGATATAACTCTTGATTCTGATATCCAAAAGTTTGAAACTTTATGTAGTTAGAAAGATAAGATGATAAGCTACAACTTTTATGAAGATAACTTTGCCTAATTCGTCCTAAATCAATATAGTTTAATCGTTTGAAAACAGAATACAAATTTCTACCAGAAATGGTGCTACAACCTCTACCAACACTAGTGATTCTATCTTGTAAAGGCCATATCTTTTCTTCTGAAGTCCAAAAAGTACAAACTTTATACCATTAGAAAGCTAAGAGAATGATTTACAACCTTTATGAAGATAACTTTGTCAAATTCTTCCTAGATCAATATAGTTGATTCATTGAAATAAGGACATAATTTCTATCCCCTTATTCCTCTATTGCCTAATTAATGTTCTCACAAAAACAAAAGACTCAAATCCGACAAACACAATCCATACACATAAGACTTATAACTTAATAGACTCCTAACAAAACAATTTAGTTAAGAAAAATCTATCCAAAAGCCATCAAACAACTCACAATTTTATTCCCAACCGAAATTGACCACTTAATAGAAAAGAAAGTCTTGAACATATACGAAGGAAACTTCGCCAACTCTTTCATTCATTTCTAAAAAAAAATTGAGTTTCATCTCTAAAAAATGTAGAGTTTATACATAACTTCAGTTACATATTAAGAAACAAAATAGTAGCATAGTCCACAAATACAATATGAACGCTCATGCTTGATATGCATGCAAAGCTACTTAAGGTATTCCGACTAACTTAGTTTCAAAAGATATATTTTTCTTGGAGTTGCCGAAGTTTGCGAGGTTCAATATTCTGCTTTGTCTTTACCTGAAGAGCGGAAAAATAATGGGGTGAGCTGCGAAGCTTAGTGGTCAATATGTTATTGCCATCGGTAATGGGCCATACACACACAATCAAGCATATATATTGCACTTTAGTCTTAGCAAATCACCTTATCCACATTTCTAACTCAGAAAATCACATAGTCAATAACATATTATCACACAAAACAAATCATATATATAAATATATATCAAAACATAACACTCAATTATGCTCCATGCTCAACAAGTCAAGATGTTATACACAAACCTAATTGATAACTTGCATTTTGTGCATGTTAATTGTGTGTGTTTTATGTCCTTTTGATTGGCTTATGCGATGTTTTGCTTATGCTTCAATGGTAATTCGTGTCTTTGTATGTTCTAGGTGATAAAATTCCAAAGCGATGCAATTTGGAGTGAATTTAGCTAATCTGGAATTGGAGAGGATTTCAACATGACCATGTTGAAGGTGACGCAAAGCTGGCAGATTGCTAGCTACGAATTTTGACTTAATTACCTTGGGATTTGGGCCTCAATGACACAACCCTTTGTGCTGGATAAAATCAAGTTGTCTTGTAACTCATGAAGCCTTATTTTGATATTTAATTGGGCCCCACTTTATGGAAAGAAGGGGGGCACACTTTATGGAAAGAAGATCTAGACTCACTTGAATGAAAAATGAGGCAGCGGTAACTTTTAAAGGGAGAAGACAAATTTGACAGAAGCACTTAGACAAGAACGTGTTTTGGAATCCAAATGGAGAGGATTTTGACTGGCAACACTTTTTGAGGGAGAGAGGATTGACGATAGCATTTGGGAAGAAGGAAGGTTTTTAAACAATTGACTTTGGAGAATAAAAGTGACGTGGGGACAGTCAGATGGATTTTAGAAGAACGACGACAGCACTTAAAGAAAGGAAGAAAAGAGCGTGTCTAGTGAATCAAAGAAGAGGAACATGAGATAGCTAGCATAGGGACTTCAGAGGACGATGCAGACTCATTTTTGGGAGGAGATCTTTCACGTTTTTCTCTTAATAGAACATCAGTAGCTTTTTGTGGATGGTAAAAAAACAACAATTCTCAATCAGCTTTATGTTTTAATATAGCTATGTGTGGCTAATCTTTTAGTGCTAGATAAGGTACTTTAAGTTTGATATATGTAGTTCGTGAAACTCCTTGATTTAATTGTTTTCGTTTATTTCTTATGTTTGTTTAATCTCCGCGCTTTAATCGATTTATTATTATCGGGTTTGTTGATTAATTAGGCCTATTAATTGATTGACTTGATGATAAATTGCTGAATAGATTAGTTAATCCATGATTGCTGTCTATTAAAGTGGCGAATTAATTTCAATTAAGAAATTAATGAGATTAAATAATTTAGTCTAAATAGATTGCGACTTTTCTCATTCTGTTGA
Source organism: Erythroxylum suave (assembly GCA_027563595.1). Taxonomy (NCBI): domain Eukaryota; kingdom Viridiplantae; phylum Streptophyta; class Magnoliopsida; order Malpighiales; family Erythroxylaceae; genus Erythroxylum; species Erythroxylum suave. The sequence goes on along the minus strand of JAOSBN010000179.1, from coordinate 5,893,242 downwards.
CTAAGACAAGGGTCTATTAGAGCCTACAGCTGCCATAGATTATATTCTACAGAGCTTTACTCAAGAATAGTCTAATTGGTTAGGGTAATAATCTGCGGAGCTTTTCTCGGGGTTATCGAATAATTATGAATAGATTGGTTGATATGTGCTATTCATTGTCTGCTATAACTTTGTCCATAAGAATGAGCAAAATTTATATTTTTGAGTCTATGATCGAATTACAGGATCAAACGGAGGAATACCTTGGCTAGGCTTATTTTTATATTGTTTTCAATCTTTATTTTTAATTTCCTTCTGCGTGATTACTACGTGATTTCGTGTTCTAAAATTAATCATCCCCAAATCAATTCTTTTTATTTTATTTTTTATTTTTATTTTTATTGTTTTCACACAAATAAACAATTGCTACATTGGTCTCTGTGGTTCGACCCTATTCACCACTTTACTCTTTTAAGTGCTTTAGAGTAGGAATTTATTTTTGTTGGATTGACATGCCATCAATAATGGCTTGAGAGAATCTCATATAACAAAATGGCGAAATCGAAGTTTAGACCATGAACAAATGAGTCCATTTTTTCGGAGCTAATATGCCACAAACGGGTAGCCAGGAGAAGGCTTTAAGTCAACATGCACGTGATGAACAAAATAGTATCTCTCTTGTTCACACGAGCAAGTTTTTTGATACTCACTCATTTCATATCATATTCATTCTTTCATGCTTCTTGCATTTTTTTGTTTTTCATCAATTCAAAATGCGATAAAATCTTTCAAGCATAATAAGTTATCGAATCATAGTTTATTTTTCCTATATATACAATGATTCAAAGACAAGCATTTAAGCACACAAACATGTAAGAAAATTAGCCCATATTCACAATAACCATAAACATATTACCCACCTATGAAATAAGCTATAATATCCAAAAATAAGCTTAGACTTAATCTACTCTTGGCTTATCTAAGCTAGAATAACTAAACATCTAGTTGAAAATCCATAAAAAACTAAGAAAATGAGTTTCTTCTTTATCTTCTTTCTCTCTTCATTTTTAGCACATAAAACCTATTTTCTCTACTTTCTTCTTCTATCAAAACAAGAAGAGTAGATAAAGAATACCTAAAAACTTAGCTGAACCTTTTCCTTCTTCTTCTTTCTCCTTTTTCTTTCTTTCCTTCTTCTTTCTTCTTCTCTTCTCTTCTAGTTTCTTCTACGACTCTCTCTTTCTTTCTTTCTTTCTTACTTCTACACAATTCTCTACTCTTTCTTTCCTACTTCTACATGACTCTCTACTCTTTCTTTCTTACTTTAAGACAACTTCTTACTTTTCCAAACTTACCCTTCCATATATAAGCTATTGCCTACTTACTCCTTACTTAATTCTAACATTTCCATTTATACATGCAAACACATGTAAATAAATATATTCATAACAAAACTCCAAAAATTTTCTAAATTCAAAAATTCTAATTTATGCTCATACTTGCTAATTTAATAGAATCAATTCTAAGAAAAACTTTGGGGTTCACCATTTCTCCCCCCTTCAAGAATTTCGTCCTCAAAATTCTTACCTGAGTCTACAATTAAGTATGGATACTTGTCCTTCATGGCTTCCAAAGGTTTCTATGTTGCTTCTTCTCTTAAATGGTTCTTCCATAAAACTTTAACCAGCTTCACCGCCTTGTTTCTCAAGACCCTTTCCTTTGAATCTCTCCACCAGTTGTTCTTGAAAAGTCAAATCATCCCCTAATTGAACCTCTAAATGTTGGACCATCTGTGAAGTATCTGATCTATATCTCTGCAACATTGATATATGAAAGACATTATGAATCTTGGATAATTCTTGTGGCAAGGCTAACTTATAGGCGAGAGGCCTAATCTTCTTAGTAATAAGGGCCTATGTATCTTAGACTGAGCTTACCCTTTTTACCAAATCTTAAGACTCCTTTCCATGGTGAGACTCTAAGAAATACTTTGTCTCCAACTTCATATTCCATCTCCTTCCTATGTGCGTTAGTATAACTCTTTATTTTGTCTTGAGCTGCCTTGAGTCTCTGTTTCACCAAGTAATCTTGTCAACTATATCTTGTACCAACTCAGGTCCCAAAAGTCTCCTTTATCCTTCCTCATCCCAATAAATAAGAGTTCTACACCTTCTACCATACAAAGCTTCATAAGGCTCCATTTGAATTGCTGAATGGTAGGAATTGTTGCAAGCAAACTTGATTAAAGGCAAATAATCATCCCATGAACCTTTGAAGTCCATAATGCATGCTCTTAACATTAGTTCCAACGTCCTTATTGTCCTCTCTGATTGACCATCAGTCTACGAATGGAAAGTTGTGTTAAAATGCAACTTAGTTCCCAAAGCCTCTTGCAAACTTTCCCAGAATCTGGGATCTCTATCTGTGACAATAGAACTCGGATTCCCATGAAGTTTGATTCTTTCATCCATATATTTCTTGGCCAAAGCATTCAAAGAATTGGTTTGTCTAATTGGAAAAAAATGTGCTAACTTAGTTAAACTATCAACAATCACCTATATTGTGTCATATTTCTTATTGGCCCTCGGTAACCCTATCCAGAAATCCATTGTAATCTTTTCTCACTTCCATTCGAGAATAGTCAAAGGCTTAAGCTTACCGACGGGTGCTTGATGTTCTACTTTAACTTGTTGACACACCAAGCATTTTCCAGCATACTTTACAATATCTTTTTTCATTCCCCTCCACCAAAAGTGATCTTTTAAATCTTAATATATTCTTGTACTCCTCAGATGCATTGCATATGGAGCATTATGTGGCTCATCAAGAATCTCATCCTTCAACTCTTGCATATCCAGAACACATAATCTATTGTCTACCACCATCAATTCGTTTTCTCTTACCTCTATTTCTAAGGGCTTACCATTTTTAATTTCTTCTTTGAGCTTGCTCAAGTACTCATCTTGTTTCTTGCAATTCCTTAATCTTCTCATTTAACACTAGCCTTATTCTAAAATTAGCCAATACATTACTGAACTCGGCTTGCCTCAATGTCACCTTAAGTTTAGCTAATTCCTTCAATAATGGAAAATATACCATCTTCACATGTGTCATAGTAGATTTCCTACTTAGTGCATCTGCTACTACATTAGCTTTCCCTGGGTGGTATTTTATAATCAAGTCATAATCTTTCAATAATTCTAGCCACTTTCGTTGCCTCAAATTTAACTCCTTTATCATCAAGTCATAATCCCTGGGTGCTTGCCCTCTTGGTCTTCCAGGAGGATTTACTTTCTTAGCTTCACTAGAACTACCCACTTCATTTGCATACTTAACTTCTATGATCTTAATCCTTTGTGCAGCTTGCATCTGAATTCCCTCCTTTCTTGCATACTACAGACACTCTCTAGCCATGTGCCCTTTTTCTCCATAGTTAAAGCAAGCTCCCAACAACCTATAGCTGTTCCCTTTATGGAATTTGCCACAATGATCATATTTGAGAATGGATGACCTGTCCTCCTCTCCTCTTTTACTGTCTCCATCAGTTGAGGCTTGATGAGACATGGTTCTCGTCAGCTTGGGCTTGTTTGCCCTACTGCTCCTAACCTCAGATGGTGTAGGAAAATTCTTGGCACTCCTTCCTGGCATGGGAGCACTACCTCCCCTGCTAAGCTGTTATCTTCCCTTCCTCTTTCTATTCACTGCACTCTTTATATTTTCCACATTCTCAACCCATAAAGCAGCTCTACCAGCTGTTCGAAGTCACATAAATTTTGCACCTCCACTTTTTCTCTTATGACCAATTGCAATCCTGCTTCAAATCTTCGGCACTTAGCTGCTTCGCTCATCATCAGCTCAGCTACATATCTTGACAATTGTGTAAATTTGCGTTCATATTCACTCAAAGTCATCTCTCTCTGGGTGAGACTCGAAAACTCCCCTTGCTTTTACTGGATATACACTTCAGACATATATTTCTTCTTATAGGCAGCTTGGAAATCCTTCTATCTCAGCATTAGTGGTTTCATCTAACTCCCTAGAATGATTTCCACCAATGCAGGGCATCTCCTTGTAGCAAGCTCGCAGCATATACAATCTTTTCATCATCTTCATAGTCTATCTGTTCCAATATTCTTTCCGTCTTCCTCAACTACATTTCAGATTCTTCCAAATTGGTTGTTCCATAAAAGTGCACTGTGCCATACTTCCTCAACTTATTAAATTGCCTTCCTTTCTTAGTTGGGGCTGGGGTAGAAGTTGATGGCATCTGACCCATGACCTGGACAAATGCCTGAGCAAAAGCTTAGAATAGTCTAGGATCAAAGGGATTAGGCACTTGCTCTGGAGGAAGAGTTGAATAATACATTTGCGAGCAAACGGGCTCACTATCTTGCCCTACAGTTGCCTCAGCAATTGCTAGGGCTCTAGACTCATCAGTTCCCTCCTCTCTCGGTGGAGAATCGGGTGTAGCAGATCCTTGCAAAACTCCTCGTGTTGTTCTATGAGGTGGCATTTTACTCCTTCAATAAAAATTTAGCATTTAGCTTACTTTTCATTTTAATTTTATTTCCTACATGTATGCATGGTATGCATGTCATTCAATGCAATCAATCAATTTAACAATGCAAACAATTAATTCAGCAACATAAATAATTTAACACGCATCTTAATAAGTCATAGTACAACATATTCTAAGCTTAGGAATTCTTGAAAACCTTGGGCTTTGATACCAAAAATGTTGGGCCCTGGATCTCAGAACTTAATTTGTGGTTACGATATGAGGGGATTTGATGGAGGTCAAATGAAAAGAAGGTTGAAAGCATTAAAGATGTGATGAGGAACTTGGGTGGGCTTGGGTGACTTTAGTAATAAATAATAAAAATAAAAAACAGTTTGGCACGCTTGTGCCTTAGGGTGCACGGGCATGCATGAAGTAGGTTTTGCATGAGAGTGCATTGCCATAATGAAAAGCCAGTCACAATCGTGCTTGTGCACGATCATGCATGCCTGATACACACCCAAACTTGTAACTGGCATAACTCTTGATTCTGATATCCAAAAATTTCAAACTTTACATCGTTGAAAAGATAGGAGGATAAGATACAACTTTTATGAAGGTAACTTTGTCTAATATAGCCTAAATAAATATAGTTTAATCATTTGAGAACAAAATACAATTTCTGCCAGATTTGGTGCTACAACCTTTACCAACACCAATGATTCTATCTTGTAAAGGCCATATCTTTTTCTTCTAAAGTCAAAAAATTACAAATGTTATACCATTAGAAATCTAAGACAATGATCTACAACTTTCATGAAGGCGATTTTGTCAAATTCTGCCTAGATCAATATAGTTAATTCATTGAAGTAAGGACACAATTTTTGTTCCCTTATTCCTCTACTACCTAATTGACATTCTCATAAAAACCAAAAGACCCAAATCCTACAAACATAATCTATACACATAAGACTTCTAACATAACACACTCCTAACAAAACAATTTGCTTAAGAAAAATCTATCCAAAAGCCATCAAACAACTCACAATTTTATTCCCAATTAAAATTGACCACTTAATAGAAAAAAAAGTCTTGAACATGTACGAAGGAAACTTCGCCAACTCTTTCATTCATTTCTCAAACAAAACAGAGTTTCATCTCTAAAAAATGCAGATTTTATACATAACTTCAATTACATATTAAGAAACAAAACAATAGTATAATCTAAAAATGCAACATGAATGCTCATGCTTGATATGCTTGCAAAGCTACCTAAGGTATTCGGACTAACTTAGTAACAAAAGATATATTTTTCTTGGAGTTTGCTGAAGTTTGCAAGGTTTAATGATCTGTGTTGTCTTCACCTGAAGAGTGGAAAAATAATGAGGTGAGCTACGAAGCTTAGTGGCTAATATGTTTATAGCCATCGATAACGGGCCACACAAATACAATCAAGCATATATATATATATACTGCACTTTAGTTTTAGTGAATCACCTTATCCACATTTCTAACTCAGAAAATCACGTAGTCAATAACATATTATCACATAAATCAGATCATATAAATATTTAATCATCAAAACATAAAACTCAATTATGCTCTATGCTCAACAAATCAAGATGCTATGTACAACCATAATGACTCGAGAGAATCCCATGGAACAAAATGGCAAAACCGAAGTTTACACCATGAGCGAAATAAGTCCATTTTTGTGGAGCTCATGTGCTACAATCGGGCAGTCGGGAGAAGGCTTTAAGTCAACGTACATGTGACGAATGAAATGGTATCTCTCTGGCCCACAAAGGCAGGTTTTTTGATACTCACACATTTCATATCATATTCATTCTTTCATGCTTCTTGCATTTTTCTGTTTTTCATCAATTCAAAATGTGGTAAAATCTTTCAAGCATAACAAGTTATTGAATAATAGTGTCTTTTTCTCACATTCACAATGACTCAAAGACAAGCATTTAAGCATACAAACATGTAAAAAAATTAGCCCACATTCACAATAACCATAAACATATTACCCACCTATTTACTGATAGCTCCAAACTCAAGTTTGTCTCTCCTCTTGCTCTTTCCTTCGATTTTCTTGATTCCCTTCAAACACACAAATTTTCATTTAAACTATTCTACGAATAAAACTTCCATAAATCTCTAATATCAAAAAATAAGCTTAGACTCAATCTACTCTTGGTTTATCTAAGCTAGAATAACTAAACATTTAGTTGAAAATATATGAAAATCTACGAAAATGAATTTCTTGATTCTCTTCTTTCTCTCTTCATTTTTAGCACATAAAACCTATTTTCTCTACTTTCTTCTTCTATCAAAATAAGAAGAGTAGATAGAGAATACGTAAAAACTCAGTTGAACCTTTTCCTTCTTCTTCTTTCTCCTTTTTCTTTCTTTCCTTCTTCTTTCTCCTTCTCTTCTCTTCTAGTTTCTTCTACGACTCTCTCTCTCTCTCTCTCTTTCTTACTTCTACAAGACACTCTACTCTTTCTTTCTTACTTTAAGACAACTTCTTACTTTTCCAAACTTACCCTTCCATATTTAAGCTATTGCCTACTTGCTCTTTACTTAATTCTAACAATTCCATTCATACATGCAAACAAATGTAAATAAATATATTCATAACTAAACTCCAAAAGTTTTCTATATTAAAAAATTCTAATTTCTACTTATGCTTGCTAATTTAATTTAATACATTCTAAGAAAATCCAACAAAAAGTATTGGAGTTGAAAAGCCATGATTGTCATATACTTATGCAATGATTATTTGTTGTTGGAATACGTGGATGTTTGCCAAAGAATGTGTCTAAAACTTTGGGTCAACTGGGTGAGTTCTTTCAGCAATTATGTTGCAAGACACTTAAAGTTGAAAAGCATGAAAAATTGGAAAAAATAGCTTTAATCCTATTTAAGCTTGAACTAGTATTGCCCCCATTGTTTTTTTTATATTGCAGTTCATTTAGCAATTAGCTTATCATACAAAGCAAAGATTTATGGATCTGTTTAATTTCGATGGATATACCCCATTAAAAGGTAATTTATATTGACTTCTACTTTTTTTTATAAATTTATTAGTTAGTAACAATTGTTAATGTTTTATATTTTGTTTAGGTTTTCATGCTCTCTTAAACATTATATACATAATAGAGCTTGACCTAAAGGGTCTGTTGCAAAGGCTTATATAGAGAATGAATGCTTGACATTTTGTTCCATGTCCTTAAATGATGTCAAGACAAGATTTAATAGACCAAAATGTAACTTTGGTTTTAATTAAGATGGTGGCTTGTTAGTCTTCTCCCAAAAATTTAGGCCATTTGGTGTCAAAAAATATGTCGAGTTAACTAATGATGAGTTCAAAATTGTCCGTTGGTATATTTTGAACAATTGTGAGGAATTTGACATATATATAGAGTATTTATATTATTTTTGAATCAATATTTTGTATTTCAATGTTGTCATTCAATCTATATTTCCTAATCTCAATTTCCTTTTGTAAATAGAGAGCACAAGGAGTCGATTTGAAGGAAAGGGATTATTAATGTGGAAGCAAGACATAAGCTTAAGGTCCTATTATGGTTTAGGACTAAAGTAAGTTATATATTTATGTAATATTATGAAATTACGAGAATTTGTATGTTAGATGAACTTCTCATTTCATTTTGTTATATAGATGATACAGTTACATAACCGTAATATGCAAGAGGCGACAACTGCATTATATTATTTGGCATGTGGCCCCTATTTGTGCGGGAAAAAATACACAAGTTGCATTATTAATGGGGTTAGATTTCACATAAAAAGATCAAGACAATCAACTTAGAAGCCAAAATTATGGGGTTGCTGTTGAAGGATGTCATAACAATTATTTAATTGACTTTTAAGGTGTTGTCTTTGAAATAATAGACTTGGATTACATCAAAGATAAAAAGGTTGTTCTATCTAAGTGAAAATAGTTTAATCTTGTTGACATAAAGTTGAATGGGAATATTACTAACATCAATGTTAGTAAGACATGGTATGCTGATGATCCTTTTCTCCTTATAAGTTAAGTGAAGCAAGTTCTTTACCTCAATTATACTGTATTTGGAAAAAATTAGAATGTTGTTCAAAAGTTTCAACACCGAAATCTCTTTGATTTTTTTGAAAGGCATAATAGTCTCATAAGAGAGGATGGTGATGAAGTATATCAAGAAATTGAAACATAGTTGAATAATGAAGCCATTCGAATAGAATATGTAGATATATTATAATTCCATGGAAGAGATGTTGATCTCAATATAGTACAAGTGGATGAAGTATAAGCCAATTTTATTGTAGAAAGAGATGAAGACTATATTGAGGATGAATTTTATGACAATGATGATTTTATGGATAATTACAATAGTGATGAAGAGTTGAATCATAATGTATTTAATGATGATGAATTTCAAAATGTTGATCATGATGATTGAAGGTAAAAACATTGTTGTTTATATAGGATTGTTGTTTATATTCTTTGAAAATCAACAAGCCACCATTTTAATAACTTATGATTAGCCTTTTTGCAAAAGCAATGTATTTCATTATGCTTCATTTTGTAAAAGTAATGTATTTCATTATGCTTGATTTTGTGAAAGTTATGTATTTCTTTATGCTTCATTAAGTATTTCATTATGCTTCATTTTGTAAAAGTAATGTATTTTATTATGCTTCATTTTGTAAAAGTTATGTATTTTATTATGCTTCCTTTTGTATTTCATTATGCTTCATTTTGTAAAACTTCTTATTACTGTATTGATTGAAGCAAAAATGCCTCCCTTGTATGAAATGCACAACACTAAATAATTGAAAGCTTACTTCCTTATTAACTTTTACTCTATAAGCATGTATTAAAATTTGTAAAGAGTTGGTAACAATAGTACCAATACATGTAACAAATTCCTTATTAAAAGAAACTACAACCATATTAATGCCAATTTCTAAAATACGATTCAAAATTTTCCTATATTTGTTAGATGTCTTATTTACAGGTATAAAAAAGTTAACACTTGTAAAGTTCTGAAGTTATACATCACTTCTTTTAACAAATAATGAACTTTGTAATGAGCAAAATAGGTTAAAAATGTTTTAATGTGATTCAAATTATGGGGCCAAAGATCCAACCATCTTTTATTTGAAAATTGAATAATATATTTCTATAGCAGGAACTAATACAAAATAGAAACAAGTTCGTGGCCTAGAAACCTTTAAGAGTCATTACAAAAGATTAGTAGAAGAAGAAATGTAGTATCCCATCTCTCAAATTGTTGAAGGATTTAAAGTGACAGATTATTGAGTCACTCATCATATAGAATGAATTTGGTACATTTAGGACATGATTTTATGATTGTATTCAAATGCATAATATTAGCATACACACACGAATTGTGAATTAGACAAATTGCATTTAATTGATATATTCCGAGGTATGAAACTAAAATGAATGTGCATTTCCAACGTCTTGTACTTTGGTTTACTGATGACAAGAATTGATGGATTATAATTAGTAACTTGGAATTAATTGTTATAATTGGGATATTGATGAATTAAAATGTATATGTAGATTAGGAAAAATGCCAAGTGGCAAGACAAATTGACATATGAAAAATTAGGATGACAAAGCCTATGAATTGAGTGATATTTGGCATAGATTAATGAGTGACATTAGGCATGGGTAAGTAATTGACAAGTGGCGGCAATTATTGAGTGACAAATGGACTAATTACTAGGTGACATATGGCAGCTTATTTAGAGGGCAAATGGCTTACATGCCTAATGACATATGTCAAGGTTAAATGAAGACACCTTGCACCTAGTTGAATTAAGCTACAGTAGAGAAGGTTTCTACTATCATCATTCTTCCTCTCTATCGAAATTCTCACACTCCCATAGCTCTAAAATTTTGCTTCAATTTTGTTAAGTACCACTCCAAAATCTTGCATTAAGAAAGCTATAATCTGTTCTTTTCTATCCTATTGTCTTTTTGTTGCTAAAAACCAACCTACTTCTATCTTGTATTTGTGATGATCTTACTTGCATGGAGGGCTAGGTTAACTTGATGTATTAAGGTGGAGTCAAAGCTTAATAAGTAAGCAGAAATATGATCTTTATGGCACGTTTTAGTAGAGAGATTATGATGATTGAATTGGGATGAAATGTATATGATGTCGATGATGAAGTATGCTGGAATATATTAGATGAACTTGGATAATTTTATGCTTTATTATTATTAATGTATTAAAACTGTGGTTATAAGTTGTTATATGGATGAATTAGATAAGGATTTGAAGTATAATGAAGGTGAATTTATGCTAAAGAAAGGTGTTAATGTAATGTTCTTGAAATAAGAAAGAACTAGGACTATATGCATCATAGTGAATGATAGTTTCTATTTTGGTTTTTTATACATGAAAGATGATAATTTGTGAGCTACCAATTGAATGATTTTGAGTAACAATTGGAGATGAAATGGATGAGGAATTGGAGAATAATTAAGGCATAATTGAGGTAAAATTAAAGGACTGCTAAGAAGATGTGTTGAATTCGGTATAAAGATGTTAAAATCTAGAAAAAAATTAATGGAAATGGATGGGGAACTTTCAGTTCACTCATCCCATGATCGTAGGAAGGTCCACACGATCATGAGAAATGCCTTGAAGTGAAGAAAATATTGTTTTGTGTGATTATTGTATTAACTAAGGATAAGTTACTTTACTTTGGTGAATTTAGACTTGATTAAGGCTTAAAATGAACCTAGTTCGATGTTTGATAAGTTGGTTAAGTATTTGATAAGTTTAGGTTATTCATTGATCTTTTAACTTAAGGACAAGATTGTTTGATATCAATGTATTTAATTTTGGAATTTATGAGTGTTAAAGGAATGAAGGTGTTCTTATGAATACAAGAGTGATCCAAAGGATATCAATAATACATTAGGAATGAATGAATGAGAATTGGGAATTGTGTGAATATATATATGTATATAATGCTAGAAAAGGGTTGGTAAATGTATGGTTGATGAATTTAGAATAATTAAGTTTACTTGAGGCATAAACCTAAATTGCAAACTAGTTATATCCAAGCTATGATTTATGAATGGTTAAGATATGTTATGTAAGGCTACATACCCAGAAAAGTCAATTGAGCATGCATTGAACATGACACACACACAAAGTGTGTGTGTGTGTGTGTGCGCATGCATGATTAAATATGTGTGTGTGTGTTCAACTTAATAATGTGTGAACAATATGTGTGTATTGCATGATTAAAGAAGTACAAGTTGAACGTCATCCTCCAAACAATGTCGGATCTTCAAGGCAATAGCTTATTTAGAGCGTACTGTATTTTTCTCACTATAACTGAATTGCTTTTGATTAACTTTTATACATTGAACCGTTATTGATATGTTGTGATCATTTCAGACATTGATGGTCCGAGGAGTTTGATATTTAAGATTGTACTGGAAGTGCTTTCTAATTGCATATGATTATGAAAAATATGTACTCAATTGAATGTTGAATGCTGGACTTAGATATGATGAATGTGATAAATGACTGTTCATATTGAATGAAAGTTATGGGAAGGAATATAAAATGTGTGAGCAAATGAATATGAATTGTCGGACTTAGATCTGATGAGTTTGATACATGTGACAGAAGCTCACAGGAATGAAAGGTAATGAAACATGGCGTGATGCATCACATTGTTATCCATGATCAGATAAATGAGTTGTGACTGGAGTGACTAGTGTAAAAAAGAGCTTAAAGCTTAGAGATATGCACAAAGAGCCACAAGTATGGGATAGTAAATGAAATGAGCCCGGTATCCATAACAGATACAGGACAGTAAATAAACACTCAGTCACAACAAAGTAAAAATGAATGGAGTCATATGTGCATTTGCTTATACATCCATATATACATATATATATATATATATATATCATATGATTAAATTGAAGTGAATTATTGAAATATTTGAAATACAATTAAAGAGTAAATAAGAATGTGTTGTGATATGAAATGTTAATTTACCTGATATACTTGTGAAAGTATGATAAACTTGATAAGGTATAATGAAATGCTATGTGATATTCAATATTGGATGATATTATTTGGTTATGAATTGGATTATGAATTGTCCTTTTGTTTTTGTATGAGTGAGCTCATCCATGATGGTTCACTCATTGAGTTTGCAAACTCATCAAAATTGCAATGTTGATTTTTAGGTTCAGAGGAGATCTAGTTAGATTAATTGGAGTATAGCTACAGCAATTGGACATGAGTTAGTGGTTGACATCATTTGTACCTGCAAATGTCTTCAGTTATTTTGTGTCAAGAATTGTATTTATAACTGTTGTACAATGTATGTGTGAATTCTAAAGTGCAATGACATTTATGACTGGACATGTTTGTAAATGAAATGAACCAAAATGAATATTGGTTTGCTTAAGATGAGTTTAATGCTTGAAAATTTTGTGATGAGTTGTTTTGATTGTCTTAACGTGTCATCCTTGTAGAGTATGTTCTCAAATATTCGTTGGTACATTGTAGAGTATGTTCTCAAATATTCGTTGGTACATTCAGGCATATGCTCTATGAGAGTTGTATGTTACAAGAGACGAGTAATAAGAACAAAGAGCAATTATTAGGAAAAAATGCTTAAGGTTGCCATTGGTTCCAATCATCTTTGATAATGATTTTTTAATGTTTTGTCAAATGCTCTGAAATGATTTAAGGTCAAATTTTATAAGTTCTTTACGTTAGAATTAGTTTTATTTTATATTAAAAAATCATAGAGAAATAATTTAATAATAATTTATATTGGAAAATCATTGAGAAATCATTATAGATATTTAATATAATGGCACCTGGATGAAATAAGGGAAAGAAGGTTGCAATTAGCGAAGACATTCCTTCCCCACAACAACCAGATCAATCTGACCCTATCCAATAACAACAGCAGCAAACTTCATCCACTAATGAAGCCAGTTAACAATAACTTCTATCTACCTTAACTAGTGTTGAGGGATCTTTAGGCTTGTGAATCTTAACCACCTATAACTACATTTATCCTCAAATATATCTTTACATGTTTAATGCGTTTTTTGTTATAATTTTTTTAGGTTTCAATACTGGCATAAAAAAGGTAAAGGTGTCACTAAAGGTTTCTAGTTGCAATGCATCAATGTTGCAATGAACAGCAAGTTGTCCGTTTATATTTACACCTCGTAAGGTTGTCCTGTTGACAAGATCCAATCAGTGAAATTGTCCAGTGAGTTAGGGGTTGTTGTTAAGACTGAATTGCCTTGTTTTCAACAAGCCAAGCAATTAAAGGAAGACAACTTGCTTCAAAATGCTATGGAAAAAGTTTCAATAATTTCTCAATTTATTTAATTATATGCCTTTTTTACTTATTTAAAGACTAATATCACTTTTACTTGTTCACAGATGAAGCTTAATATCATCGATATCGAGAAGCCTAAGGTGTCAAGCTGTGTGAGTTCACTATTGAAACAAAGGGTCAAGGATCATTGTTATTGACTACATAAACACTATAAATCTTTTCCTTCGGATAAGGAGACAAGGAGATATGTTCTCTAGCGAGTGATTATGGAAAATTGGATCCAAATGTGTGATTACTGGTCCTTTACCAACATTAAGGTTTGTCTTCTTTCTCTTCACATTTGCTTTAATTAATCTTATTTCACAATTTAATGACGATTTCTTTTCTTTATTTAGGGAAAGTTTAAAAAAGCCAAGGTTAATAGAGGAAAAATGAAAACTCCTCACAATCAAGACTCTAAATCATTTGTGGTCATACGAAAAGAATTTGTAAGTTTTATGTTTGGAAGTTATAATTATATTAGTAAATATAGTAGAATTTATTGTGTTTCAATCCTTTTTTTTTTTCATAAAGCAGGGTCAGAAGGAACTACATGGAAAAGAATGTGATAAGACCACATTCTACAAACTCAGACACTACAAGGAAGGTAAAGACTAGACTTCTAAAGAAGCAGAATAATTATTTAAGTATATACTTATTTATTTATTATTTAATTTTTATACTTATTTATTTATGTAGTACTAACTAATAATATCTTAAATTTTAGAATAAGATGCAGTATTTGTTGCAAGATTATTGCCTAACAGAAATGAGCCAAACATAGATGAGATTTGCAGCAACGTCCTTAATATAAGATCCGGGTACATCAAAGGTCTTGGACATGACCTTAAGCGAATTGGATCATCATCATATCAATAATCATATGTAACGACACTTCAAAAGGACAACCAATTGCTTAAGGCTCAGTTACAATGTAATGAGCAAAAGTTAAACTGTACTGAATGAAAGTTGGCCAAGCTTGAAAAGATGGTCAAACAAATACTTAGCCCAAATTATATAAGTAGTAGTGACGATGAGCATGAGTCTTAGATTGTACATAACTTTTTTTGTTAACATTTGCAAATAACATTTTATTTTTATATAAAAATATTCTAATTTTTAATTATATTTTCGTTTAATTAATTATAAATAAAAATTCTAAATATTACAAATAATAATTGTAAATAAATTAAAAATTATTAGTAGGATTGTTTAGTCAAAAATCAAAATCGTCATTAGAATTATTTAACTATGTTCCTAAAAATGTCGACAATAATTTTTAAAAATAATTAAAAATTAAATATAAAATGTAGCTAAAAAGATTTGGCTACGATTCTAAAATCGTCGCCAAACGTTTTAGTTACGTTCCAAAAACTGTCACGAATAGTTTTTAGTGACGTTCTGAAAATAGTCGCCAAATATTGTTTGCTACAAAACATAGAATGTCAGATAATATTATTGACTACAAATACCGTAATGTAGCTAATAAATTTTAGCGATGAAAACAAAGCGTCTGTAAGTATCTTTGGCGATGATTTATCTTTTCTTTGCCTATTACTTTTGGTGACATATCTAAGATCATAGCGAGATATGATTTGCAGTGATATTCGAAAAACATCGCCGATAATATTTTGCTACCGCGATTTTGAGACAATTCATGCGACAAAGTTTTTTTGTCGCTTAAAAGTATTGACAACGAAAATGTGGCTTTTAACAACAAAAATATTCATCGCCAAAAGCCCCTTTTTTTGTAGTGAGTAGAATAAGTTAGTATTTACATCAACACTCCATATTATTATTATTATTATTATTATTATTAGTACTACTACTACTACTGCTGCTGCTACTATTACTATTATTATTAATCTTTATTTTTATTTTTATTATTGTTGTTGTTGTTGTTGTTATTATTATTATTATCATCATATAATAGAATATAATATTATATTTTTTCTCTTCATGTGGGTCATTTAGAAATAATCTCTCTACTAGTTAATTAGGGATAAGGCTACGTACTACTAGACCTCCTCAAATCCAGCATGTTAGCAGAAATTCTACTAAATGTTGTTGTTACATCACTACTCCAAAATTAGGGTAAAAGGCAATCCCTTCAAATTATACAATAGATACAATTTATTCCTTAATATTTTTGAAAATACAATTAAGAAATTAAGTATTAAATAAGTAAATAATTTCATCTTTATTTGTATAGATTATTGGGTATAAAATATAGATGATTAGATTCAAATGACATTTTATAAAAAATATTGAACGTCTCATTTGAGTAGTTAGAGTAATTAGAATATGACATAATTTTATTTAGATCCCAAAATCATTCTAATTGATTTATTGAAATAAAATATCAGAGCATAGTGCATATTCTTAAATTAAGTAGTTCTAATTCCAAGTTCATCAAAATAAACTATATCTATCTATCTATATGTATATATTCTATGTTGTATTTTCAAACTATTTACATTTATATATGCAAAAATTGACCCAAACATTTGTGTAATCTTCGTTTAGCAGTTTAGAATTTTAGGGAACAAGAGGATATGTACTAAGTTTTAACACAATAAAATAAAATAAAATCGAGCACTAGGTTATAGAAGGTTACAAAATGACATACGTCTTTTATACATTATTCTATATTATTTTTTGTGAACAAAATATTTTTATATACTTTATATTTAAAAATATTTACATACGTCAAAAAAAAGAAAGATTAATTTTTACAACATAAAAAATTATCATTATTAGAAAGTTCCTTCAAATTATTATAGAAAATTTTCTAATTAATACAATTGTTAACTTAATATTATATTAATCTTAACTTAATATTATAAGTGAATCAAATTAAAATTTTTTTGCCAACATGTTTATAAAATTTGTATTTTACATTTGACCAAATTTAAAATTTGAGAAAAATAAAGAAACTCTAAGACATGAAAAAATACGGTTAAATTTTTTTAAGAAATGTATTTAATTATTGGATTTTATGTTATAAATGTATCTCCATCAAAATTTAAATTATAGTAGACACTTTTATATTTCCAAATGAAAAAGAAAAAAAAAGAATAATTAAGGTCCTTAATTAAAATAAATTTTGGCTTTTGTCTATCTAAGAATAAATCTACTAAAATAATAATTTAAACTAAAACAAAAAGAAACAAGAAGATACACAAAAGAAGACAAATATCCTCACATGTTATTAATGTAAATAAGAGTCTCATAAAAGAGGACATTTGAATAAACTAATCAAATGTGCTGTTTAAAAACACATTGATTAGATCCAGCAATTCTTTAATATATAATAAGCCATATAAGCAGACAACTCCCTAATGTATAATAAATATCATCTGGTTAAGATATTGACCTTCATAAGTCATTTTTTGGTGCATTGAAAGGTTTTAACTATTTGACTATAATAAACTGCTGATAATTATATTTGGTAATTAGTTGATTGAGTTGATAGATTGAACTCAATCCGTTGATTTTGAAAATACTACTATGAGGAGTGTTTTCCTTCAACGGCTAAGAAATTAAGGGACTAAAAGACTATCATATCCAAAAGTTATTACAAATTAGTCAAAGAAATAGAGATAGAGATAGATAGAGATAAACATAGAGATATCAATTTGATTATACAAGATTTAAAAAGCTAGTCATTAATTAAAAATTAAAAATTAATATTAAATGAAAATTTTCAAAAAATTAAATACTTTTAAATTTGTTATCTCTTATTATATTACATTAATTACTTTTGTATAGACCCGATATTTAGGTCCCTTTTTATATCAATATTTAGTATGTAATATTATTGTTTAATTCAATTCAATTTAGTCAAAAATTAAAAAGTCAACTTTAAATTAATTTTTTTATCTAAGTTTAATTTTAAGAGATAATATAAATAGTTTTTCAAAATAATTTTATTTTAATTTAACATATTAAAAGTATAGTTTCAATTTTTAAAATTAAAATTAAATAAATCGGTATCATTTTTATAGACTTAATTTCATATAAAGAAATATTAAGATGTAAATAATAAATATTCATGTCCTTATAAATATTTTTTTAAGTCATACCCTCGTAAGTTATTTTACACATAAACAGTTAATGCTATACAGTTAATTTTATCAAACATATTTTAATAAACAGCTGATGTTATCTGCTGATCAAATCAGCTATATTAATCCGCTATTAGCTAACCACTAATAGAAACAACCAACAGATAATATAATCTATTGATTGTCAAACAAGGCTATTATCTCTTAATCTTTTTAAACAAAAAGTTCATTGGTCTAATTTTATATCTTATCTAATTAATCGAAGTTTGTAAGAGCATAAATATTTAGATGATTAGACCTAAAACTCACCTAACATACAATAGAAAAACTCATAGTCTTTATGTATTCAGAAGTTGAGTTTCAACAAACTTTAATAATTAGATGCTGTAAATAAGAAACAAACAGAAAAGTTAACTGACTTTATGTACAACTTGTCGAGGAGGCTGCCAAACCCATGCCACTTTCATGATTATATAAACCAACAAAAACTGGTTAAAACAATAAATAAACGTGTTGTTCCCTTTTGTTTAGTGTTATTCAACGAATATGGGCTGTTTAAATCGTTGCATCCCTGGATTTCAACTTCATCTGTACCTAATGCCTGTTGCAATATGTAATTATTAATTGTATGCAGATGAAGCGTAAACGACATAATTTGGTTGCAGTTCTGGCATCGAACCCAAATGCCAGTTCTTGCATCGAACCCAAATGAGAATCTTCCCATCTAATTTCATTTAACATCTCCCAATATATGATCATTGAGACTTTCATACCGCAAGTGTTATTCTTTCCGATTTGCATCCCTGGATTTCAACTTCATCTGTACCTAATGTCTGTTGCAACAAGTAATTATTAATTTTATGCAGATGAAACGTAAACGACAAGATTTGGTTGCAGTTCTTGCATCGAACCCAAATGAGAATCTTTCCTTTAACATCTCATATATATATATATATATAACTTGATCATTGGGACTTTCATACCACAAGTGTTATTCTTTCCGATTTGCATCCCTGGATTTCAACTTCATCTGTACCTAATGCCTGTTGCAATATGTAATTATTAATTGTAAGCAGATGAAACGTAAACGACATGATTTGGTTGCAGTTCTTGCATCGAACCCAAATGAGAATCTTCCAAGTAATTTCCTTTAACATCTCCCGCATTACAACAGATAAGCTTATTGGCGACGAAATCAAACATCGCTAAATATTAAAACATCTTCATAAATACTAATTTGCAACGAAAAGTAAACGTCGATCTAATGGTCGCTAAATCACGGTAGCAAAACCATATCCGCAACATTTTCTTGGAATCGTCACAAAAAGGTTTTGGATCACTACAACAAACCGATGATTTAGTGACTTTTTTTTTGTGACGAAAAGTAAATTGTCACCAAAAGTGAACATATTATGACGATTTTAACAAGTCGTCTTAATGACCAAACCGAAAAGTGTGACAAAAGGGAAAACGTTCTGCGACACATAATAGAAATCGTCGCCAAATGTCAAACATTTAGTGACAATTAAGAAAAATCGTCACAAAATGATGCACAAAGAGTGACGATTTCAGATGTTCGTCGTTAAATAGGCTTATGGCAATGCTTTTAAACCATAGCTTGTCAAACATTTGGTGACTAATCCTAGAAATCGTCATCAAAGGGTCTATATTTGGCGATGATATTTTGAAGCGTGACCTTAGGTCAATATTTGGTGACGAACTTTCTGTATCGTCTCAAAAGGTTACACATTCAACGACGAGTTCTAGAAATCATCATCGTGATTGAATGGTACACATTCAGTGATGTTTTTTGTAAATTATCATTGAATGTGTCACATTTAGTGACGGTTTTTGCAAATCGTCACCAAATGATTGACATTTTCCAACATTGTTAAACTAACATTTTTATAATCTATCATAGTTAAGATATATTTTATTGGAGATTTTTTTCAATGTTTACAACGTATTATAGAAAAAAACACAACATAAGCACACAACAAAATTTTAAGTGTTAAATAATAGTATTAACTAATCATTAGTATTTATTAACATTGCAAAAATTAGTTATAAAAAATTTAGATAATTTTATCAATATAATAATATGATATATGGAGTAGTACGGACTTTGAATTAGAAGTTTAATAATTCAAACAGGCATAGAACCAGAATAATAACAGTCCACATTTAATAGTACGCAGCTTGACCCCTAACTAGTAAAGAGTTTGTTTGACAATTTCTTACAGATACAACAATAAATCAACTTTAAAGTTGAGTTTAGTTGATTGGCTCCATAAATGACAATGACATAATTATTTATTTGGATCCCAAGTGACATAAGAGTTGGTAAAGGTAAATGAGTCCCCGATGTCTAGATTCCCGAGAAGGGTCCTTGCATGTTCGAAGGCATCAATTGAAACAATAGCAATTCTTCCCTCAGGAGTAGGGTTTTTTACACCCTCTTACAACAGCTTTTCAGCTATAGCTAAATTTGTAGAGGATACAGTGAATGAGTTGCTAGATTTAGTACCTAAAATAGAATCAGTATAGAACTTACATATTGTCAGATTAGTAAATCGTTAAATGAACTGAAATTGGAGTGAACATGAATGAGCAGACAAAGTATGTGGAATTGACAAATTTTCCAAAACAATCGATTTTTCTAATCCTTTATGAACTGTTGTGATATCGGTCCCACCTTCATGGGCATGCATGTCATCTTCGAGACTCAAGGAAGCTTAAAACAAAATGTAATATAAACCATAAAATGTGAATATATATAATAGTTTCATAACAAGAAATAAGATGTACATAATAAGGAAAGTGATGTTGTTTGGATGATACTAAACACCTTGAAGCAGAAGATCAGCTATCGAAGACAAACGATGATTAGTGTATGAAGTGGAGATATTTTCTGCATTGTTGGTTTTTTCAATAGGGACAATTTTGCTACATTCCTCCCAACGAAATGAATTAGGGTTTCTTGAACTAGTCTCCATGTCGACATTCCTTAATTACTCTGTAAACGTCGACTTAGAATTAAATGATGATTTATTTAACTCAAATTTCATTTATAAGTGAATGTAGTTTGTATCATAAGCAAAATTTAGAATTTAAAGTAAAATAGACATAACTATGTTCTTATTTTACAGAAATATTGTATTATCCATAAAATGCATCAAAGACATAACAAATAAAATACATCCATAACAAATAACAAAGAAATTAACTCATTATCCACAATAACTATGAACATATTATCCACCTAATTGATTGTAATTCCAAACTCAAGTTTGCCTTTCACCTTGCTCTTGCCTTGGATTTTCTTGGTTTCATTCAAATATACAATTATCATATACCAAGAATTAAAACCTAGGTTTCATAGCTAACAAAACCCATTATACAAGCATGAACAAAAGTTAGGTTTCTAGCTTAATTTCTCAAAACCAAAGTCATTTCTAACTCAAAGGAATCATTTTCTTAA
Organism: Erythroxylum suave; assembly: GCA_027563595.1. Classification (NCBI taxonomy): domain Eukaryota; kingdom Viridiplantae; phylum Streptophyta; class Magnoliopsida; order Malpighiales; family Erythroxylaceae; genus Erythroxylum; species Erythroxylum suave. Next base: position 5,871,794 of record JAOSBN010000179.1, on the reverse strand, counting down.
CTTAAAAAATTCCGAAATCCTTGCTATTTTCCTCCAAACGGGATCAATCTTGGCTTATTCTCTAGCTCTCTTCATTCCTACAATTTTCTCTTCTTAGACTAAGTCTAAATCTCACTAGATTTTGCTAAAAATCATAGCAAATATTTCTCTCTTTCAAGCTCCCATATTCTAAGCTTCAAGCTTTTCTCTCTCCCTCTTTTCCTTTTTCTCTCGGCTGAAATGAAGAACGGAGAAGAAAGCATGTAGCTTTCTTTCTTTTTCTTATCACTCTCACCTAAAATGCCACGTGTCACCTTTTCATTTATCCATGTCAAGATTTTTGTCTCCCACTAACTCTCATCTTTCCATTATTCTATTTCACACCATGATCTCTTATTTAGTTATTCAATTAACTCCCTCCATGAATTGGGCCACTATTTACACAACTTCTAATTTATTTCAATTACATCATTTCAATGTATTACTCACTTAATTTCTTCAATTGACACTTGAATTCTACTCCAATTACATCCAAGATAAATCATTACACTCGAAAGTACTTATAAAATAGTTCAATTGGATCCTTGATCATAAATTTCAAAATTTACCAAATTGCCCTTAAACTTTTCATAAATTACAATTTTACCCAAACAATTTTCCAACTTTTTCAATTTAATCCTTTTTTCAAATTTTAACTCACTTCATACTTCCAAATTCTCAATCATTAATCACTGAAAATTTTTAAATACAAATAATAAGGTTAAAGGTAGATTAAGGGCTAAAGGGTATATGTTATAATATTAGTGATGAATTTGGTTTAAATGAAATGTGGTTTGTAATCCTTATTAATTCAGTTAATAAAAAAAATTTGTAAAAAATTTACCTATTTTATTTTGTTTTTCCACCAAATTTAAAAAATATATTAGTAATTCCAAAAAATTAAGCAAATCAAGATGAACTCCATATGTAAGTGTAAAAGACAAAATTTTCATTTTGTTATTGGTAATAGGAAAAACTCATATATGTTAATCAATAAAGAAAATTAAGAATGTAAACAAAATGCTTGAGTTTTGGTGACATTTTGTATAATTGGTAGCGAAATTGGATTAATAGGGGATGAAAGTTTGAATCGTCAGAAAAGGTACAGAGTATTGGCGATGATTTACTAATTTGGTAGCAAATTGTTGCATATTTTGTGATGCTATTCTATTTTTGTAGCAATATTTGAACATTTTGTGATGAAATAGGATTCGTCGCCAGTCATTCTCTTTATATTGGTGAAGAATCTATAATATGGTAGGTAAATGAGATCTATTCCTTGGTTTGCAAAACTGATACGGGAAGAGGGTGTGCACGATCGTGCTAGTCGTGCACATCGGAAGTGGGTGTGCACGATCATGCACACCTGACAAGTGAAGCATTTATGCACGATCCTACATCCCTGATGAGTGAAGGCTTTTGACAATAAATGTTGGGCATTTGACGACCAATATGTATTTCATCTCCAAATGTTGCTACTGAAAACAAAATTATAAGTGAGACAATGTCATTTGACGTATCTGAAAATTTTAATTTGAATCCCCCGCCCCCAAACCCTACCTCATGCTGGCTTGTTTTCTTCCTCCTCTATCCCAACTATCATCTTCGCCATTTTTCCTCTCTTCGTCTATTGGTTGTCGAGTTTTTTTTGTTAAGAGACTATTTTCCTCTATCGTCTCCCTACGGTGCTACTCAACCTGGTAAGAACTTGTAGGATTTTTTGGGTTTATTTAACGCATGTCATTGTGTTTGTTAAATGCGATGAAAAGGGGTCAAACATAGGATTAGTTGTTGAGTTGTTTGCTTGGATTAGTTGTTGATGTGTTAATAATGGTAAAGAAAGGCAACAAAGAGGATGAATGGTTGAAGAAGACTTGAGTTATGTTATGGCTATAAGGCGTTTGATAAAAGTCCTCTGTAATATGTTCATAAATTTCACTTCTTCATACGCTATTGAATGGTTACGTTATCAGCTAAAGAAACTTCCGAGTTTATTACGGAAGCATTATAATCTGTGTAAAATGAATTACGTTATAGTGTATGCATAATGATATATCTCTCTATATAACTTCTTACAACAAGTCCATGGTTCAGTGAAGAGAATAAATAAGCTAAAAGAAAAAAATTGTTAAATTTTTTTGGGAAATAAATTGTAAAAGTTGAAACTTGTTAATGAAAGCAAATTCATAGTCCTCTTGATAGGTTAGGTAAACAAGTTTTGACCTCTACATAACTTCTTACACCAAGTCCATGGTTCGATGAAGAGAATAAATAAGCAAGAAGAAGAAAAAATTGTTAGAGTTTTTTGGAAAATAAATTGTTAAAGTTGAAACTTGTTAATGAAAGCAAATTCGTAGTCCTCTTGATAGGTTAGGTAAACAAGTTTTGAAAAATTTAGAAAATTTGCACTGCATCAAGAACGAAAAAAATGCATAAAGTGTGTACATTTCAATTTGACTTGAAAGTGGAGAAAGTATAAAAATTAGCGAGAGTAGAGAAAGTATCAAAACTAATTAAAATTTATCCACCAAATTAAAACATGTTATCTTTCTAAATTAAATTAATGTTAATAAGCATATTCTATATATCAATCAAAAGCAATTTTTTTAGAATAATGGACAACAAATTTTTTTTGCTTGATCTTGTCCATATACTTACTTCTAAGATCATTTTACATTGCATCAAGAATGAAAAGGGCATTCTCATTTATGTTTTCGATTTTGAGACAAAGGCATTAATCATTATTGTTTACATCCCATCTCATTTTCTTAGTTCACAAATCAATAAACATATAGTCTTAAATGACTTAAAGTTACCAAGTATTAATTGATTGTGCTTTAAATATGCTTGTATAGTACCATGAAGAAGATATTTATACTTAGTTACTGATTGTGTATAGGGTTTATTTGCATACTCTGTGTTCCTCTGTTTGGTTGGAAACAAAACCACAGAACTCATGTGACATCTTCAAGTATGCAAATTAGTAGTAACCATTATTGTTTTATATATTGTTTATCATTTCAGTTTGTTGTAATTGTTTACTAAATTGGTGCGTATGAGCTGATACAACGTTATTGACTGTATGGACTAGTATAAACACAGGTTTTTTTAATGTAATATAAAACAAAAAATGCATGTTATAACTCTATTATCTTCTTTTATTGTATAGCTAAATGGATAAGAGTTGGATGTGTCATTAAAAATGGTCAACTAAGTACGTAGAAGGAGTTAAAAGTTTTAGGCAATTTGTAAAAGATCAAATAGGTGATGAAGTATATAATCAGCTTCCAAAGGCAAGATGTAGTATAAAATCACTTGTTGATCTAAGGCATAGACAAATTCTATAGTCCTGGCTTTGTCATGGTGAACATAAGGAGGCAAGTTATAATAGAAGTGGCGGTACATCTTATGATGACAGCTACAATAATGATATTGATGATTGTGATGTGAATGATGATAGTGATGATGGGATTGATGAGATGTTAGACGATTGTTGGAATTATATGGAGACTGTGAATGAAACAAGAATGCCTAAGATAATTAGTAGTATTATAGAAGATAATTTTGGGAAGTTATTAAAAGTTACTCAAGAACAATTATATCTGGGGTGCTCTAATTTTTCTCAACTATCATTTGTTGTGAAGTTGTCACATTTGAAGGTTTATCATAAATAGAGTAATAAGTCCTTTGACATGTTAATTGACTTACTAAATGATGCATTACCTATCGGACATAAGTTAAATCTTACTATGGTGCCAAGAAACTATTAAGGGACCTCAAATTGGGATATATTATAGTTTGTGCTTGTAAGTATGACTGTGTTCTTTTTTGGAAGGAAACAAAAGATTTTCAAGAGTGTCCTATTTGTGGTACATCAAGGTGGTGAGTTGATGATGGGAGAGGGAAAAAGATACCGAATAAAATCCTTCGATATTTTCCTATTAAACCATAATTACAAAGATTTTTTATGTCAACAAAAATAGCTATAGATATGAGGTGGCATAAAGAGAAACGCATTGATGATAACATTATGTGTCATCCAGCAGACTCAATGGCATAGAAAGGTCTTGATAGAAAGTTCCTATGGTTTGAACAAGAATGTCGTAATGTTCTACTTGGATTGGCCTCAGATGGATTTAATCCTTTCAGTAATATGAGCAATTCATATGACATATGGCCGGTGATTCTAGTCCCATACAATAGAAGTGTATGAAGGAGCCTTTTATGTTGTTGTCTTTGCTTATTCTATGACCAACTACTCCTAGAAAGGACATCAATATATACATGCAACCATTAATTGATGACTTAAAAGATCTATGGCAATTTGGATTATAAGCTTTTGATGTTATTGAAGTCAACACATTTACAATGCATGCTGCTATTTTGTGGATTATAAATGATTTCCCAACTTATGGGAATTTGTCTGGGTGGAGCACTAAAGGGTATATAGCTTGTCCTGTGTGTAATCATCAAACATAGTCAAAAAGGATACAAAGTAAAATATGTTATACGGGTCATCATCGTTATTTAGAACATAGGCATAAATGACAAAGAAGTAAACAGTTTAATGGCATAGTAGAATTGGGTAAAGCTCCAATGCAGTTGTTCGGTGATGATATGTTTACTAGCTATCACATTTGGATGACATTACACCTAGAAAACACCCAAGTAATAGAAAGTGTAAGAGAAATGATATTGAACTTAGTTAGACAAAAAAACATATTTTTCAACTTACCATATTAGAAGGAATTACTATTGAGGCACAATCTTGATGTCATTCATATTGAGAAAAACATTTATGAGTCCATTTTAGGGACTAAGATAGGAATTGATGGGAAATTCAAAGACACTATTAACGCTAGACTAGACTTGGAAGACATGAATATTAGAAAGGATTTTCATTTGAAAGAAGAGATGATGGATCATACTTTATTCCCTTTATTTATTACAAAATGTCAAAAAGTGAGAAACAATCATTCTGTCAGTTCCTCTAATCAGTCAAATTTCCTGATAGATATGCATCTAATATAAGTCGATGTGTGAATGTTAAAGAGGGAAAAGTGTCAGGGTTGAAAAGTTATGATTGTCATATACTTTTGCAAAGACTACTTCCTGTTGGAATACTGGGGTGTTTGCTGAAATGATGTGTTCATTACTTTGGGTCAAGTGGGAGAGTTTTTTAAGCAATTATGTTGCAAGACACTTAAAGTTGAAGAGCTTGATAAATTGGAAGAATACATAACATTGATTCTATGTAAACTTGAACTATTATTCCCCCATCATTTTTTGATGTTATGGTTTATTTGGAAATTCACTTACCATATAAAGCAAAACTTTGTGGACCGGTTCAATTTTGATGGTGTTTCTGATTGAAATGTAATATATATTAAATTCAACAAGTTTTTTCTATGTTATTTATTTGTAACAATTCCCAAGTTTATAACTATTTAAATTAAGGTTTTTATGCTCTCTTAAGCATTATGTACGTAATAGAGCTTAACCAGAGAGGTCTATTATAGAGGCTTACATAGCAAATGAATGCTTGAATTTTTGTTCAATGTACTTAATTGATGTGGAGACAAGATTTAATAGACCAGAATGTAACTTTGACTTTAAAGACGATGGTGGATTATCTATTTTCTCCCAAAAAGTTAGGCCACTTGGTTTGGGTAAATATGTCAAGTTAACTAAAGACAAAATTGAAATTGCCTATTGGTATATTTTAAAAATTTGTGAGAATGTCAATACATACATAGAGTACATATAGTCCTTTTCATTTAAACAATCATATTACAGTTTGCTTCATTAACTTTGAGATCTTAATGTCATTCTCTTTTTTAAACAGAGAGCACAAAGACACAATTCGTAGCAAAGGGATTATTAATGTTGAAGAAAGACATAGGTAGATGTTTGTATCAGGTTTAAAAATCAAGTAAGTTTCATATTTATTACATATTATGAAAATATGATAATTTGTCTCATCTTCATATGTATTTTTAATTTTTCTTATAGATGATACGGTTACATAACTGTAACATGCAAGAAGCAACAACATCATTATATAGTTTAGCATGTGGGCCTCATATTTGTGGGAAGAAATACACAAGTTGCATTGTTAATGGGTGATATTTCACATACAAGACCGAGATAGTCAAGTTAGAAGTCAAAATAATAAGATTGACAATAAAATCATTGACTTCTACAGTGTCATCTCTGAAATAATAGAGTTGCACTACGTAAAGGATAAGAAGGTTGTTCTACTTAAATGTAAATAATTTGATCTAACTGACATGAGAGTGAATGGGCATATTACTAGTATAAATGTCAGTAAGACATGGTATGATAATGATCTTTTTGTCCTTGCAAATCAAGGCAAACAAGTTTTATGTCAACGATACTATATTGGGTAGCAATTGGAAGGTTGTTCAAAAGTTTCAACAAAGGAATTTCTTTGATTTTTGTGAAAGGGATGAGGATGAAGATGAAGTCTGCCAAGATATTGGATTGGAGTTCAATAAAAAAGGAAATCCAGTAGAAGATGCAGATATATCATCATTTTATAGGAGAGATGTCGAGCCCAACATAGTTCAACTAGATGAAGTCCAAGCCCATCTTATCTTACAAATAGAAGAAAACTATACTCAGGATGACTTAAATGACAATGACGAAACTTTGCTCGAATTTATTAGTGATGAAGAATCCAATGATAATGTAGTTCATGATGATGATTTTCAAAATCTTTATCATGGTGATTGAATGTAAATAATTTTTTTGTATTGTTTGAAATGTTATGTTCATAATTGTCTTATGTTGTTGATGTTTTACTTATGTTAATTAACAATAATTACATGCATATTTTTAATGTTTCACTTATGTTTTGGTGAAATGTTATGCCGAATGTTTATTATTTGACTATTGATCTCCTAATATTCATGTGAAAATTTGAATGTAATAAATTGTTTGTGTTGTTTGAAATGTTAATTAAGAAGATAATTGCCTTATGTTGTTGATGTTTTACTTATGTTAATTTACGATGACTACAAGCATATTTTTAATGTTTCACTTAATATTTTATTTTTCAATTACAGTTATATGTTATGTTCATATTTTGTTTTACACAGGTTCATTATAATGGCACCTGGTAGAAATAAGGGAAAGAGGGTGGTAACAGCAGACAAAGTTTTTCCTATAGAATAACCAGTAATTGCATCATTGAATGATGAAAGTCAGGAACAACCTTTCCCAACATCATCTACTAGTTATGAGGGATCTTCAGGTTTGTTATTGTTAATCAAACATATTTACATTTATGCTGAAATTACTCATTACATGTTTAGCGTGTTTTTCTTATTATGATTTTTTGTCAGGTTCCAATACTGGCATTAGAAAACGAGGTAGAGGTAAGACAAAAGGAGTTGAGTTGCAATGGATGAATGTTGCAATGAACATTAAGTTGTCTGTAACGATTGAACCTATGCAACATCGCCCAGTGGATAAGTTCCAAGTTGCAAAATAGTGAGTTGGGCATCGTTGTGAGGAATGAGTTACCTTGCCTTTAGCATGTCAGGCAATTGAAGGGAGACAACTTGCTCCGAAATTGTTTCGAAAAAGTTTCGGTAATATTTCAATTCATTTTATTATATGTGTTGCGATTTTACTTACAAAAAATAATAACTTAACTTATACGTATTTTTCATAGATGAAGTTCAATATTGATGATATCGACACGCCTGAGGTTTCAAGCAATGTTAGTTCACTGTTGAAACAAAGGATGAAGAATCATCCATAAATATTAGCAATCTTTCTCTTCCGATGAAGAGGCAATGAGACATGTTCCACAATGGAAGACTCCAGAAAATTGGAGTAAAATGTGTGATTATTGGGCCTCAACGAAGGTTTAGGTTTGTTTTTTTTCTCTTCTTATTTTCCTTCCATTAATTTTGTTTATACATTTAATGAATAATTCTCTTAATTTAGGAAAAGTGTGAGAAAGCCAAGATGAACAGAGAAAAAAATGAAGAGTCTTCATAACACTGGCTCCAGATCATTTGTCATCATCCGACAAGAATTTGTAAGTGTAACATTTTCAATTTATTATTCTATTTCTTAATACAATAAATTCTAATTAGTTATAATTTTCTAAATTCATATAATATAGCCAAATACAACTCTAAGGATAAGAGTGTGATAGGATCACACTGTAAAAGCATACACGCTATAAGGAAGGTCAAGGCTATATATCGGAAGAGGCACAAAGTAATTATATAAGTACAAACAAATTAATATTACAATTTATTTTTCAATGTAATATTAAGTTGTAATTTTTTTATTTAAGTCGATTTTGTACTTTAAATTGTAGGACAAGATGTAGGAGTTATTGCAGATGTCATTGTCTGAGGGGAATGAGCCCAATGTCAATGACATTTACAACAACATCTTTAGTACAAGATCAGGCTATATCAAAGGTTTTAGGTATGGCCCCAAGCCTGTTGGTGCATCTTCGTCACGACCAACATTATTGATGGCGCTGTAAGAGGAGAACCAGCAACTAAAGATGAAGTTAGATCGTAATATTAAAGAAGTGAACAAACTTTTAAAAATGGTTAAACAATTACTAGGTTCTACATATGTTAGCTGTAGTGACTTAGATGAAGACTCTTAGTTTGTAAATGATGTGTAAATATTTTTTAATACATAATGCATTCCATTTTATATGTTTATTTTATTTCAATTTATTATTATTTAAAAAATATGTCAATATCATTAATTATAAAATGAATCATTTTTATATTTCAAACTGTCTTAAAAATTGTAATAAATTAAAATATATTTGTTTAAAACAAATTTAATAATATTTAAATTCAAAATTAATTTTTTTCACTAAATAATATTAGCTACCAAACTAAAATCGTCACAAAAAGTTATTACCTATGCTTACAAGAGTGTCCCTAGAAACATTTACCTACAACCACAAATTAGTAGCTAAAACTATTCTACTACCATAAGAGAATCATCACTAAAAACTATTGGCTACTAAAACTAAATTGTCAAAAAAAATTTTTACCTACGTTTGAAGGAACATCTCTAAAAACATTTCCCTATAACAAGTGATTAGTAGCTAAAAGTATTCTGTTACCAAAAAAATTGTCAATAAAAATAATTACATATGACTACAGTTTAGTAGGGAAAAACTTTTAGCTACGAAACAGAAAAGTCATTAAATACTATCTACAACGTTCTTTGTTCTTTTCAGTTATACTTTTCACCGAAGAATTTTTGTGTCGAAAAAATATTTTTGCGACGATTTTAGCGAAACGTCGCAGATGATGTTTTGTTATCGGGATTCACCGACGATTTTTTTCGTCGCAAATAATGTGACTTAGTTTAGCAAAGTTCATTTTCGTCGCTAAATGTTGTGTTTGTTATAGTGGATACACAAAAATTTCGTCGATAAAACATATAACCAACAAGAACGAAGAAAGTCGTAGATAGGATTTTGCAACATATATGTTTCGTAGATAAAAGTTTTTAAGTACTAATCCATAGTCATAGGTAATTATTTTTAGTAACATTTTTTTGGTAGCAAAATAATTTTAACTACTAATTGTTTGTTGTAGGTAAATGTTTTTAGAGATGTTCTTGTAAATGTAGGTAACAACATTTTGTGACGGTTTCTTTTTGATAACTAATACTTTTTAGTGACGATTCTATTTTTATAGTAGAACAGTTTTCGCTACTAATTTCTTGTTCTAGGTAAATGTTTTTAGAAACATTCTTGTAAACGTATGTAATAACATTTTGTGAAGATTTTGTTTTGGTAGCTAATATTTTTAGTGAAAAAAATTAAAATTAAAATTTATTATAATTGTAAGAAACAAATTTATTTTAATTTATTACAATTTTTAAAACAGTTTGAACTATAAATTAGTTATATTTTATAATTAATATTGGTGACATTTTTTAAATAATAATAAATTGAAATAAAATAAACATTAAAAATGGAATGCATTTTATATAAAAAATAATTACAAGTCATATACAAACTAAGACTTTTCATCGTTGTCACTACCATTGACATAGTTTGAGCCTAATAACTGTTTGACTATCTTTTTAAGCTTATTCGCTTATTTTACATTACGATCTAACTTCTCTTCTGTACATTGAAACTTAGTCTTTAGTGTTTGGTTCTCCTTTTAAAGCGCTATGACATATGCTGGTTGTGACGAAGATGCACCAACAAGTTGAAGGCCATACCTATGACCTTTGATATAGCCCGATCTTGTCCTAAGGACATTGTTACTAATGTCATCGACATTAGGCTGATTGCCCTCAGACAATGATGTCTGCAACAAATCCTGCATCTTGTCCTATAATTTAAAGTACAAAATCGAGTTAGCTAAAAAATTATTACTTAGTATTACATAGAAAAATAAATTACTTTGTGCCTCTTCAGACATCCAGCCTTCACCTTCCCTGTAGTGTGTAGAGTGTAGAGTGTGATTCTATCACACTCTTGTCCTTGGATTTATGTTTGGCTCTTACAGCACGTGTCGAATGCACTGCAAAATTTACCTGACTCTGCACACTAAAATTTGTAGTTGTGGTAAGTCGGGATCGAATCCACAGGGAATACTTGGTTAATTTTCGTAATGAAATTAATTGATGCAAGGAAAAAGAATGTGGGGTTTTTGGATTTCAAACAATTCAGAAA
>JAOSBN010000179.1:5797738-5818106 GCA_027563595.1 Erythroxylum suave | reverse complement strand
ATTTTCTCACCAATTTCTTTCTCATTTAAATTCATTTTAATATTTCTATTTTTCATCAAAAATTCGGGGTCCAACAGTTATACTATCCACTCATCCAAGTACAAATGTATAATTGTTGTAATATTTTTATGTTAACAATTCCTCCTACTTCAGAAAACCTTGTCCTCAAGGTTTAACAGGGAAAGTATTAAGGAGGTTTAAAGAATAGACAAATAAGAAATAATCATATTTTCTTTTTTATGAGATTGAACTTCTTTTTATCACTCATCTCTTTCATGACGTCACCAACAGTAACTCCTTTAACATTATTGAGGAAGGAGACAAGATTATCAGTAGGATGAGAAACAATTGCACAGAATACTCCAGCAAGGTAACCACCTGCAAAGCTCACACCCTGCTCTTTTAGTAGAACTCCAAAACCAGATGAAATGCTTTTACACTTTGCAGAGGCAATCTACTTCTTACACTTAACGAGATCAAGAGGAGTAACCTCCATGTGAATTAGACTATAGTTGAGAATACCACCGGCCATACAAGCAGCATAGAAAATCGGAGAGTACATCTCTATCCTACCAAGCCTGTTGGGATAGAGAACGACGAAGGAATTACTAAAGGCAATATCTCTCTTAGTTATGAGACAGGTGGACTCTAAGGGCAAAGTATAAGCGAATGAAGAGTCAAGGAGTTTAGAGAATACAGTTTCCTGCTTCTCCCTGCATGGTTTGCTCGCTTCAATTCATGGGTTCCAAAGTAACTAGAATAGTCGCTTCCGATTCCACTCTTTGTTGTTGCATGAATTGTGTGAATGTGGTTTTAAGCTCCAACATTTCCTTCTCATACATGTTTGCCCTGTTTCGTGATTCAAGAAACAATTTCTCATTTTTGATCTGTGCTTCCATCAGGGTCTTCACGTTTTCTTTGCTTCTACGCAACTCTGCACCCCTTGCACCTTTAGCCATTGATTCTTTTTCCAAAACCAACTTCTATGCCATTTTCATGAATAATTTTTGTTAAATATAAAATACAAAGAACAGAGGAGAGAAGAATCCAGGAGGAGAGAAGGCAGAGAAATACAGAGAGAGAGTAACTAATTCATTTTCATCTGTTGTTAATGAAATAGTTACAAGTATTGTAATTGTTAAACTATTTATAAACTAAAAGAAAAAAGTGTTAGACAATTTTGCCCCTAAAGGCAATTTTGTCATTTTCCCATTCAGTGGACAACATTTAATTGCATTATTTGGTTTTAAATAAATTATCAGTTAAGTTACACAATTTGACCCAGATAAGGGTAACAAAGTGACCCAATAAATGATCTAAATTAATGGGTCAAAGTTTGGATGGAAAATGAATCCTTTGTAGTGTGGACCTGGTCCATATCGGCCTTGTGATGGGGAAGCCCGATATGGAAGCTATATAAATAGGTTAAGGTCTCCTGCAGTTGTTCATATCAATCACGAGCATAAGGAATCTCTGACCTGTTAAGAAAACTCGTGTTTTGAGAAAACTATAGAAAGACCTAGCTTGTATCTCGGTGAAGGATTCCAGTAAAGACGGCGGTGGATTCGGGATCGTTTCGGCTTCAGAAAGCTCGTTTGAAGTTTCAGAACTAAAATCAAGTACATTTCGCATTTCTCCCTGTTTTGCCCTTTAAAGTTCGATCCGGAGTACGTAACTAAGAACTCGTTACATATTACACATGGTATCAGAGCGGGGACATGATCGGGTGGTTAAAAAAAGAGATTTTTCAGTTTTTCTCTTCATAAGGTTTTCAGAGATTTCACTTCCGTTTCTTGATTTTTTCTTGCTTTTGTTGCATGAAAGTGGTGTACATATGTTTAGCTTTGAAAAATGGGTTGAAAACGAGCCTAAGAAGTCAAAATATCGACCCGAAACTCGTTGAAAATTGCTTTTCTCTAGCAAGGATCATCACACCATAGGTCGTGTGCCGTACACACGCCCGATTGTGCACAGTAATCGTGAGAGGGCGACATGCATTGCACGTGTCGACACGTGGCCCAATCAGGTTAGGATGCTGTCGCCAGCGTCTATGGGCATGTCCGTGCTTGACGCCCACGTCTTTGGCTCGTCAACGAGGATGGCGTGTGTCAGGCTAAGGTAGGTCATGACGTTGGTGGTTAACGTCAACCGTACGGATGTATGCTACAGTACCGAATTAAAAAAAACACAAAATTTCAAATTTTCCGTAAGGACGCCGCGCAGTGTTTTGGGTCAGTTTCTAGGTTTGGGAAATTTTTAAAGTGCATTTTCTATTTTTCTGGATTTATTGCATTTGTAATAAATTAAAGTTTAACTCTAGAAAAAGGAATTAAGGTATTCCGGATCTAATTTCGAACAAATTTTCATGCTTCGGACATCTCATGAGAGAGATGCTTCAAGTTTTTATGTCTTGGGTCTCATATTCGGTGTTTGGGATCGCATGATAGTTAATCGAAAAAGGAACAAAGACATTATGAAGTCATTTTTAAGTGAATTTTCGTGCAACGGACTTAGTATAAAGGAGACACATAAGGTTCTCGTGTCTTAGGTGATCAGTTCGGTATCTGACAACACACAATAATGAAGTTTTCAGAGAATGTCTTTAGCAAGGGTGTGTGACAATGAGACTATGCATTCAGGTTTTGCACTTATTGAAGTTACATTATCACATACCATATGCCCAAAAAGAATGTGAGGATGACATAAAGTTGTATCCCTTGTGTTTGTGGGCTTTTTGGAATACTGATAAGAATGTAGTCACCAAAGTGGCCTTTCAAGTCAGTATTTTCGATTCTTCTGCTTACATGTTGGGGGATGTCTCTGATTTTATGTTTGGCTATTCTGCCCAAAGGTGTTGGCCTTACATAACATTTTGAGATGATCATAAAAGCTTTTGATGGAGGAAAGTCGTTGCTTGAACTATCTATTCACCCAAAGGTGGTAGTATCGTGAGAGTTGATGATTTGTACTTTGATCGCCTTTTATGCTGAAAGTCTAATTGCATATATTATGTATCCAGCCCAAAGGTGTTTCATAATATGTGTGATTGGATTTTCAGGAAAGATAATGTTTAAATGCATTTTAGTATCACTGTTGTCCTAAATTTGAGCTGATTTAATCAAAGTTACTAAAGAGTCACCTTTTCGGTCAATAAAATCAGTGTCACCATTAGAATCCTAACTGGTTTCAATATAAGAAAAGAATTGAGGTTGTTATAACCATATGGATAGGCCATCTCTACCTACATCTATGAGCTCGAAAGCTCATAAAGTAGCCAATGAAGCCCAGGATTGGTCTGACAGATTATGTCTTTTAACCATTAAGAAATCCATACCTAAGCATCTGCTTAGTGAATTTCCAGACACAGACATAACATAGTAATTTCTTGGAAATTTCTCCTAAAGGGACATTGTCTCATTCAATGTTGAGACGAGTGCCTTGAATAAAGAACTATTCTCTATAAGGTTTACGGGAGAAAAAGGGGAGTAAGGAGAACATATCAAGAAACATTCATCTTCACAATAGACCAAAAATATTTCACATTCCTCTTCCTGATGTCTTTATAGTTCACTAGACTCTGGATATACTGCCTCCAGTTGTTGAGGAGGAGAAACTCAAGCTTGCTACTTCTATAACACTTGATGCAACTAAATGGAATGCAAAGATGAAGCATACTAAAATCGAAGGTAGAAAGACTGAATTCTTCTCCACATGCTGATATTGGTCAATCCAATACTGATAAAGGTCCTAGGGACATAAAGTAACCAGTAGTATAAGGTCTAGAAGGAAAGACTGTGATTGTCAGATAACTTCTTAGCTTGTCAATTTATGAATCTAATTTGTGATAGTCGCATTAAGTGCTTGGTGACTATATATAGTGGATTATCTGATTAAGGTACCTCCACAGTGCAGGGGTTCATATATGGGATAAAGCCAAATAAAGAAGGAGTAACTGATGGTTCACAGTAATGAGGATGTGGAAGTAATATCTATGGGGATGTATATACTGAATCTTATAGCAAGGTTCATTTAAGTTTTTACACGACACTTTTTATATATGATCTTTGGATCAATTTTGGATAAAGAAAATTGATGTTTTGTATTTAATAATTCTGTTTTACAGTCGTGTTTGACGCAAAACATAATGGTACAACTTTTTGATTATATGGTTTATGTAAAATGTGTCTTACCTTAAATTAGATATATGCTTCTTTGTGTCTTGTTAAAAAAGTCATGAAATGAAGAACCCTGATGAATAAAAGGTCATACATGGTGTGACATAAAAGTTTAAGCCACATTTTCATATCTAGGGTTAAGAGATTGATTAAGGAAAGCATTCTCTTAATTTTAGATTAAGACGATCTGGGAACGTGTGTTGACTATTGCAGGGGTAAGTTGACTAATAAGGATATTGTGGTTAACTCACACTTTGGACTTGTTAAGTCATACATAAAGATATCAAAAGACCTTACATAGTTGCATTGTGCAATTCCAAATATGTTTTGACATTTATTGATGATTATTACCATTATAGTTATGAGTACTCGCTTAAAGTTTGAAATTTGAGAACCAATTGGAAAAATTCATCAAGATAGTCAGATTTGACCATAGAGGAGAATATCATGGAAAATATGGTATTTCAAGACTTTAAAAGGTTCGTTTGTCAGGTATATGGAATCGGTTGGCATAGTAACTTGATTCATTATATCGGTTAGTCTTAAGCAAAATAGTGTGTTGCCAAAAGGCATAACTACACCATAAAGTACTTGAAGAAGTCAATGTAGAACAAGGCTAATCCACCTAATTATCAAGAAGTGTAAAAACTCATTCTTACACACATTCGTGTACAGGACTACCCTACCGAGGTGGTATAATCCTTACAAAAAAAATTGCATACTCATGTTCATTGCTATTTAGATATCCTGACCACTCTAAAGGCTACATATACTGTATAGAAGGAGGGAACAAAATAGTAAAATCATAGACAGCTAGGTTTCTGGAATACAATGTCTATGATGATGGTTGATCTTTGACCCTTCAAATGATAATAGAGTGGATACTATAGTTATTATGTATCCGTCACTCATACAGTTAAATCTAGTGGATCTAGGTCTTAGTACCCTATCTGTACAGGAACAGGAACCCATATCTGTACACATAGAGGTTCCTGGGGTAACAATATCTAATACAGTTGTGAAAATCCATTAGAGTGAGATAACCTATTATCCCATCAAATATCATAGTCAATTAGGTGAACAAGACTATAATATTAGATATATTAAGAATCCAGTTACTTTTATGAAGCTGTTTCTGTACTTGCAGCGGAACTGTGATGGATTACAATGACTGATGAGATGAAAGCCATGAAGCATAGTAAGGTCTGGGAGCTAGTTAATTTTGCAGTAGAACTATAAACCTGTTAGTTGTAAATAAAGTTTAGGACCTAAAGGATTTCAAGATAAAGTTTAGCAGTTTATGGACTAGGTCAATTGCCTGATGGTTCACTCAGGGAGAAATATTAACTTTGGTGTTACCTTTTCTCTTGTATCTTTGAAGGATACATTTTGAGTGACTAAGGCAATTGTAGCTCATGATGATAAAGAGTTACATTAGATGGTTGTCAAAATTGTTTTCCTGTATAAAAACCTTTATAATTTGGTCTATATGGTACAACCTGACGAATTTTAAGATCCAGATGGAACTGACATGGTTTGCGAGTTATGCAGATCAATATGTGATTGACATCAAACCTCCCAAAAATGAAATCTTACAGTTGATGAGGTTGTTACCTCTTTCAACTTCATGAAAAATAAAGTTAAAAGATGCTTGTACAATGAGGTCAAAGGGAGCAATGTTATCTTCCTATTAGTGTATGAGGATGATATTGCTCACGTCAAATTACTTGACCATATTGTATAAGATTAAGCAACTTTTGGTCAAGAACTTTGACATAAAGGACCTTGGCGTAACATCTTTTGTCCTAGGTATTTAGGATTACTGGGCATATCTTAACTCTCATTATACCTCTCATAGAGTGCATACATTAAGTAAAGAGAGGGGTTATGAGGAATGTTCCATATCCTAGTACGGTTGATAGCCTAATGTATGCTTGGCTATGTATTAGAAAGGACATTGCATTTACAGTTTGACTGTTTGGTCAGTATCTTATTAGCTTAGATGTAGACCATTGAACTGTAGTTAAGCGAGTGTTAAGATATTAAAAGGAATCAAGGATTATGTGTTGACATATAGAAAAATCAACAGACTAAACCTCGTAGGAAATTGAGATTCAAATTTAGCTATGTGTTTGAATAATCAAAAGTTGACTTAAAGTTAGGGTTTAGATTTGCAAATGGTACAATGTTGTGGAAGTGTGTCAAATAGACACGAATAACTTCCCTTGACCATGCATGCAGAGTGCATGCTATAGGGCTGCTTCACAGGCAGTTTAAATTAGAAATTTGATTTCTGAGTTGTCTGTGATTAATTCATTGGCTAGATCTATACAGTTGTACTGTGATAATTAAGCTTCTGTGTTGTTTAACGATAACATTGAATATCACAAAGTCTTAGCATTTTAAGGTCAAATTGTTGATCATAAAGTAGTTGATACGAAAAGGTGACATTAAGGTTTGGAGGATTTAAAGAATGAGGAACTAAAAGTCAATTTTTTAATTTAAAGACTCTGCCCACTTATGTTTGGAACATAAGTATACAATATGGGTGTTTGGAAGCCCTTAGGCACTATTAGTTAATGGATCGTTATGTTTGCTCCATGTACATTTGTACATTTTGGTGTATTATGACGGTATGACGGTTCATCAATTAATGATGATCATTGTTTATCCTCAGTAATACATGTTATCATACATTATCACAATATGTATAGAAGTCTTAAGATTTTTGTTAGTTTTAAGCATTTTAAGGTCATTGGGCATTTATAAAGATTGACCTTAAACCTATGTCATTAGACACATGCAGTTTTATATGGATATATCCTTAAAGTTTCACATGACATAGGGGGATATAAGTTTTTAATCCCATAAAGGTTCTCTAATATAATTTAACATTCAATTGGAGAACATAAAGGTTTTCTCTAATGTTGTTTAGCATATGGTGAGAGGAAACAAGTTTTCTCTAATGTTTGTTTAACATTCGGTGAGAGAAAACAGGATTTCTCTGATGCAATTTAGCATAAAGTTAGAGAAATCGAAACCTACAAACGAAGATGATACATATTAGATCATAAAGGTATCATCGTAGTTGGCCACACTCCATTTTCCCATTCATGTTAGTGAGGTATTAGGTATTCGTGATTGTATTGGATCTATGTCACACATGACACACGCATATGATACTTTTTGGTATCAAAAGCCTTGCAGGACAAAATGTTGGACTTTCTTTACCTTTGGATCAAATGTTTTGTTTTTAAACTCAATCGACTAATACAGTAGCATAGCTTAACTGAGTTTTTAATTTGTTTTTAAACTTGAGTCAAAACTGTAATTAAGTATTGTCCAAAGGGGATAATGTTAGACAATTTTGCCCCTAAGGGCAATTTTGTCATTTTCCTATTTAATTAACAACAATTAATTGCATTATTTAGTTTTAAATAAATTATCGGTTAAGTTACACAATTTGATCCAGATAAGGGTAATAAAGTGGCATAATAAATGATCTAAATTAATGAGTCGAAGTCCGAATGGAAAATGGATCCTTTTTAGTGTGGACCTAGTCTATATCGGCCTTGTGATGAGGAAGCACGATATGGAAGTTATATAAATAGGTTAAGGTCTCCTTCAGTTGCTTATATCAATCACGAGCATAAGGAATCTCTAATCCATTAAGAGAGCTCGTGTTTTGAGAAAACTGTAGAAAAGCCTAGCTCATGTGTCGGTGAAGGATTCCTGTCAAGATGATGATAGATTCAGGATCGTTTTGGCATCGGAAAGCTCATTTGAAGTTTCAGAACTGAAATCAGGTACATTCTACATTTCTTCGTTTTTTGCCCTTTCATGTTTGATCCGGGGTATGTAACTAAGGACTCGTTATATATTACAAAAAGAACACATTCACATACACTCATTTAACTATCAAGATCTCACAACAAAAGCACTCAACTTTCTCAAGAATTCAAAAAAAAAGGAAAAATTAAACATACAATGCTTCCAATTTTGTATGACCAAACAAAAACTAAGCTGTCAAGAAACAAGAACATACCTGAAAAACCCCAGTAAACTCTAACCAAAGCAGGGTGAGAAATATGGATTAATGCCCTAAAAGAAAATTGGAGGAGAAAAGCAAAACTTGAAATTGAACAAAAGCACAAGATCAAGAAGAAAGTGAGAGCGATTGGGGCAGAAGAGTTCAAGGACCCTTTATCAAGAGCTAAAAGCAACAAGGAACTTTGGCCAACCAAACCAAAAACTAAAATATTTTATATATTTTCGGTAGTAAGTTCCAGGCTTATTTTCTAGTTAAAAATAAAAATTAGTTTCACACCATTAGAAGTTAATTGTATCAAAATTTTCTTTTACTTAGGGTTTGTTCTGGACGTTTTAAAGACGTTAAGGTTCAATTTAAATGCTTTTAAATGTCAGGATTATATTTGTATTTTATTATAAATGTCGACATTTGAAATACACTTTTAACCTTGAAATTTTCTAAACAGTAATCAGAGCAATGTTATGAATATAATATCATATCCGTAAATATTGATCGTATCTTACTATAAAAATCGAAAATTAGTACAAATTATTTTATCATACCAAATTATTATATGGAATTCTATTTAAGAATTTTAGATTGCATTGGTTGACGTCGTTCAGTATATTAATATACCAAGTCTAGTTTGTAAGTTAAAAATATTGAAAAGTTAAGTTGAAAAAATATTTCTATGTTTAAATATTTTTAAACATAATAATATTTTTTAAAATAGTTGTTACATCTAAAAATAGAAAATTTATATTAATTTTAATAAATAGAATTATTAAATAAAAATTTAAAATATTTTTCAGATTTAATTTTAACGAAGGAGTACATTTTAATTATACAAAACTAAGGAACTATTTATTAATTTTAAAAAAATTAATCTAAAACAGAATCTGGTGTTAATGGGTATTGGTATTATACCATACCAATACCAAAAATCGAAATAAGTTGTATTTGCAACTTTGTTTAAAATATAGTTTCTTTATTAATGCTCATTCACTGTTTCATTGTTCAAACATTGATTTTATATCCTTTTTTCAATTTTTAAATCTTTCCTCTTTTATTTATTATCATCTATATGTATTAAGTATATAATATAGGCATGTAGATTTAATTTAAGTATAATAAAAAACAGAATAAAATTAAAGTGTTATTATTGAGTTCCATTCGATTTTTTATTTTTAAAGTTAATTAAAATTTTTTCTTTAATTTTTTACTTTTTTGTAACAAATGAAATAATTTAATTTTCATAATCTAATTATTAGACAAATGAAAATTATTTGACTATTTAATATTAAATTCTAATATAATATAATTATTTAAGTTATTAATGTTAAGATCCCTAAAAGAATTTCAAATATGTTGTATCTTTTAAAATGATATTTAAGATTGCCAATAGCCTGGCTCAGATCAGGCTCTAGCCTAACCCTTTCTATATTGACTTAAAATAACATCATTTGGTTCTTTAGTTTTTTAAATTTACAAATTAAATCTATATCATTTTAGTTACTTAATTCAGGTCTTTTTGGTTAGATTGGCCCTAGATTGTTATCCTTAATATTATTCGGTATTAGCCTATACTAATAATGTGTTATACTAATATCAAAACTGATATAGTTTTGACATGATATTCATAATATTAATTGTAGATCATCTTTATCTTAAAACCTCTTATGTTTAATATAGGTTTAAGGTTATTCAAAGTAAAAATAATAAGAAAATGGTCTGTTTATCGAAAAATCAAACTTCCTTTTTATTGACCAAGAGAGGATTTAATCCTATGGTTTTAATGATAAAAAAATATTGCTATTAATAAATTTACCTTTTGTAATATTAATAGCTCTATAATAAAGGAATCAAGAAATGTGTGAATGATGAATTTCAATCGAAAAGCAAAGTGAGTATCATAGTCAATTGAATAAATTGAATAATCAATACATAGAGAAAATGAGCAAAGTAGAGCATATGCTTAATTCAAGTAAAGAACTAAAAATAAGGATAAATCAAGCATATCAAGATTTAATCAAATCATACTAATATTTGTTGTGACCTTATCTTAGTCATTTTAATGAACTAGAGGTTCAATTATTGGATGAACATTTCCATTTGAGACACAATGTTAAAATTCTTTCATAATCAAGAGAAAATTTACATTAATTTTAATAAAATTATCTTAATCTTTAAAATACTATTTAGAAAATGTTTGAAATGATTTCATAACAAGTTTTAGGCAAAGGAATCTAGTTTTGATTTTTGAAAGAACTTAAAAAATCTTTGAAAATATTTTTTAGACACATTAGTCTATTAATTTGTAGGTGTACTCCACTAATGTACTGTTTCATACATTTTGAGCAACCAATGTGTTGATGTGGTCAACCAATTTGATATTTCTGGAGAGGTCAGTTGATTGATGTTTAGGTGTGATTGACAAATGTATCATAAGAAATAAAAGATTTTCTATTGTAAGTTTATATGTCTTATTAGTCTAGATTGGTCTACCAAACACAATTACTAGTTATTGTAATAGCTAATTTTTGTTGCTAATGAATATTTTTAGGTTGTTTTGAGTATAAATAATCCTCATATGAGTTATGAGAAGTTTGTTGGATATACTTTAGAGCTGTTAAGAGCCTTAAAAGGTTAAATTGTATTTGTGCATTATGCAACACATATTGAGCCATTGATATATACTTGTTGTAATTGGAGAAATTGATTGGGATACATCTTTATGCTACTTTTGCCTTATATAAGATTTGCAAAAGGTTATTCTTTACTTAAGGTAAAGCAAGATGATTGTAAGTGAAATAAATAATTTATTCATTAGTTTGGAAATAGGTAAAAAGTAAACACACATTTTACCCCACCTTGCATATGCCATTTAAAAACTAATAATTGGTATCAGAGAAAGTTTCATTCATTGCATATAAATTTCTAACAAAACTGGAGAAAAGATCACTATAGCATAATTCAGTTCACTTTTTTAATCTAAGAAGTAAAAGTATATATAGACCCTTATTCTTTGACAGAGATAATTGCTTTTATTGGAAGAGTAGGATGAAATAGTTCCTTTTAGCCAGAAAGGTTGATGTTTAGGATATTATAAAGAATAGACCTTATGTCCTAGTAAAATCTTTATTAAGAGATATAGTAAAGACTAAGTGTAATATACTATCTCCTAAATTGTTGAGGGTCAGAGAGTTTAAAAGATTAAGTTTATGCATATTACATTAAGTAAACTAAGTTATATCATTAGATGATTAATTTGGTGCATTAGGATACAAAATTTGTTATTCTAGGCACATGCATGAGATTAGCATACACGCATATAGATTATTGATTATAAATATGAGAAATAAGTGACAAATAATTTATGTGTACTTAATTGACATTTTTTGGGATGCTTAGATATGATTTTAATGAATTAGAATTAAATTAGAAATTGATGGATTTAAGTTAGTGATTTGAAGTTAATTGTTAAAAATCAGAAGTTTGAGGAATCAATGTATAAATTAGCTTAGTAGAATTCCTAAATGGTAAAAATTAGATACAAGTAGCACTTTATATTTGTAAAAAGTGGCACTTTATATTTGTGATAGGTGGCCCTTTAAATTCGTGACAAATGACACTTTAGACTTATAACCTGCGGAGCTTTAGAATGGTTACATGTGTAGCTTTAGAATGGTGACTTGTGTAGCTTTACAAATAGTGACATATGTAGCCCTACAATTGGTGACATGTGTAGCCTTATAAGTAATGAAATATGGAGGCTTAAATGAGTGACATGTGGAGCCTGAAGTTAGTAACACATTGACCAATAGAAGAATAACACGTGGATAAATAGAAGAATAACACATGGACTAATAAAATGGTGACACATAGATTAGTTTGATTTTCTTTGCACCGTCTAGAGAAAATAGATCAAAATGGCAACATAAGGGAGAGTGAGGGTCTGTCATGAGGTTAGAAGAGGGAGAAAGACAAAAACAAAAGAGAGAGAAGGAAAGAAAAAGGGGAAGAGAAGAGAAGGAAAGAAGTTATTAAGGTAGGTTGAAATTTTGGTTTCAATTTCATCTTCCTCTTTCGATCTATTTTACATATATTTTGTGCATGAATTTGAAGAAACTCAAAGAATGAAAGTTGTAGATATAGGTCTTATCTTGATCTCTGTGAAGTGGCTTGATAACTAGAGCTTGAGTTATGCTTGTTTCCCTAATATTTCCCGTGACAGACCCTTATGTAGGAACCTTGTGTTATTTCTTAATTTTTTAGGGCATTAGAGCCCGGATTAGTCTATAAAACATGAAAAATGATTATTGATGCCTTATTAATGTTTATATGAAACATTTTGGCTAGAAGATGTCTTAATAATGATTTATTGTTGTTTAAGCATTGGTTTCCAGCCTATTTCTTACCAAAAACAGGGCATAATTTGGATTGGGGGTTGTATTTCTAAGAGGATATTTTGTTCATGTAATTTTTGGATATGTTAAGACTAACGAATTCTAGTTTTAGGGGACATAAGAATCATGGTATTTGGATTTTGTAGAGAGAGTTATGAAAAAAAAGGCAGCTTATTCATAAAGGAATATTAGAAAGAAAAGAATATAAACATTGCACTCTTAAAGATTGCATATATATTCTCTCTATTCGTTATTAGTGACCGATATTCATATGAATGTCTAATAGGCTCTCAGAATGATTGTCAATACCTAGATAATGTCGAGAAATCGAGGCAATAGCTTATTGGTGTCTTTTGTGAGTTAACCTAGATGTTTCTTCCTATGATTGGTTTGTTTTTAGTTAGATTTCAATTGTTGAATTGTTATTTATATGATTGTTATAATTTCAGACATTATCAATCTGAGGAGTTTGATGATATAATTCTGACCATTGTTGGTTCAAAGGAAGTGTTTTCAAATTGAATGTCAATTGTTGATTATGTAATTATCCCTTAAATGCTTATTTGATTCAATTTGAATGTGAATTCTGGAAAATTAGTTACACTGATGGAAGCAAATGATGTGTGAGATGGTTCATATCATTGCATTTGACATTTATGATGAGCTAATGGGAATTGTGATCAAAATGACCAACACGCAGACATTTAGGGCAAAATGCTGTAGTCAGGGCCTAAGGCTTGTAACGTGAAATTAGGGCTTAATGCTCGTAATGTGAAATTAGGGCTTAATGCTCGTAATTTGAGATCAAGGCTTAATGCTCGTAATGTGATTAGGATTATAATGCTTTTTAAGCTAGCCAACAAAAATTTGTTTGAAACCTGGGGCGTGAATTAGCATATTTGATCACAACACAAGGAAATAAGAAGGAAAGCATATTTGCATTTTCATATATATATTTGATTATATTAAATTGTGATTTTTGAAATACAATTTGATATTTTTTATGTGATATGATTTTCTTGAGTTCCGCCTAAGTTGATGTGTGTTATTGAAATGTAACTTGATATTATTGGTTATGGGGTATGTTGATTTAAACGATCCTATGTGATATGGTTTGCTGACTGCATCAATGATGGTTCACTTATTTAGTTCACAAAACTCATCAAAATTAGAACATTATTTTTTTTAGGTTCAAGAGAGGTTTAGAATTAGTTGGAGTATAACTCCTATATTTTGGAAGTTATGGCTCAAAGGTCTATTCAGTTGAAATCTGTAGAGTCTAGTAGTAGTTTTGCATCTGCATATCAGAACACGTGGCTACATTATTTATAGTGTGTTAATAACTTTGTAACTGATATATGTAGTTCTGGTATGTTGTATTCCTGTATACTAATGTTTAAGATATATATATTTGTGCTACGACTAAATTATTGCTTGATGTACGTGTTTGGTTGTAATATAATGAAAAGTTCTATGAATTTATTTGTTATCATGTACTGGAAATGACTGTAAATGTGAGAATTGATAAATGGGATAATAAAAATGTTTTGCTATACATCTTTACTGAGATCATTAAAGAGGAAAGCTAAGCTTCCTTGAAATGTCTTCACATAGGATGAATGTGTGCAAGTTCTAAAATTTAGGTTGAACTCTGGCAATTTGATGAATAAAATGCCTCTGTGTTATATGATATTTATGTGTAAAGTGGAAAATCTTTCTGAATTGTTTGCTAACATATCATGTTTGTAGAGTATATCCCGAATATCCTCTGATGCTTTCGGAAATATGCCCTATAGATTTGGTATGTCACACAAAGGTACTAAAGGGTATAAATGAGTGAGAAAATAAAGATATGAGGCTTATAACATTGGATAGCAAGGTTATATAAATTTTATTTTATGCATTAAGTAAGAATGAACTCAATATAGTATGCCTATATGAAACAACTCAAGATTAATGCATAAATATAAAATGATATATGAAGGAACCATTTAAGTGAAAGAGAGTAAATTATGTCTGTGCATTATATGGATTGTTTCTATTAAATCAAGATAAGTTGCAATTTATGTTTTAATGATAAAAAATATATTTATTATTAATGAGTTTATCATTTTAATAAGAAGCATATAAGAAAAAAGATGTATCCATAACTCAATAGTATATTCCATAAAGATGATAAAGTATTACTGAAGTTTATAACCTTTGAAATACATATTAAGTTAAGAATAAAAGAGGTCAACGTATATCAAGGTCATTCTTTAGTTTACATCATTAATTATAATCAGATCTTGTTACTTTAGTAATCTTAAAAGTTCACCAAGAATAAACGTTCCATCTTACTTTATTATATAAGTCCTTTGTTTCATCAAAAGGCATTGAACCTTTTTTTATTTTAAAAAAGCCTCTTAATCTTTCAAAAATTATTTAAGAGACATTTTGAAAGTTATTTTTAATTATAATTACATTAAATAAATCAAGTTTAAACATTTAAAGTTGTTAAGATTGTGCTTTTAAAGGGAATGGTCGACTAATCTAGGTTAGTATTCGATCAATGTAAGTTAAAAATGTATCATATTAGTTTGTTTCACATTGATTAACCAATATGGGGTTAAATTCTCATAATGTATAAAAAAAAATTCATTCATGAAATGGGAGAAAATGAAGAGGGATGGCTGAGGATAGGACACCCCGCCACGGGTGTTGGCGGGGTGGAAATACGTGTGGCCATCCGCCATTGTGCTTGGCGGGATGAAAAACGTGGCATACTATACGTGTGGCCATCCCGCCATTGTGACTGGCCGGATGGGGCCACCCCACCACTGCCAGTGGCGGGATGGGCAGAGAGCTTACAGCTTTGCAACTTTAATGGGGCCACCTCGCCACTGTTAGTGGTGGGATGGGCAGAGAGCTTACAGCTCTCTGCAACTTTAACCAAAACAATTAGTGTACCCAAAACAATTAAACCAATTGAGTTGTTATATATATATATATATAGTTAGCCAAGTGGATGAATCAAATATCAACTTGGAAATTGTAATTGTGACATTTAAGCAACTATTGGATGGTCTGTTGAATTTAAGAGGTTCTATCAATGCATTATATTTGATGGGACTTGGGTCATTATATGTGGTAAGAAGTTCTGTTATATCAATGCATTATATTTGTGGGTTAAAGTTGCAGAGAGCTGTAAGCTCTTTACCCATCCTGCCACTGATAATGGTGGGGTGGCCCCATCTCGCCAGCCACAATGGCGGGATGGCCACACATATTTCCACCCCGCTAACACCCGTAGCGGGGTGTCCTATCCTCAGCTATCCCTCTTCATTTTCTCCCATTTCACAGACGAAATTTTTTTTATAACATTATGAGAATTTAGCCACCAATATGGTGATGTGGTTAACCAATGTCCTTCTAGGGGACATATTGTTCAAACAATATACGCTAATGGTCGATTAATGTCTCAATGGCTACTGAATCTATAAATTTAATACATATTGATTAACTAATATGCTACACTTTTCGACCAATGCTTTGTAATTAGCCATTGTAACAACTAATTATTGGCTCTAACGGCTGATAAGGCTTCTAAAACCTTATAAATACATACTTTTTCATTTATTCTTGCATCAAAAAGTATTTATGTTTCTTATATATATCTCTCTAAGTGTTTATCAATCATTTAAGCATTCATTATCACATTTTGAGTGAGTGAGCCTTCTTAGTATTATCAAAGTGATAAAGTGCAATATTATAAGTTGTAATCCCTTGTTAATGCTTTGTTTATTGTACTTAGTGGTGTTCTAAATGATATTGAGGTTCCTCTTTACCCTAAAATAAGGTTGTAAAAGGGTTCTTCTTTGTCAAGGAAAGATTGTATAAAAGTTATTCTTCACCTTCAAAGAAGAGTTACAGTGAAATTATAAAAAAGAATCTTAAGAGTGTATGTAGGAAAAGGTTATTTTTTAAACCTATATAATTTAGTTTGTATTTCTCTTCCCTTACCCTTGTTACATTATGGCTTAAGTATGTTATCAAAATTTCTTATTTCATATCATATTTTCACCTTTTATAATTTATGTTCATTAACATATTAAGTTTGTAAATTTTTTGTTAAAATTTATCCACACTAATTTACCCCTTTTAAGGTGCCATTAGAGACTAATAAATGATACCTTTACCATTCTATTAGGTTAGCGTTAGACCATCATCGACGCTAAAGGAGCATCAAACTCAAGGTTTTTTAGACCCTTAGTAAGCCTAAAACGCCGTCAAATCCTTATATCCATAATAAAGATAAGATTTCAAAATGATCAATTTCATACTTCTAACAATCAAATAGTCCTAACAAAATCCAATCCATAATGTGCTACAACATTAAGGTAGTTAATACAAGACAAATCCACCACATATAAGACTACTGCAACTCTAGAGTCAACTAACAGACATACATCGAATCGTTGGAGAGTAAGAAGATCAACAAAGCACCCTGTTACAAGAGATCTGAAAAGAAGATCCTAAAAAATGGTTTAAGGGAGTCAAACCTCTTTGAGTGAATCAATATTATGGTTATGTTAAGCACTCTTATATGAAAAAAAATCATTGTGTTATACACAACACACACATATATTGAGAAGATCCTGAAAAGTGATTTAAGGGCGTCAAATCTAACTGAGTGAATCAATATTATAGTTATGTTAAGCACTCTTATATGAAAAAGTCATTGTGTTATACACAACACACACACACACACACACACACACACACACACACACACACACAAACAATATATATATATATATATATACTATCTAAATCATAAGATATATCTTCATTAATAAGATGGATATAGTGATCTAAAGATATTTTTAGTTGTTTAATCTTATTTCTTGGTCCATCTAATGGATATAGTGATCTAAAGATATAGTCAAGTGTTAAAAATACCACCACCATCTCCATCCAAAATGCAAACATTAGGAAAGCCCATTAATTTAGATAAAATCAATGCCATTCCTTCAAAAACAGTTCCACAAAAAGCCAGATGTTTGACCTCAGAAATGTTTCTTGATTGTTTTCAAAATATCAACTCATGGACTAAAGAACACAAGAAATTTCACTATTATCCACAAAATCAAGGATGTTTTGGTCCTAAAGCAGTTATCTTACCAGAAGTAGACCCTTTGACCACTTATTTACTCTTTCAAAGTGGACTCATTGATACAATTTACCTACTCAATACCCAGATTCTTTCTGAATTTCCTTACGGATTTACCCAAGCAGTGAAAAATTATAAAGACAGATTCGCAAAAGACAGAGAAATATATATTAAAGTATGGAGTAGCTATCCAATCTTTAAAGCACAGAATACAACTCAAGATGCAGATATCATGGTACCCAGAATTGCATTCCTTACAATAGGAATAAGCAATGGTTCTTATCCACACATTGATGAACCTCCACAGCATCGAATTGATTGGGAAATTATTAATTACTTCAATCTTAATTGTATCGAAGGTGTCTACCAACAAGCATTGAAGATCGACTCAGAATTAATGGTTCGGATTAATTATAAATGAAACAATTTATTCATGACTTCTTCTTACAGGCAACCAGTTCAACCAGAAACTATACAATTGGCAAGACAATTTATACAACGTTTCAACAATTTCGAAGGAATCTTTGCAGACATTGATCAATCTTGGAAGGAAGCAATCTGCAGACAATTACAAGGATACAAAACTCACCAGTGCAATTACTAAATCATTAACAACTTTTACATGTCCTCCACAAAAACTTTATCAATGGAATGTTTTACCATTTGGACTAAAACAAGCACCAGGTATTTATCAACGATTTATGGATAAAAATTTAGAAGGTTTAGAAGATTTTACATTTGTTTATATAGATGATATAATCATTTACTCAAATCAAGATAAATTAGATCATTTAAAAAAGGTTAAAATAGTATTGCAAAGATGTAGTGATAAAGAAATAATATAAAGCTGAAAAAGCTGAATAAATGGAAATAAACTATAAACATAAATATAAAGAATGAAGAGTAATTTCATGATTTATCTCTTTGTATAAATTCATTAAGTTTTTTCTATAATATGAATACTAAGTTCTAACTTTCGTTCCTTCTACCTCACAGCAACCAAAAGAAGAGTCAGATTCCTTTACAACAATAATTGAAGAATAAAAAGCAGACAGCAGCAATTGACAGCTTGACACAATGTAGACCAATGTAGAGCCATGATGGTCAAGAAAGCAGGAATCTCTGCTTTCCCTCTTGTCGTATATGTACATTATTAAGTTACTTTTTCTTTTTACTGTTTTCTTTTCAAAAGTTGTCGGCCAATCAGATTAGCTATTTGTTCATTAGCTAGTTCAAATGCCTATATAATGTAAACTTCTTCGCTCTTAGAAGCATAACTAAATAAAACTCTTTCTTACTCTTCCTTACTCTTTCATCTCTCTTGCTATCTAAAGCCTAGGTTTGGCGTTCAAGCGTTAAGAACGAAACAAGGTATGGAAGTTAAGATTCAGTTCTGTTTATGTTATCAACCTTATCATCTTTAATCATTCTATATTATCTATTCTTTCTATTTATTCATTCCATTTATTTCTTCTCAGAAATGAGTTATTTTGAATAAAAACAAAATTTAAAAAGAGCTATTCAAGACACATATGATCGTGAAGAACAAATAGACGAACTACTCATTCAATACCATGCAAGAAATAAAAAAGCTCATAAGAGTCAAGATGCACGAAGTTATACAAACATGATAGATACTGCCACCTTTATACAACGCATGAACTTTTTAAAACAAATCACTCGAGATTTTCGAATGATATATCGTCATCACATTTCTAAACTCATTGATTAAGTTTTATTTTGCTTTACTTCTTTGTAATCTATTGCAAATATCTAAATAAAAGTTTGTTATTATAGAACAATACCTCATTTTCAATATTTCCCACACAAATTATATTTAAAGAAACAGATCAATTATCATCGCCATCTGTTAAATAATAATAACCAATGGATTCATAAATATAAAAGCAAACTAGCTAAAGCACAAGAAGAAAATAATAAACCACTCAGTTTTCAATTAGAATTTACAATTGGAATCATTAAACATATTCAAACTAATATCAGAGATAATTTACAAAGAGATCTTCAAGAAATTTCTCAATTAATTGCATAAATGCAAGATCAATATATTAACCGAATTAGAGAAGGTATATATATGACTGACTTAGATGGACAAAGAAATAAGATTAAACAACTAAAAATATTTTAATTGTAAAAACGTTCTTTTTGTAGAAAAATTCTTAAAGAAACCTTGATCGGAAATATAATTTAAAAGTCCTAAAAATTGTTGTACATGCGTTCTATTTTTAAGTTGATATGGGAATCCCTGTATTTTGACTAAGATATTTGGTTGTAATTTTAAATATCCATTATTAAATTCAATTCCTAAATATTCAATGTAGTACTAAAAGACAATGGAGTTGGGATGTAGCAGATACCAAAGCTATGAGGAAACTTAAAGCTTTATGCATACAGTTACCATCTTTATATAATTATCTTTCCCAAGACGCACTTATGGTTCAGATTGATGCAAGCAATGACACATGGGCAGGTTGCCTTTTGGCAAAACTCCCAAGTCAAAGTAAATTCCAATTATGCAAATATATAAATGGGACTTTTAATCCCGCTGAGTTTAAATATCCTATACATGAAAAAGAAACACTTG
>JAOSBN010000179.1:5781317-5794273 GCA_027563595.1 Erythroxylum suave | reverse complement strand
ACATAATTATTTGTATGATGTTTAAATTTTTTTATATAATCATACAAATAGTCATAATATGAATTTATTAATTAAAAATTTTAATTAAACTTACATATCAATTTTTAATTTTTTAAATATGATTACAATTTTTAAAATTTTCGATTGTTTTATATAAAAACATAAATTAAATATACTATTTGAGAAACTATAGCTGAGTATAAAAAATTGATTAGTTTTCATTTTTATATATTGACTAATAAATAATGATTATCTAAAAACATATATTAAATATACTATTTCAGAAACTATAGCTAAGTATAAAAAATTGAATAGTCTTCATTTTTTTATTTTGACTAATAAATAATGATGTACGTATGTTTTTATAATAAATCTTAAATATACTTTGTTGTAAGTACGTTTTTATAATAAATCTTGTACGTATGTTTTTATAATAAATCTTAAATATACTGTTACAGGTGTACTGCCTTTGGCTGCAGCTCAAAAACGGCGCCTGTGGTGGGTCCTGTAGGCGTCTCTCCAAATTTAAATAAATACGGCATCGTTTTAACGCTCGACAGAATAGGACAGGGTTATCTTAGACAGACGATCCGGCCTCGTCAAATCCATGGCTTCACCGTAAAACGTGCTTCTTTTGCAGAGAGTGATTATCAACTTTGAAAATAGAGGTTATGAACCCAAAAATGTTATCCTAATTTGTTATCAATGAAAGCTTCAAATTATTATATTTCATCCTATATTGTTTTATTTTTATTTATTTGAATAATATTAATTAATTTTAATATAAAAATGGTATGCATAATGAATATACAATACTTATCACCATTAAATACATGCTTCTGTTACCACTACTTTATGAGCAAGATATATACCAATAAAATCATTGTTAGTAGAATTTTGAGGTCTTTTTGACGAATAGGAATTTTTTGTTAAAAGGGTAATGCGATCTCCTGTAAAAATTAAAGTAGCTTTCTATAATTTCCATAAACATACCGCCAATAATCGTTATATATCTCATACTAAATAGGAAGGAAAGGACTATGTAATAACCATCATCGGGTTAGTTTTAACATGCTTATGTTTGTTGGAAGAAAATGGAACTAGGCTATGGAAGTAGATACGTGAACTCTTTGGCTATATAATCTGTGTATGTGATTTAGATGAAAAAATTAAGAAGTAGAGGAGAGGACTAACTAAATCAACCCGAAGTAGATTACTAGCTATTCCCCCAGATACCGTGATGACTGATACAATAGTCCCTAAAAAATGTAGTTAGTTCAATGCTTTTTCACTCTCCTCCACGACCGATGCCTGTCAGCTCTCTGGCTCTACTTGCTTCGACTTCCCAATCTGTCCTCACGAGGGTCACTACCATTACTAAGGCGCAAACAAATTGAGCTGCAACCAAACCCATCCAAAGGCCTACAAATCCCAAACCCACAAAAAAGCCCATCAACAAAGCCATCGGTAATCCAACACCGTAGAACGAAATCAAGTTGATGTTGCTACCAAGAGTTGGCCTAGCACTGCCACGCAAAACCCCGCAACCGGTGGTCTGAGGGAAGTTGCCTATCTCGCAGAGACCGACAACCGGCATTGCAGCAACTGTTAAAGCGATTATTTCACTGTCTTGGGTAAAGATTTGTCCCCAGGGGTATCTGGTTGTTGTCATGAACAGAAGGGCCAAAACACTCGTAAACATAGCACATAATAATGCAGTAATGGACGAGGCTTTGGCTTTGCGAGGTTGGTTTGCTCCTAATTCGTTTCCAACTCGAGTTGAGACAGCTTGACTGAGAGAAGATGGGAAGATATAGACGAGTGAAGTTGCTTGTATCAGAATTCCCATGGTGGCAACAGCATCAGGAGCATTTGAGAGGAGACCGGAAAGAACTATCATGAGCTCATACCACCACCATTCTAAGCAAACAGAGACACAGCTAGGAATAGCTAGGGCTAGAATAGGTTTCCATTCGTCGAAGCATTGAAGAGACCAACCCTGCCATGACTTGTTACAAACTCCAGAGGAAAAGAGATAAAGTAAAAGGCTGGCAAGAAGATTGAAGTCTGTAATGGCTGCAGTCACAGCAATGCCTTGAATACCAAGTTTGAAGTGATGGACAAGTAGATAGTTGATAGGGGCATGAAGAGCAAGTGAAAATGCTGCGCTGAATATAAGAGGGAGAGTTGTGTTTTGAGTTCGGAGATAGATTTTGAGAGGATTAATGAAAGATTGAAGAATCAGATCTGGGGGTAAAAATGCAAGATAGGTAGAGGCAATGGAGGAGATTTTTGGGTCTTGGCCACAAAAGATGAGGATAGGTTCGGAGTTGAGCCATAAAAGAGAGATGGGTATGCAGGTTAAGATTAGAATTACGATTGTGCGTTGAAGGGTTTTTCCCATTAAAGTCCATCTTTTGGCTCCACATGCTTGAGATGAAATTGCTTCCATGCCCATAGCAAGGCCAGAGATGATAGAATAGCCTGTGATATTGGCTATGCCTATGGAAAGGGACCCTCCTGCTAGTGTTTCTTTGCCCAATTTTCCCATAAAGAAGATGGATATCGCAGATTTTCCATAGATGAGAAGGCCGGTGATGATCAACGGGAATGCTATTCTGTAGAGCTGTTTAACCTCTTCAATGAACTGAAAGAGAAAAGAGAGAAACCGGAGCGAGTTTCAACGAAACTACCCTGGAACATGAAAATAACAGCCGAAAGCACCAACAAAACTACACAAACGATCGTCTTCGATGGAACTGACCTGAGTCATGGCAGGTCCGAGCTTACGATAGTAATGGTAGTAAAGAGAACCCTGGTCGTCAAATGATAAATTCTCAACATCACTCTCTTCTTGTGGTTTCAAACAGCCATAATTGACGAGCAGAGGAGCAGAAACTGATAAAGAAACTCCCTGATGATCACCCATTTAACGAACACCAAGAATTCTGCTCAGTTTCAGTTGTATTCTATCACTATCAACTCTTTTTCTCTCACGCAGGATTCAGAAACTGGTTTCACCAGAGAACATTCTTTTCTCTCTACTTCAAAGCCTAATCGAACTATATATATATAGCTCAGTCCCACAACTACTGTTACTACTTTGTGAGTGAGTGCCTGTATCTTCTCTCTTTCTCTAGAAATCTACTCTATGTCTGTTTCTAATTTGTTTTCTTAATCTCTCGTCTTTGTCTCGTAGAGTTGAGATTATAGGTTTTGATAGAAAATATAATGATCTTGAGATCTAAAACAAGTTCACTAGAAAAATTACTAAAACAAAAAGAATAAGAGAGAGAGAGAGAGATGGTTGCTGGTGGCAGCTCCTCCAAATGCCAAACATGGAAACCTGTCAACACATCGTCCAAGTCAGTGTAATGCCTGAAACAGCCATTGTTGGACCTTCTCTTGCCCCCACAACATAACAGCCATTGTTGGACCTTCTCTTGCCCCCACAACATAACCTTCTAAGGGAGATACATACCTATATGAACACATAAAAATATAAGAATCTAGAGAATGGGGCCCTCACCAGTTTTGCTTTAGGGTTAACGGGTCGGGTCTTGTAAGCAGTATGTATCAGTGTGCTGCACGTATATGTTTCACATGCCACGTGCCTAGAACAAGCCATGCAGAACGGTACATATTCGGGTAATGAACTCTTTGCATGCTCCACTTTCTCTCATATACTTTGTAGTGATGTTATGGCCTTGCACAAGTCTTTGGTTGCGTGATCTTTGTTCATACATGAGAGAGAAGAGACTTCTTGAGTTCTACTTTTACGAGCTAGAGTTCTTTGGTCACTTATATTACTCCGAGAAGATTATGAATTAATTTTATATGGTAAGTATAGTAATCGGGCCTATTATTATAATTGACTATAATTATGTAATAATAACTCGAGAGTCAAAATTGGAATGTCACATAGTAAGGGGGTGACCATGACTCTTTGATTGATATCATTTGTGCATGACAGCATACACTTTTGGTCAAGGATGCATCCATAAAAAGGAGCCCACAGTTTGAAGGTGTGTGAAGGTGAAGCTTCAAGTATACAAGAAGGACAAAATTAGAACCTGAAACGAAAAATCCTCTGTGTTGCTTTCTTTCCTTTTCTTTGCTATGATTTCCGTGGGTGGGCATTGGCAAAAAATCAAATTAGGTGAGAAACACCCTCCAAACAGCTCTTTCCCATCAAAAGAATGCTTGTTAATTAAACAACAATGGATATCGAATTAAAGCCAATAAGTCCAACCCGGCCTATTTCTCTTTTCTCTGTATATGTTTTGGGTAATCAACTTGAAGGGACCACTCAAAAACTGCCATCATAGCCACACACACACTCACCATTTAATAAATGTGCATACAATTAATGTATACGACAACAAGAGTCATGTCTGTCTCCTTTCTTCCCTTCTCTTAGACATGGCCTTCCCTTATAAAAATACCAACCATTTATTGGGGGCAGAAAAAGATAGTAGAACTTGGGAAGGTGTCCTACTCAAAATGGGCAAGCATTGGCAAAGCAATTTCACGTGTAGATGCTTTAACTCAAACTTCTACTAAGTAGTAGTGACCCACCTCTCCAAATCATTGATTTCAGAATTTCCGTAGCTTTCATTTTAGGGGACCGTCTGAGTAATTGTTTCGTGCAAAATTTTATTTCCTAAACCTGTAAACACTTGACACTGACCTCGTTACCAAGCTAGCTATCCTTGTTTGGTTTGTTCAAATTGAAGAACGTTAGCCATTTGTAGCTCTACCTCTTTTGGTATATATTCAATGACGACCTACAGTGAGCTCTTTTAACACTTTTCCCTGACAGTGTTGATGCTCTGATCAGGTGGGTTAGGGGAAACTTGGATCAAGTTGGCATCCGTACAAAAAATAGGCCCTGACGTAAAGATCTTAACAAGCTCAAATGATTTTGTTTGCTCGGCTTGCGTCCTGGCTGAAATGTGGAATCAACTTGTTCGCAATAAACTTCAATTAAGATTTATAATTTTAATTTATTAATTAAAAATAAATTATAAACTAAAAAAATTTCAGTTTATCTAATTTTAATTGTCATTGCTATCGTATTAAAAACTTATTAATCACAGGTAGAATAAAAATTAAAGACGAAAAATTCAATTCAATGTAATTATAAATTTTTAAAAAATTTAGGGATCAATTATAAGTTATTTAATTTTATTAAAATTATAATTAGAAATAGAGTTTCATCCCTCTCAAATTTGAGTTTTGTTTCTTTGTTTTATGGATATGCATTACAGGGTGGGTAGACAATTGAACAAATTGTACTTGTGGACTTTATCAGAAAAGAAAAAGTTTTGCAAGATGCCTGAATTAATTGCCTTTTACCCTTTTATTTCTTTAAACTTGTTTCGAGAATGTCAGGTAGGACAACACCATGTCATGGAACAGAAGCATAATCGATAGAAGAACAAATCTAGAGAAAAAGTAGCATCAACCGGTGCAAACCCCAGTTCTGGAACATTTGGAGCGTGCATGAAATTTGTGTCCCAAAAGGAAAGGATGTGATTGGCGCATGTGGTGCGCATGTAATAATTAATGTATTGTCCTCTTTTAATTTTGTTTTTTAAAAACCTTTACTTTATTAAATTAGATTAATATTAAATTAGTTCAAATTTCTAATAAATATATAAAATTATTTTTTAGTTACTTAAAAATTATTTTCAAGAGGCTAGAAATTTTAGTAAGAATATATGTGAAATTTAGTTTGATATTTCAAGAATTAAATTAAACTAGTTATCAGATTAATAATTAGAATCAAGTGAAGTTTAAAAAAAATCATATTTTATAATTAGATTATGTTTGACATACTTATGTATAATTATGATGCAATCTAAAATTTTAAATCTATATAATTAAATATTAGGTATGCATTGAGAATGTAATTGTTATCTTTTATTATTTAGGTATAAAAACAAAGTATTTACAATGTTTATTGGGCAAACTCAAGACCCATTTAATTCAAATGCGCTTTATCTTAAATTAGTGGGTTCTTCTTCATTATTTTTATGTGATTTAAATGAGTAAAATGATGATCAAGTAAAATTAAGTGCATGATTAAGAATAACATTTAGGATAATTTCTAATAATTTGATCAGTAAGTCCCATATCATGTGAATGATAAGTATGTTATTTACTTAATTACTTTAATTCGGTTGGTTTATTGAGCATGCTTAATGTTAAATTAAACACTATTTGATAATATTTTAAATTAGGTAACAACTCAATATTATTAGATAATTTTTCTTGAATTAATAATAATAGTTATTACTTTGTTTAAAATATTGGGAGTAATCAAATATTTTATTAGAGTCCTAATTTTATATTTTTGGTGTAAACTATCATATGTACGTATATATATGTATATATATATATATATACGATATATACGTATATATATATATATATATATATTTGTCACTGAAGAATATCACCATTGTTAACAAGATTATTAGACCTAATTTCTTTTTATAGATTCGCAATTTAAGAATCATTCTTAATAAAGAAAAAAAGTTTACATGCGATTCCACTAGAACTTGATATAGATGCAATTGATGAAGTTTGGGAGAAATATTAGTGCATGTTGATAACATTAAAACAAACTATATATGATGTTGGCTAATATGTCTCTCAAGGTTCGCTGGTAAGAGAAGTATGAGAAAATGTATGTTCTTACTATAATTTTTGCATCTCCGGAAATTATTTGGCACACAAAATAAGGTGAAGAAGTATGAGACTTCCAAAATAATATATTACTACTAGATGACATAACGACCTTTAGTAGAGTTACATATTGACAATATTGAAATATTAGGAAAACTATATATGTTTTGTCATGGACTATAAATTTAACATTAATTAGTCCTACAAGATGACATAACAACCTTTAATAGAGTTACAGATTGGCTCCATTGAAATATTAGGGAAACTATGTTTTGTCGTGGTTAATTTAATACTTCAATCTTTTATCATGAGCTTTTCATAATTTATAACAATGAATTACCATATTACTAAAAAGAATGCAACATTACCTAAACTATTGAATTTGCTTGAGAATATAAAAGTGGCTTAATAAAGAACTCATTATTGTCATTATTATTATGGTTTTGGGTTATTTTATGAGTAAGAAAAAAGGCTCTAAAAAAACAAGTACAAAAAATTAAAGGCTTCTATTAAAGTAACAAAATCAACTAAGTGGCATCAATAATAACAAGGGTACACACTTTTATTATGGAATCGATGGACACTAAAAAAAGGAACTCTAAAAGCTTGTCTTACTAGCCTAAAATATAAGGTGCTTAAGGAGGCTTCATCCTTAAGTATGTTCATAATTAAGATAAAATTTTCTACTTCTAATATGTAGTCTTGTTAGATATTATTTGTGGTTCTCAAAAAACTCAATAACTTGTAGGTGCTAATATGGAATAGATCATTAAAAAAAGGCGAACCAGAGTTATGAGCTGCAATAGAGCAAGGATTATTACACCAGTTTGTAAGAACCTGTAGTTTAACTTTACCTTTTATCTTTGGTACTACAAATAAATGATTGATATTATATTTTATTTATTATAAGAAAAATTGTTTTTATGTCTTATTTTGATTTAAATAAATCTATGTTTATTATTAAGAAAAAGTTAATATTTTATAAAAAAAACAATGATGTTTATTATAGATATAAATTACTTAGAAATAGTGTGTATAAGTTCGATCATGAAGAAAAGTAAAAATATCACATGAGCAAAGTCACATGTGCTCTCTTTCTAATGCCTCCTCTTCCTCTTCGACCGCTGACCAAGGAACTCAACAGCGGAGGAAGTAGACATTTTGGAACAAAGTACCAGGAAAAAAGAAACACATAACTTAGATAATATCCAAGAGGAATAGCCTGCGCCAAGATCTTACAAAGAAATCTTAACTGGAAGTTACGTACCAATGGTAAATATATGTTAATGGATGACCTATCTGAAGATGTCTCAGATGATGAGAGTGATGATTCTTTAGACCTGACAATTCCTCTAATCTCCGTTAATTATCTTATACGAGTTCAAAAACTCGAAGCCCTTTGAGGCGCAGTAAACTTCCAAACCATGCTTATTAGCAATAGAGCTTTTATTATTAGATTCCCCACGTTGGAGATATGCAAGAAAATCCTCATGTCAGGGCCATTCTTTGTTTTTAGTCTCTATCTTCACGTAGAGAAATGGAAGTCAGATTTTAGTGTCGTTACTACAAAGGTCACCTCTACTGTTTTTTGAATTAGACTTGACTGGAGAGGTTCTTCAATCAGTTGCCCGGAGTATTGGTAAACCTATCAAATTGGATAAAGATATTGATTAACTACAGCGTGCATAATTTGCTCTCGTATTTGCATAGAGGTTGACCTCACAAAGCCTCTGTCATCCTTCTTAAAAAATAAAATTGCTAGAACCAAGCAAAAAGTTGAATATGAGTGGGTTCACAGTATTTGTTTACTCTGCGATTGTATGGGTCACTGAATTGACGCCTGCTCCTCGTTGCAACAGGACCGTCCTACCTCATACTAGAATCCCTACAAATTGCCCAAATAAAAGAGGTACACATGCACCTCAGTGAACATATGTGCTCACGAAATCCTATAAATCTCTGATTTATAGCTAGGGAATTATGGTAAAATTACGACGTTGGCAATCCGAAAAGGCACAGAAAAACCCCCCTTCGTCCTCCAGCAATGTGCCACCCCGCGTGAAGATCCAATATAGACTCCTAAGAATGCCTACAACCAACAATATAGGCCCAACTCCTTCTAAACCACTTTCCAATAAAAGCTCAAATGCCCAATATGGCCCATCTGGCCTCCACGCACCCAAAAGCCCAAAGCAAAGCCCATTCGAGGCAGGCCTCGTGATCTACCTACACCAATGAATCCAGATCTTGGACCTCAAGATTAAACTTACCAAGTTGAATGCATGGCTATTGTGATTGCATATCACCAAAGCAGTAATCTTGATAACCCCCATGTAGCCATCTGCATAAAAGAAAATATGCTTGTATCTCACTCAAAACCCATCCTGAATAGAGATGTTAGTTGGGCCTAAGCCTAGCTCAACTCACCCCAACCTGAAATCAATAAGCCAGGCTTAGGTTGATCAGGCATTGGGCTAGGCCCCAATCCCTTTCTTTGAAAAGCCCAAGTCTGTGCCCAGCTAGAAGCCCGACTTTTATAAGCAAAACAATGTCATTTTTACTTTTTTTTTTAATTTTAAAGAAATGAGCCTCAGGTCGAACCTCAGCAATAGGGAGTCGGACCGGTTGAGGCCCAAGCCTGACCTATTGTCATCCCCAATACTAAAGAAAAATATAACCTCTCATTAGCTCTAGTTCTCATGAATCACCTCACACTCACCTGGTTCAAAAGAAGCTAAATCATGATATACATAACCACCACTCTCAATAAATGTCAATGATTCTCAAAAAATAGATGTCCAACAATTTGGGAATTAAGGCCAAGGCTAGAAGGAAGGATAAGGGAACTTTGGTGTCTTCACACCAAAATTTAGACATCTCTATGCTACTTAGAATTTTAGGGTGTGGGGACTGCCCACTTTTGATGACATGTCAAATAATTGTGTAAGATTTATAAAATGTATACCTTTTAATTACCTCTTAGAGATATATGCCAATGGTCATACAATTAAAAAAAAACCATATTTACT
Source organism: Erythroxylum suave (assembly GCA_027563595.1). Classification (NCBI taxonomy): domain Eukaryota; kingdom Viridiplantae; phylum Streptophyta; class Magnoliopsida; order Malpighiales; family Erythroxylaceae; genus Erythroxylum; species Erythroxylum suave. Next base: position 5,784,551 of record JAOSBN010000179.1, on the reverse strand, counting down.
TTGTTTTTGTTATAATTATAAAGTCCCTTTGGATGGATTTATTGGTGGTTTATGGCTGCTTTGGAGAGAATATAGCTTCTTTCTTACAGTCAATAACCACTTAGCTCAATTCATTTATGTTACTACTTCTAAAACTAATCCTCCTCTTCTATGGTAAGTTAATTTTGCTTATATTTGTCTTTACCTAAAATTCAATGGAAATTTTTGGAAAGACACACTCAACTGTCATGCATCCAAAAGCAATTTGTGGGTGATCACATGTGATATAAACGACTATCTAACCTAAAGAAAAAATAGGAGGCAACCTTGCCTTTGCTTGTTATCATCTTTTTAAAGTTGGCAAAATGACTATGGATTAACTGGATTTAGAGTATATAGGACTAAGTTACTTGGCATGGTTTAATGACAGGTATTTTACTACTTTGAGCTAGACTTGATAAAGTTAGCGCTAATCTAGCCTAGCTAAAAAACCTACTTTAACACACGGTTTATTGATCTTTAGCCTAGCTAAAAAACCTACTTTAACACACGGTTTATTGATCTTTTAGGAACTCATAGTGATGACCACCATCCCCTCCTTCTCCAAATGGCAACCTAATGAATATGTTAAAAAAAAAACTAGTCATAGCAGTGGAGTCCAGTTGTCCTAGTCTTATAGCACCTCTATATTTATTTTAGCATTTATTACTTTACGTGGTTGTTTTATATAACTGAATAAGGTTGTCTCTGATTTTTAGCTTATTTTGTTTATATAATCCTTATTTAAATGCTATTGGTTAATAAATTGATGTTAGGTACAGAAACACTTCTTCTTCTACATATCTGCTTTATCCATTGTATCACTGGTATTAGAGCTTTGGTTATAAAGTGAGCGAGCATCAACTACACCAAAAACAAAATGGCCTCTAAAAATTACATGCAACCTACAATTCCTCACTTTGATGGTCATTATGATCATTAGAGTATGTTGATGGAGAATTTTCCAAAGTCCAAGGAGTAATAGCAAGTTGTTTAAGTAGGAATACCAAATGTAACTGATGAAACAGTATTCACAAATACTCAAAAGACAAAAATTGAAGGATCTCAAAGCCAAAAATTATCTCTTCCAAGTAATTGATCGCACACTCCTAGAAATCATTCTTTGCAGGAATAGGACATAGAGCATTTGGGATTCTATGAAAAAGAAATTCCAAGGCTCAACAGAGCAAGGAGGTAGTAGCTTCAAGCACTTCATTCAGAGTTTGAATTACTTTGAATGAAATCAGGAGAGCTTGTTTCAAATTTTTTCTCTAGTACAATGGCAATTGGCAGCAAACTACAGGTTAATAATGAGAGGATTGAAGACATGACAATAGTCAAAATAATGCTTCTATCAATGACACCAAAATTTGACTATGTGGTTTATTTGATTGAAGAATCAAAGGATGTTGATAATCTTTCAATTGATAAACTAAAAGGGTCATTATTAGTTTATGAGCAGAAAATGAGTTAGCAAGAAAAGGAAGAGGTTGCCTTGAAAGCTTCAACAGAAAATCATAATTTCAAGTAGAGGATATGGTAAAGGTAGAACCAATCATAGAGGTGGAGGCAAAGGCGAAGGTAGAAGTAATGGAAGAGGAAACTATGATGGCTATAATCAACCACAAGAAAATCAATCTCAAGGCAGAGGAAAAGGTCAAAGGAGCTACAAGAAGTTAGGTGACAAATCAAATGTTGAATGTTTTAGATGTCACAAGTATGGCCATTATCAATCAGAATGTCACACTAACTTGAATAAATAGAATGAAGAAAGAAGCAATTTTTTAGAAAAAGAAGAAGAGAAGCCACTTTTATTAATGTGCTATGTGAAGGAAGAAGCACAAAAAATGTATGGTATTTAGACACTGGTTGCAGCAACCATATGTGAGGAGATAAGAAGGTGTTTTCTGATTTGGATGAAACCTTTGACACTTCTATTAAGTTCGGTGACGATTCTTCATTCTCAATTATGGGAATTGGAAAGGTAAGTCTCACAACTAGAAGAAATAACACTTGCACAGTCCTTGATGTTTATTATGCATTAGATTTAAAACACAACTTGCTTAGTATGGGACAACTAAAAGAAAAGGACTTGAAATTTCTATAAAGAATGGAGTGTGCCAAATTTTAGATGACAAGATGGGTTTGATTGCTCAAGTAATCATGACTCAAAATTGTATGCTTGCAATACATCTTCACCACACGGTTGATTCATGCTTTGTAGCAAGGTTAAATGATGAGATTTGGTTGTGGCATTTGTGCTATGGTCACCTGAATTTCACTATATTAAAAACTCTAAATTAGAAAAACATGGTAATTGGACTTACTCAAATTATAGCTCCATTCAAATTTTGTGTTGTTAGTAAACAACAACAAAATCAATTCCCACAAATAAAATCATAGAGAGCGAAGAAGTTTTAGAGTTGGTTCATTTCGACATTTGTGGGCCAATTAATCCATCTTCCAATGGAGGTAAAAGATACACAATAACCTTCATTGATGATTATAGTAAAAAAATATGGGTTTTTTGTAGAAAAATTTGAAGCATTACAACCTTTAAGACATATAACGTAGTTATTGACAAAGAAGCAGGCAACCCCATCTAAAAAATTTCACACTGATCAGGGTGGATTTTACTACTTAAATGAAATTTCAAATTTTTGTGAGACATGGAATCAAAAGGCAAGTTACAACAACATTTACTCCTTAACAGAATGGAGCATGTGAAAGGAAGAGTTACACTATTATGAATATGGTGTGGAAAAGTTACACTATTACGAATATGGTGCAAACCCTTCTATCAACAAATGGAGTACCTAAAAGTTTTTAGCCCGAGGCAGTCAATTAAAGTGTTCATATTTTGAAACAGAAGTTCCACTCTCGTTGTCCAAAATATGACATCAAAAGAAGCATGGAGTACACATAGACTAAGTGTAAAGCATTTTAGAGTTTTTGGGTGTATCGATTATACCCATATTACAAATGAGAATAAGAAGAAGCTTGACAACAAGGGAGAAAATTGCATTTTTCTTGGTGTTAGTGATCAATCAAAATCCTACAGATCGTACAATCCTAGCACTAAGAAAATAATTATCATTTAGGATGTGATTTTTTATGAGAATAACTTTTGGCCATGGAGCTGAAGTAATTCACACGTTAATACAACACTTAGAAAACGATATTTAAGATGCACAAGAAGGGGGGTTGAATTGTGTC
>JAOSBN010000179.1:5751382-5776916 GCA_027563595.1 Erythroxylum suave | reverse complement strand
AAGGTATCCACAGCCTTACAAGGCATGCTTCGTTAGCCTTTCCCAGCGGTATGGGATTACCCCTTACAGCTGGGAAAGGCTAACGAAGCATGCCTTATAAGGCTGTGGACACCTTCCCCCCACAGAGGCCTTTTAAAACTGTGAGGGGGCCGCAACGGTGGGCCGAGAGGACACAGATCCCTCTTCCCCCAAAGCGGACAGTATCTGTGGGCCCCGCAGCCGAACCAGACATAAATTGTCACATCAGCAATGTTAAAGGAGATGTTAACGTCAAATTAATTTGAAATTTTTGAAAAGTTAGGTATTAAGTACTACTTTTTAAAATTCAGACCATAATTGCAAAATTGAATAAAGTTTGAGATTTTTTATAATTAGCCTAGTAATTACTATGTTATGATGTTACTTATAACCTATTCTATTTAGAGTAACTAAGTAGATAATACTTGAATATAGTATAAATTGTATAGGAATAGTTGAGTAGGGTAATAAAAACTTTGTCACCCTAAAGTAATTAGGAAGAATATTATATTGTTTTTAATTAGTAATGATTTAGTAATTCTTTGGTCATAATAAATTGAAATTTAAAAATATTATTTTTCAAACAAGTTAATTATTAATTAGCATGATTAGATTTGAATAAAATATATACTAATTTCACAATGGGTTAGTTACAAAAAAAACCTCAAACTTTGCTTGATTTTACAATTATAGGCCGAACTTTAAAACGTAGCAATTAAATGTTCAAACTTTTGATTTTTTTTAAGTTTAGCTAGACGTTAGTTTTCATTACCTTTGCTCACGTGGCTCACCATATATTCCAAAACCCCAAACTATTAATCAATGTCAGCCAAAATTACACGTGATGAAAATTAATAAAATGACATTGTTTAATCACATAACTAAAATGACGTCGTTCAAATAAATAAAATCCCTAAATTAGTTTAATCCTTTTAGTTTGTTCCTTTCTTTTTCAATTTGTTATCATGACACTCTCACCCTTTGTTTTCAGCTTTTTCTCTAAACGCTCTCAACCCCATTGAGAGAAAAAAACTAAAAACAAAGGGTGAGTGCATTGGGATGACAAAACTAAAAATGAAGGGAGCAAATTGAAAACGACTGGTGAAGGAGGGAGAACAAACTAAAAATGAAGGTAACAAATTGAAATGAAGGTGAGGGCATCAAAGAGGGATTAAACTAATTTAAGGATTTTATTTCTTTGAAATGACATTGTTTTAGTTATGTGATTAAACGATGTCGTTTCATTAACCTTCATCACTTATGTTAATTTTGGCTTACATGAATTAATAATTAGGGTTTCTGGAACACACGACAAGCCATGTCAACATAGGTAATAGAGGCACTTTCATCAACTAGAATTGAAAAAGATTGAAAGTTTAAGCATTTAATTATTACTTTTTAAAGTTTTGGCTATAATTGCAAAATTATGCAAATTTTGGATTTTTTGTAATTAACCCTTGTTAATATCAATTAATTATATTTTTTATCACTAATAATAATTATATATTAGATAAAACTTAAAAATAAATTATTTTTATTAAATAAATTTATTTAATCTCTTATACAATATTTATTAAAATTTATAAATAAAATTATTTTATTTATTAAAATAAATAATTTAAATTTTAACTTTTTATTTATAAATAAATATTTATTTTAAGTATATTTAATTATTAAATTAAATTTTATTTGAACTATATATTTTTTGAAGATATTTTAATTTTAATTTTACTTATTAATAATTATTTCATTTAATTTTAAGTAAAATTAAATTATTCATAATTCTTATTAATGATTAATTTTAATAAAGTAAGTATATAATATTAAATTAACTTATTCATAATTTATTTTTAAATTAAATTTATTAAATAATATATATTTAATTGATAGTAAATTAGATTATTAAAAATAGAAACAGAAAATAAAAACTAACTTTTATGGTTTTCATAATTTTTGAAAACTAAAAGAAACCAAAACCAAAACCTTAAACAAACAGGTTTTTTTACTAAATTTGAAAACAAAACCAAAAATACAAATAGAAACAAGCAGGCATTTAGTTTAATACTTAAAAGAAGGAGCGATCTTCATTCTAGTTAGCTCGCTATTCAAACAAAAGATATAGCGTCTAGGTAAGCAAGAGTCAAATCTATGATTGGGCTAAACCTAAAATCAATTGGAAACATCATGGTTTAAACAGAGAGTATCTGGCAAGACGAGCAAGTAGGTGAAGTATCTGGAAGAAGAGAAGCTAGCCAAATAAACTAATTCTCGAGTCTAGGGATCATAACTTAAAACCCATTAGGCTTAAATCCTATGAAGGCTAATAAGCTCATATAATGGGGGCTCAAGAAGAATAGAAATTTGATTAAGGATCTTAATTTGTTACTATCCACCGCAGACTGGTGTTTAAAATGAATTATCATTTACTTAGCTGATAGTTCACTCATCAGCCCACAGGTAGATCAAAACTTGCAAAACCTCAAAAACCTAAGGTTGAAGAGAAAATTGATCCATCACCCTCATAAATGAAGCCTATTAATCCTTGGATAAAACCTTTATAAATTAAAACTCCACCAACTTCACCACTTGGAACTTAACATGTTCCATAACTGGGAAAGATATGACCCCCCAACAAAAGTTTATTGCAACTCTATATCCCATATCTGAATCTAGCATAGGTGAATATGAAAGCCAAATAACTGAAGATTTCGAAACTTATGAGTAATTGGAAGATTTATCTTACTTAGGTCATATACTGATGGTTATACCAGATACTTCTCACTAGACTAAGTTTGAACCAGAAATTAGTGAAGTTGAATCAATAAGGACTGAACTACTAAGACCCCAACCACCATTTATACAAGTACTTCCATCATAACCTACCTCAGGACCTTTTTATACTTTTGATGATGTTCCATATAAAAAATGGAGAGATATCTCCATGAATTTAGTGTTTGGATTGATTTACAAATGACTTTACTTGATACTACTTTTAAGAGACATTTTGTCTAAATTTACTTCCTATTTCATTGGTACTTTACAAAAATGGTGGTAAAGTTTGGATGAATATCAAAAACTACAATATATTTAGGTAACAATTTCCATAATTCTTCTTGGTATTATCTATAAAGAATTCACTAGAGATTTTTAGCTCATTGATAAGCAAAATTGACAAGAATACTTTGAAATGAGGTGTTGTTCTTTGGATAGGAGAGATCTTCAAAAGCATTTTCAACATATAAAAGAATGTCATTATTTGCTTAATGGTTTCAATGATGTTAATCTTCATTACACGTTCGTAACATCTCTTCCAGATAAACTTCAGCCTAAACTTCAAAGGACAATTGTAGCTTTATGTAAAGATATGAGAGAAATTTCTCTTGAAGAGATTTATCAAATTACATTAACCTCTGTTGATAAACTCTACAATTAACAAGCATTTTTCAAGAACATGATTAAAGGTGGTCCTCTTCTAAAAAAGGCTTGCAAAAAGCCTTATCTAAAGATCAAATGTAAGGAGAAAAAAGATTATAAGTGTCCTACCAAAAAGAAATATCATTACAAGAAGTTCTCCTATAAATGATTTAAAAAATCCTAAGTTTATGCTAGAGGTTATCAAAAACCATTCTAAAGAAGTAAACGGAAAAAGTTTGTTTGATTATTTAAAAAGAGAGCCCTTCATGCTAGAAAAGCATAACACTATTTAATTTGTGACAAACCAGGACATTTTGCGACAAACCAAGACATTTTGCTCAACAAAAATGTCGACATTAATGTCCTAGCAAGACCAAGAGAGATTTAAAATTTTTAGAATCTCTTGAGGCTATCATGTCAATCCATGATCACAAGAACATTTAAGACGTCATTGAAGAACAAATCAGTGAAGATGAGGAAACAAAATTTACTATACTCATAGATTCCTCTGATGATGAGTTTAACTCATATAAGAATTTAACAGATGAAGATGCTTACACTAAAGAAAATACTCTATATATACTACAAAAACCATGTTTTAAGGTAGCTCCAAAGATTATCATTATTCCTTGCCCTTATGTCCATATTTAGAATAAGATAAATTGATAAGCCAATTAAAGCTATTGGATATATGAATACTGGATCTTGTCAAAGTGTTATGAAACCCAATATCTTAACTCCTGAAGCATGGATATCATATGACAAATATTTTACTACTGTTGATGGCAACTTGATTAAAATTGGGCTTATCATAAAAAGAAAAATTAGGATAAGATTTCTTCCTGATTTTGTTATGTGGAGTAAAGTTCTCAATGGTCATCTTCTTAGACTAGGTATACTTGTTGGCATGGATTTCCATTAAAAGGCATCTCTATTACAAATCCTACTAATTTTAGTGCTTATACTAATGATATTCACAATTTGTTTGAACTCACCCAAGTGCGTCCTTAATATGAAATATTGCAAGATCATTTTTTAAAGCATTATCCTGATATCCATGTAGAGTTCTCACATTTTTATCTTCTTTAGAAGAATCCACAATTTTTTATTCATTTACCTTTCAAAATAATGAGAATATCAATCTTAACAAAGTCACTCATCCTGAAATGAGTTATGATGACTTGAAGGTAGCACAAAAGGAGTATGCTATACTACTTCAATAAGGATTAATTAAACTTACAAAATCAAATTGGGGTTGTCAAGCCTTTTATATGAAAAAAATAACTAAACAATGAAGAGCGAAAAAGATGTTGGTCATTGATTATAAACTTCTTAATATGTTCATTCAAGATGAAAAGTTTCCATTACCAAAAGATTAATACTCAAGTCTTATTTCTTAAAAAAGCAAAAATCTTTTTAAATTTTAACTTGAAGGCAAGTTTTTGACAATTGGGAATAAACCCACAAGAAAGGTACAAAACAACATTTTGCATCTCGAATGCTCAATAGCAATGGACTATTATGCCCTTTAGACTCAAAGTAGCTCCGTCATTAGTTCAATACGCTATGATAAAAATTTATGATGATCAGTATCCGTGTAATATCCTAGTTTGATCATTGTATTATGTAATGTGTTGTATATGCATTTTATAGAGTATGCTCTATTTATGATATACTATAGTAATGTAAGCATTTAAAAGTATTATTCAGGTTATAATGGATATCACGGATAGACCAGAGATAGTTCTAGATTCAACCAGAAATTTTGTAGAAACTTTTCAAAAACTCCAAAAAGCTACAAAATCAATTAGAATGAGCTTTAAAAGCCCTAAAATGTGCTTTAAGGATTTAAATGATACTTTTGAATCAAATCTAGATATTTTTGGTGAACAATATTTTTGGATGAATAGTAAATCTGGTTGAATAGTATTTTTACTTGAATGATGATTTTGGAGACCTAACCTTGTAAATTTGAAAAATACCTGAAATAGGTATTAGAGTCTAATGATTCAGAAATGGATAGAAAATAAGCTCAACGAATGAATTTCTGAAGTTTTGAGAGTTTATGGTTAAAATGCCCTTTTTGAAAAATAATAGGAATTGATGATTTTAAACCCATTGGAAATTTTTAAAAGAATCTAATCAACAATTATTGACCCTAATTAGAGTCTTTCACGATCAATTTGATGATAAGACAGTTGTGAAATATTTTCAAGATTTAATTATGTTAGTTAGTGAATTAAATGCATTAAAGGGCAATTTGGTCTTTTGTATTCGTTAAAGGGCAATTGGTATTTTTACAAGAAGTTAGTTGGTTGATGAGTCACTAGGAGAGAACCAATTAAATGGTGACAAGTGGCATGGGTAAAAGTGTAAATATGAGACATCATGGTAAAGTTGTAATTATAAGATGTTATTAAGGATAAAGGTGTAATTATAATGGACGTGGAGGGAAAACTTGTAATTAAACAAAAACTTCATCTTCTTTAAATGTTGGGGGCTGGCCATTGATGAGAGAAACATAGAGGAAGAGAGAAAAAAAAAGGAAAGAAAAGAGAAAGGAGAAAGGAGAAAGGAGAAGAAAGAGCTACAACTAAGCCAAAGTCAAGTGATCCAAACCATTTTTCATGCTCTTTAACCTCCAGTCAGGCATCCAATAAAGTTCTATAATCATTTAAGTGAAAAATAAGAAGAAAATGGGTTGGTAAGCTTACTAATCTTGTCAAAAAATTTGGTTTGTTAGGTTATAGGTTAGATTTGGATTTGATGGTATGATTTACACCCTTTTGATGTAATATCAAAGCTTTATTGCATTGGAAGCAAATGGGAGAAGAAAAACACGTGAATCAAGTCTATGGAATCTTGGTCAAACTTAGTCAAAAGTGAGATCTATTGCCTAAAGTGTCTTATGATGTTGTTTGATGATTTAGGAGTAATGAATGACATTAGAAAGTTGCCTTGATGATGAAAGAATGAAAGAAAAACTATGGAAATGATTAGATAAGTTTTCAACCGAGGTTAGGGTTTTTAGTATGTTATGATCCAAAATTCTGTTTTGATGTTTTATGATGTTCATAGCATTATTTTGATGCTAATGAAGTAAAGAAATGAAAAAGAATTGGTTTGGAATTGGTTTGGTTGAAATTCAGCGAAGAGAGCTTGATTTTGTAAAAACATTATTAATGACATTTTATGGCTTAAATGTTTGTACTAAAATGTCATGGAACAGAATTTGGATTGATTTTTAAGTGTCAGAAATCAAATGGAATTGAATTGGAAGAGTTTAATGTATAATATGTTAATTTTAGTGTTAAAGAAATTTTTGTTATAAAATCATGGTTATGATGTAATCACCATATGAATGTAATTAAGGATGGTCATTAAGTGTATTTGCGGTATCAAAATTATTAAATGAAGTGTTATGTTATTATTTGGAGAAAAATAGTATATGGAGTGTACATGGAAAGTAATGAAGTTGATATGGCTTGTAGTATATTTCATTGGAAATGTGTTAAGGAGTTGAATGTATTCGTATTAGGTTTTCATATCAAAAAACGAAACCAACTGAAGGGTTTCAAAATGGTGAAAAGGAAACTTGCAAGTAGTGAGTGTATTTTATTTGGTTTATATGACTAAATTCTTTACAAAAGAATTGATGACATGTAAGTGTATTTTAATTGTTTTATATGACTAAATTCTTTGCAAAAGAATTGACAACATATGAGTGTTCTTTAAATTGATTTTTTGCAAATGGTAACTCTTTATGGAGACTAGCAAGTTATGAGTTTATTTTATTTGTTTTATATGACTAAATTCTTTACAAAAAAAATTGATGGCATGTGAGTGTATTTTAATTGTTTTATATTAGTAAATTATTTGCAAAAGAATTGATAACATATGAATGTTCTTTAAATTGATTTTATACAAATGATATCTATTTGTGGAGACTAGCAACTTGTGAGTATACTTTAAATTGAGTTTATATAAATGGTTTTCATTTGATCATGAAATGAATATTTATGCTGAATTTTATGCAATGATATTTTACAAGTGAATATTGCTAACATAAGTGTATGCTTTGGCAATATATGAGTTTTAATTTGAAAGTTAAATTTTATATGATTTGGAGTTATATTAAAATGATCCCATACTTGATTTAGAAAATAAGATGAGTCATAAATGTAAGAGTTTCTTTTGGTTATGGTATGCCACTAGGCTATATATATGTTATTATACTGGTATTTTTATAATAGTTAACCTATTACGGGTAAGCGATGTAGAACCAACTTTGCGACTTATTATAGGTAAGCATCGATATATAGTAGTTAACCTGTTACAGGTAAGCAATTCAGAATCAGCTCCGTGACTTTAGGCCTAATGTACCGTATGGTAAAGAAACTAGTGGTGGGCTATGATGAGTAAGGAAAGTCACGTGCTGCCACTATTTATGTTAAAAGTGATTTGAGGGGCACTATATGGTACCAATTTTAGTGGATGACTTATTTTCAGTACTACCATTGTTTATTGGTTAAGAAAAAAGAAACTTGGAAAATGGAAACTTTTATATGATGAGTTTAATTTCGAAAAAATCCTTTCGAAACCGTATTTCAGAAAATTTGAAATTATTTTTTATGAAATGTTATTTGAGTACCAATTATTATGATGCACAAATAAATTGTTATGGAAAATGCTTTATTATGAGCTTTATGATTGTATGGGAATATGACGCTTATATTGTATAAAAAGTTCAATTTTTTTGTAAACTGATTATACTCATTGAGCTCATTTAGGTCACCCCTATTTTTATGTTTTTAAACAAACAACCCCAGGTTTGTATACAAGTGCTATAATAATTGGGACTTCGTTGTAGGATTAGATGTATCGTCAGCTGCTATTGTGCTTTTGTCATTTTAAAATTACATTTGTGTAAAAAATGGATGTTTATAAAGGTTTATAAATGAAATGCATGATTATGTTTTAGCTTTTTAAATTTTATTTAAGAGATTGTTGAGAATTATTTGTTTGGGGTTACTTATGAGTGGACTTGAAGTCAAAAATTTGTAGTTAAGAAATTAGTGTGAATATATAAGTGTTTTGAAATTTTACAGGTTTTTGAAAATTTTGGGAATGTCAAAATGTAGTTGTTATGTTGTCAAAATTTTCAATAAAATGAATCAAAACAAAAATTTCCCACTACTTTCCAATCTTTTAATTATTAAAGTATAAAAGGTTTTAGGCTTAGCTTTGCAAGAACCCTTCGGTCAAGTCAGATATCTATTAGAGGGTTGTCGTGGGGTCGTCAGGAGGGATCCACTCACGTTCCAGAAGGGGAACTCCAGGATGGGTCCTTTCAATTCTTCACTTAGTGAAATGGGTTGAGGTAGAGCAAAATCTCCAAGGTATGGACCTAAAAATGTGCATATGGTAGGTTTGCTAGTTTTTGGATGATGATTGAGGTGATCAAAGAATTAGAAAAGATCATACATCAAGTTCTTTTGATTTTTGTCCTAGTCAATGGAGGTTTTCTAAAGCTAAAAATGATTGATGGTATACACATAACCATTTTCAGTCATATTGTGTGGATGATGAACTGTGAAGAAAGATTAGGCTTTATATTCTTTCAAAAGAATACCCCATACATGATGGTTGTTAAGTATTTGACCCAATTGAATGCATCATTTAATCAATGATTGGAACCATTCTAGGAAGATCCATAATAGAGAATTCGCATTGGTAAGGTTGGCCAAATTTTGATAGACAATTAGTGGAGACAAGGCAATAGGACATATATAAAAGGTAGATAAAGCCCAAGTTTTCCATATGGTTGGTTCTGTAAGAGAATTATACAAATGATGTAAAGTGTGATAAGGTGTCTAGATATCAAAATGAAGTGGAAGTGGCGGAATTTTAAGAGTTGTCAGAATAAGATAGAGATAATAGACGAGGCTTTTCCTAAGAAGAAAATTTGGATATTTCTATATATTGGTCCTTTTTTCTTTTTCTTATCATAAAATACACAACAATCTCTTCTAAGTTCTCGGGAAATTTATGGTTATAGGAGGAAAATATTTTTTTTACTTTGACATAGAGAGGGAGATCCATGATTGGGAAGATAAAGAGAGAAATTGATTTTATAAGGCAGGAGTAGGAAATGGAATTGGTTTTCGAGGTCTTACAAGGAAATCATCAAATACAATGTTATGGCATTTGATGTGGTGAGTTATAAATTTATAGTGAAAGAACCAATCTTTCCAACAAAGTAATGTGTTATATGGTAAAGTATTTTTATTAGGCTTAAGGATCTTGGGGAAGGACATGTTGTCTATTTCCGCTATAAAGTGATATACCCTCAGGTGAAAATTACACTTTTTAATTCTCTTTTATTGCCAAAATCTTCTTATAAATGATGTGATAATGTTTTCTGATTGTTTGAATTTGCCACCAACATGGCCGCAATAATGACGTTTCGTATCAATTTCTTCAATCAAGACAACTTCCCAATAATGATCACTTGCATATGTCTGAAGGATGTGTTGTCCTTTACTAGGAATCTTGAAAGGGGGTAGATGTTGACTCACTTGCTTTATGCATTAGACAACTTTAGTCGGCTCTCTAATATATAGTAGTGGATTATTTCTCAGAAGTCTTGATAAGGAGCTTGTATAATCAATCACATGTTCAATAAAATCTTTGATATAATTAACAATTCTAAAGAATTGTTAAATTTGCCTTAACCTGAGATTTTCATAAAGAAAATGCAATAATTCACTAGCAACATACAGGCCAAGTTAATAAAATCCTTCATGAAAGTTCATACTTAAAAAATTCTATTTAGGTTTATCCAATGTGAATTTTCTTGACTGAGGGCATAGTCTTATATTGCTTAGTTAGATCCAAAAAGGATTAGAGGATTGTTCTATGTTCTTTATGGGTCTAGGAATATATTAAAATGTCATCAATGTAGATTAAGGCATTAGATAGGATGAGCTTATAAATTTTTGTCATAATATGTTGAAATAGTGATGGAGCTACTTTGAGTCCAAATGGCTTAACATTTTATTGGTACTGAGCATTTGTGATGTAAAAAGTGTAGATTAAGGCATTAGATAGGATGAGCTCATAAATTTTTGTCATCATATGTTGAAATAGTGATGGAGCTACTTTGAGTCCAAATGGCTTAACATTTTATTGGTACTGAACATTTGTGATGTAAAAAGTGTTGGCCTTTCATATTATCACATGTAATAATATTTACCATCATTTACAAATCTGAAATATCAAGACCCATTTGAACATCAAAATCAAATCTATATTAGATTATACATTTCGCAACAGAAATAGCAAAGAAGGTCACAGTGTCAAAAGAGCACGTCAAATGTCATGCCTCTACCGATAACTACATCTTTACGAGACCAAACAAACGCTTCTAATGTGCTAGCACCACTCTTGAGACCTCTCTCTCTATTACTTGAGGAGGAGGATGGAGCTACTATGGTTTTTTTTAGGCAAATGAGTTTTACTCAACTCAAGTCATACCATACATCTATATATATATATAGTAAAACCATAACGCCCGAAAACCCAAAACTTATTAAAGCCTAATAAATGTTCAATCTCTTAATGTGCGACTCTGTACACTTATTTAATATTAATAGTAGACCCAAGCTTCTTTCAGACCCATAAGTTATAAATGGTCTCCAGCAAGACATTATAACTACCTAATATTAAATAAGGTTAAAGTCCGACATTACCTGAATCACAATTGATAAATTACAATACATTTTATAATTGGTTTGTGGGGCATACACTAAAAAAGAGTTGTATTATACCCATTCCTAATTGCCAAAAACCTGCCTTTAAGTCAAAATTTAAAAAGATTTTTGCTTCTTTAAGAAATAAGACTTGAGTGTTAATCTTTGGTAGCGAAAACTTGTCATGTTAAATGAATGTATTAAGAGGTTTATAATCAATGGTCAACTTCTTTTTCCCTTTTTGTTATTCAACTCTTTTATTCATATAAAAGGCTTGACAAGCACAATATGATTTTATAGGCTCAATTAATCCCTCTTGAAGTAGTATAGCACATTGCCTTTATGCTAGCTTGAAGTCATTAAGATTCATTCACGGATGAGTGGCTTTTATTGGATTGATATCCTGATTCTTTTTTAAAGGTAAATGAATAAAGAATTATGGATTCTTCTAAAGAGGATGAGCAAGTGAGAATTGTGCATGATTCTCAGGGCAGTGCTTAAAAAATTTATCTCACAATACTTCGCATTGAAGAGGTACATGGGTGAGTTCGAACATCTTGAGTCTATCATCAATATAAGCATTGAAATTAGCTCGACATTTGATACTAGTAGGTAGGATTTGTAATGAAGATGCCTTGTAATAGGCATTTATGCAAATCAGTACATCTGATCTAAGAAGATGATTATCAAGAACTTTAGTCCACATAGCACAATTAGGAAAATATCTTATCCTAATTTTTCATTTTATGATAAGCCCAATTTTGAATGAGTTGCTATCAGCAATAGTAAAATATTTTTCATGAGATATCCAGGCTTCAGGGGTACGATATTAGGCTTCAAAACACTTCGACAAGATCTAATTCTATATATCTAATAGCCTTAATTAGCTTATCATATTTATCTTATTGTAACAACTAGATATGGACATAAGAGCAAGGATCGATGATAGGCTTTGGATCGGCCTTTAAGCATGGTTTTTGTAGAATATATAGAGTATCTTCCTCGGTGTCAACATCTTTATCTATCAAATTCGTATATGAGTGAAACTTATCATCAAAGAAATCTATAGGTACAACAAATTTGGTTTTCTCATCTTCATTGGTTTGTTATTTAATGACGTCTTCAATGTTATTGCGATTATGGATTGACATGATATCCTCAATAGATTCCAACAATTTTAAATCTCTCTGTCTTATTAGGACATTGTAGAACAAAATGTCCTAGTTTTCCATAAATAAAATAGTGACATGATTTATAGTATAAGGGGCTCTCTTTTTAAAGAATCGAACATATCTGCGTTGTTTACTTCTTCGAAATAGTTTTTGATAACCTCTAGTATAAACTTGGGAATTTAAGATCATCTATAGGAGAACTTCTTGTGATGATATTTCTTTTTGGTAAGACACTCACTGTCTTTTTTCTTCTTACACTTGATCTTTCAATAAGGCTTTTGCACCTCTTTCAGAAGAGAACTACCTTTAATCAATTTCTTAAAAAATGTTTGCTAATTATAGAGTTTATCAAGAGTGGCTAATGTAATTTGATAAATCTCTCCAAGAGATATTTCTGTCATATCTTTACATAAAGTTGCAATGGTCCTTTAAATTTCAGGTTGAAGTTCATCTAGAGGAGATGTTATGAACATATAACAAAGATTAACATCATTGAAACCATTAAACAAATAATAACATTTTATCATACTTTGAAAATGCTTTTGAAGATCTCTCCTATCTAAAGAACTACACCTCATTTCAAAGTATTCTTATCGTTTTTGCTCATCAATGAGATGAAATCTCCAATGAATTCTTTATAGATAACACCAAGAAGAATTCTGACAAATGCTACCTGAATATATTGGAGTCTTTGATAGTCATCTAGACTTTACCCCCATTCTCATACAGTATCAATGAAATGAAAAGTAAACTTGGAAAAAATATCTCTTAAAGTAGTATTAGGTTGAGTCATTTGTATATTAATCCAAGCATTAAATTCATGGAGATGATCTCTCCATTTTTAGGTAGAAGATCATTAAAAGTAAACTAGATTCCTTAGGTAGGTCGTGACAGAGGTACTTGTATAAGTGGTGGTTAAGGTCTTAGGGGTTTAGTACCTGTTAATTCAGTTTCACTAATTTCTGGTTTAACCTTAGTCTAGCGAGAAGTATTTGGCATGGCCATCATTATATAAGCTAATTCAAAGAAATTTTCCAATTGCTCAGAAGTTTCAGAATCTTTAGTTATTTGGCTTTCATATTCGTCTACGTTAGATTCAAATATAAGATGTAGAGTTGCAATGAACTTTTGTTGAGGGGTCTTGTCTTTCCAGTTAAGGGAACAGGTTGGGTTCTAAGTGGGGAAGTTGGAGATGTTTTAATTTGTAAAGGTTTTATCCAAGGATCAATAAGCTCCTTGCATTTTTTGGGTCTTATAAGTTTTGATATGCCAGTTGAATGATGAGTGGCCTATTTTTTGAGTAAAGGGTAACTCATTTTGAACACCTTATAATCAGCCGCTTGAGAATATGTTGGGGTTGAATAAATAAGTTGTATAACTAAAAATGATATAAGATAAGCCCAACTGATAGTCTTTAAGTGTTTGTTTGTGTATCAACCTCCATACACTGAAATACTTCTTTAACTTGTTCTTTTTCTTTTGTGGTAAAATTAGGTCCAAAATATTGAATATTAATGTATCAATTTAGATCAGCAATAAGTAGGAATTGATTTTGGAAAAAAAAAATGCAACTTTTAGATTTGAGAGGATACAAATTCTACTATTTTTTGAGTTGCTTGTGTTTGCTGGTTAAGACCGTCAAAGTTATAGTCAATGCATCTAAGACAACATTATTTGTCTACCAATTAAGTACCTCATTAGTGGGGTTTAATGCAAAGATATCTTAGGATATGACAATGGCTTGATAAGTGGCCAGTTATCTAAGTAAAGGATAGCTCATTTTGAACATCTTATAATTAGCTGCTTTAGAGTAAATTAAGGATGAATAAATAGGTTGTATAACGGGAAATGATGTAAGATAAGCCCACAAAAAGTCTTCAACTGTTTTGTTTACATATCTACCTCCATACGTTAATGTACTTCTTTAATTTGAAGTTCTTTTTTTAATCTTATAATCACGTCTAAAATATTGAATATCAATGTACCATCTTATATTAAAAACAAGTTGGACCACTTAGTTTTGTAAAGAATATAGCTTTTGGATTTGAGAGGACACAAATTCTACCCTTTTTTAAGTTGCTTATGTTTGCTTATTAAGACCATCAAGATTATGATCAATGCATCGAAGAGCCTTATTTTGAACAACTATATCAGTCTACCAATTAAGTACCTCGTTAATAAGTGATTCCTGTGGCACAAAGATAAAAGTTTATAATAACACAGTTGGTGTCATTTATTCTTCTCTTTGGAAGAAGAAATTCTTCATAATATCGCATCATTGTACACAAAATAGGTGCTGTAATAACAACATGAATTATAGGAAGAATGAGCTCATTTTTCACTTAAATTTTGTCTTTAAGAAACCAATATTCCTTTCCAGTTCACAAAAATTCTCATGTTAGAGCTATTGATTTTTAAGTCCAGCCCATGGTCTCAAATTTGGGTCATGATCATCATACTTGGGACCAACTTGTGAAGGTCAACAACGAAGAATTTTTCTATGGCATTTTCCTGCTGAGCTTGTAATTTATGCTCTTTACTTAAATCAAGCAATTGGTACTTTCAATACGTGAAATAAAGCATGCTAATTTCTACTAGTGCCTAACCTAACATAAAATTTTTCCATTATCTTCAACCAAATTTCTTTTCCTTCCACTTTAGCTGCCAAATAGATCACGGAATTTATCACTTAAAGAGAAAAAGGAAACAAACATACTGAATTACTGATGATCGCAACATGCAAAAAATTCTCAACATCGTTGCAGGCTACTCACAGGTCATCTGCAAGACTCCAACAGTTGGAAAGTGTACAAAAGATTATCTTGTTTTTTTGCACTTTGATTGCAGAAAGTAAATCTCACAAAATCTCAGAAATCTGCAACAACATAACAGTCAAGTCAGAAACATGCCAAAAAGCAGCACACGGATAACTCTAATTAAGATAGGAAAAAATTAAAATCCTTAGCCCTATCTTCCCAGCACTAATGTCAAATATAGAAGTAAAACATATATATTTGACATATTCACATTTCTTAACTTCAATAATAAAGTAATATGACAATTAAGAGGAACTAGTCGGGCATTTAGATTCACATGTTAAATACAATTCATACAATTCTGACATGATATTAACCATAGTAGACGAATGGAGCACCACAAAAGACTTACATTAATTGGCATTTCAGCTATTACAAGGTTGGTGTTTTCTTCAAGACTTTTTAGAGTTATCACTTCACCCCCAACAACCATATTGATCACAATCCCATCTGCATGATTTTAGACTGAGTCAAAAAGGATCTCAAAGCATAAACATTACGAGTATGCAAGGCAGATCAATGTGGCAAAAGAACCTGCTGCCAAACATGTAGCCATGCGTCTCATGTATATTTCCTGCAACCAAACCAACAAGCACAAAAATTAATGGGAAACTGTAGACAAATTCTGCAATCATTGGCCATAAATAGTTATGGAGGTACATATAACATCATATACAATTATTCAATCTGCAATGGCCATATAGCTGAGACAACCCTGCCTTTTACCCTAACTGAGCAGTAAGCGTGTGAATGGAGCTAATGCAAAAGGAACTAGTGCTGATTTCAATAAACTGCAATAAGTAGAAAAGCTAACTATGCATTTGGAACATGTATTGCTTTGTACATATTTACATGCACATTCTACATTCCACATAATAGGGGCTAAGAGCTTTGCTCAATAAATTTTTGGAATCTGCCAGTTCTTGTACAATCAAACTGGGCCCTCCATAAGTGCTACTTATTCCAACATGAATGATGACCTACTTTGAAGAGTCTTAACATATATGCTCAATGATCTAACAACTAAACTTATAAACCAAAAGCCGACATTTATTACATGTAGATCAAAGAAAAAAATTAGACTGCAATTAAGGTCAGTTTTTTGAAGTATACAGCCCATTTTAGAGTATTGCATTTGATTCAAAAATTTATCTTAACAAGGCAGAAAAAGTTAGACCCAGAGATTAACACCCCTTTAATTTTAAGAATGAAACTCAGCTTCTACCTGACAGAAACAGAAAGTTCACAAAATAGAACAGTTGCCCTTAGGCATTACATCCATGAAAGAAAGATTGTATAGACATTTTTCATAATGCACAATACATGTTTAAGGCCTAGAGAAAAATGGAAACATACCTTGTTTATTGGAAGCTCATAATTAATCAAAACACGAGCAGACATAGGTGATTCCCCAGAAGCCACAAGTGGAAGGCATACATCTGTAGCAACTACCATGTGAGATTTACTCTCTTGTTTTCCCATTTCACTGTCATCTGCTAGCTGTGGAGTAACATTTTGGTTCCAATTCGTTGTTGCTTCCCTAAATGTCTCCAGAATAAGGATTCTTTCCGATTCAGCTAGGTCACTGTACTGTCATTAACAGCAGTAGTGATGATATGTAACAGCAATCAATTCAAGTACGTCAGATCTCCAACTTTATCCCTAATGCAAAACAAATCTAAGACTCTCTCAAAAAGAACCACAAAATGCAAACTACCAAATGTCAGGCGTACCGATAACAAAACCTTAAAGTAACACTTTGTATCAGGCAAAACCCTGGATTTTGAATGCCTTATATTAACAATTAATCTAAAGAGACAAAGACATAACCACTTAGATTTTTCAGTAACTCACTATTATGACCGCAGAGAAGCTAAGCCTCAATATCACATCGGGCAACAAGTTCCAGTCACTTGAAATTTAACAAAGATTTTTCGTCTTGAAATATGCAATTTGATGAAATTTTAACATAGATTTTCATCTAAAACTATAACAATAAAGTCAAATTTTGACAATTGAATCAGAGAACAATCAACTGCCATAAAGATAGAGAACTAAAAACACATAGTTATCAACAAAAACCTAGATTAATTAGAAAAAGAAAACTCATACCAGAGAGGAAAGAGAAACATAGGGGAGATTGGAGACGGCGGCGCAGACGGCGTCCAGCTCGTCGCGGGAGCTGCAGCATACCACCATCGGTAGCCCAGGGCGCCGGCCAGCAACGCCTAGCAAATCCACCAATGTCTCCTGCCAAATTATCACCGTGTTTTATGCGAAAAGTCAATTTCTATTTCTTCGGATCTAAAAAGACACATACATATGCGTGAGAGAGAGGGACCATTTTGAAGTGGATCCTGTCGACGGCAACGTAGAAGTGGCGAGGTTGACTGAAACGGAGGCATGAGATAAAACAAATTAGCAAAAAGGAAATATGTATTAGACGAAAATAAAATGAAGATTTACCTACAATGGCCGGAAGGGGACAGCAAGGGGGGTGAGGCGGCTTCTGTGGCCTCTGTTATTGCCATAGTTCTTCTTCTCCGGCTACCTCCGGTGCTGCTTTCTACTCCACTCCAATTCAATCTCGTTTTCGTTGTTCGGGCGAATTCAACTTCGAGAATGAGCTCTTTGGCATTTTTCGTTAAACTTTTTAAAAAACCTGTATTTTTTTTAACACGAAAGAAAAAAACACACAAAAGAGAATAATGGACATTTCTTCTATATATCACCCCGTGGATATTTTGATGAATTGTCTCAATAGCGACGGAACTAAAAACACGTGAATTCCATGTAACGAAGTTTAGGTTATATTTGCCAATTGATCGATATATCGATTCTCTCCTCGATAGATGTGTTGGAGCCGAAGTTCTTAATCTCAACCTTGTAGCTCTTGTATGCTCATAACCAATACCTGCATGTCGAAATACTTACAATCAGAAAAAGAAAAATATTAATAATCTCCAAAAAGTTCACTTCAACCATTACGCATTGATAACTAAGATCTCAGGTCAATTTGAGGCCTGAAAATACCTCCAAAATTTAGCGATTGCTAGCAAACACATGCTAATATTCTGTATGAACCCTCGCACCATTACCCTGTACAATCTCTAATTAAACCTCCTGTAGAAGCAATACTAGTAGTGGGTTGCATCGCACCGTCTATAATGAGTTTTACCTAGCTCGCTTTCGATTTATCCCATCCTACGAAAGTCCCCAATGACAAACCTGATGCGGTTATTACTGGGCCTGTCACCATCCTTGCTTTTTCTATCCAGGCAACATACTCCATAACAATTCTAGATCTGGTTTCTGGCCAACTGAAACCATTCTCAAAAATACTCTTGCTGCGCCATTGTCATAAATATCAACATGAAACGTCGAAAATGGTGGCCCATGTACTTGTCGTGTCTTTTTGATAACAACCCAAATTTGCATTCAACTATGATGCTACATCTTGTTAAAAAATGCATTATCAATCACCCCCAGAGGAAATTGGGTCCAAAACTTTCTAACCCTGGAACAATCGCGTAGTGTATGTATCAGTGATTCTTTGCATCAACAGTACGGACAACCAGATTCCTCGGTGATATGTCCAGCCACTCGATGTTGATTGGTCAACAGTTTTTGTGTTAGGAGAAGCCAAAGAAATGAGCGAATCCGTTGAGGTCTTGACCATTTCCAAATCAAATCCTATAATTTGTTAGTATCCAAAGCATTGTTTGCAATGAACGCACACGCAGAACGCCACCGTAAATTGTTCATTCTTAGCAGGTCTCCAAACAACTCGATGCTTCCCCCGTGTTCTCATTAGGCGTCCCCATTGCCGCTAAAGTCGTACAAACGGAGGCAGGAATATTTTCGGAATAAAGACCACCGCTAAAAGCCTTTTTCGTCTACCAAGTCCTTGACTTTAGTGAATAACAAATTGTCTGGCGGTTATTGAATCGTCACCAAAATTAAGGGACCCCAGTCCCCCACCAATACATCTAGCCAAAATTGAGTGCGACCCCCATTTCATATCTGCCATTTGACTCCTTGTCGTACCAAGTGTCAGGTGGCGAAGATTCCCCTCCATACTACCGAAGCCCCTTTCCTCTCCGTTGATTGAGGTATAGTATGATCCCTAAAGCGATACTTTGCACGTAGGAGTTGGACCCATAAGGCTTGTGGCTTAGTAATTACCACCCAACCCAATTTGATAAGTAAGGCATCATTGGAAGCTCGAATTTGTTTTATCCCAAGACTTCCTGCTACTTTGGGTCGACATACCGCCTCCCAATTTACTATATTCACTTCCCGCTGGCCCTCCTTGGATCCCCATATGAAGTCTCTCATTATTTTCTCCAAGTCATCACAAATTTGTCTGGGCAATCTCACTGTTTGCATAGTGTGATCGGGAGAGTAGAGAGAACTGATTAGGTTAGGGTGACGTGCCCAGCCAGAGATAAAATTTGAGCGCTCCAACTTGCAAGCTTTTGCTACACCCTATCGAGGATATACTGATATGTTCTTCTAAAGGTTCGCTCATGGATCAACAACATACCTAGATATTTGCCAAGATTGTTAGTGCTTTGAAACTAGAAGGCTTGACTAATAATCTTGACTCACTTTCTAACCTGATGCCTTACAAAATAAATCTAAGACTCTTGAAACCACCTGTACTTAATCTGAGCTGGCTTCCACGAACATAATTAAATCATCAGCAAAGAATAGATAAGATATCAGAGGACATATTTTGCTCATTTGAAACGGTTTCCAATGCCCTTGACTGACTTCTTGGGTGATTAGTTGGCCTAACCTTTCCATACTTAATACAAAAAGATAGGGTGACAACGGGTTTCCTTGAAGAATACCTATGGAGGGTGTGAAATGATCTGTTAGTTGCCCATTCCAATAAACTTGTATGGTAACTATGAACACATATTTCATAACAATGCTTGTGAAAGTAGGAGGAAATCCAATGTCCCGTAGCGTCTCATGGATAAAATCCCACCTCAGATGATCGTAGGCTTTTTCAAAATCAACTTTGATAGCCAAGATGTTAGTCTTTCCCTTCTTCTTACGCATCAAGTGTATAGCTTCCTACATAATGATAATATTATCTGTAATATGCCTACTAGGAACAAAACTACACTGAGTAGATGCCACCAGATAATCTAGACGAAATTTCAGCCGATTCATAAGAACTTTGGAGATTGCTTTGTAAATAACTAAGCAGAGGCTAATAGGTTTAAATTGGGTAAGCAACTGAGGAGATGACACTTTGGGAAGCAAGACCAGTACAGATTTATTGATCTCCCAATCCCATTTCTCTTCACCGAAAACGTGCTGAATAAAATTTATTATGGATGGGCTGACTGTACACCATTGTTTATGAAAAAATAAAGTTGTAAAACCATCTTGGCTAGGTTCTTGTTTAGGTTGATGTCAAATACAGCTCTCCTAATTTCGTCCTCCTAAATTGGATGTGTTAGGTCTCTTTCCATCTCGGTGTTGAGCTTAGGAAATGCACCCGAAATAGGATATTTGTAGGTGATATTTTCTTCCAACACATACAACCTTTCAAAATAAGATTTAACCATGTGTCACAGCTACACTGGGTCAGTGACCATTAATCCCTCTCTGTCCTTTAGCCTAACTATCTGTAGTTTTCTCCTTTTGGTTGACTTAACTGTATGATAGTACTTGGTGTTACGATCACTATGCGATAGCCAAGCACAACGTGATTGTTGATTCTAGTACAGTTCCTCCTCACATAGGACTTGCAGTAACTCATCGCAAAGTTTGTCCTCTAGCTCCAATAACGAATCAGAATTTACATGTTCCATATCCTTTTGTATACCTTCTAACCGAGCCAACAAATGTTTTTTCCGATGAAAAATATTACCGAAAGCTTGTTTATTCCATACTACTGGATGTTAAAAAAACTTGGTTAAGAGAGCGCTGAAAGTCTCTCCCTTCGTAGGCGAATTGTCAACAACTACTTGATCAAAAACCTCATGAGCTAACCAAGTTGCTTGAAATCTGAACAAAGGCTTACTCGACTCACACTGAGTTTGCTTGCCTAAGTAAAGCAACATGGGTCGATGATCAGAGCCGAAAAAAGGAAAATGTTGATTAACCGTATTAGGGAACTCCTTCAGCCATTTCGGGTTACAGAACACTCTATCTAGCCTAGCCAGGACATTCTCATGCTACCAGGTATATTTCAACTGTTGGCTCCCAAATTTTTTCTTGAGGAATAAGCATGATTTAAATAAATTATGAGGTCCTTAAAGGGATTATTTTGTCGAGTTAATTATTATGTCAATGTTGGTAAGATTTTATGTCATAGATTAATTGAATTGAATTATTAAAGTTGTAAGATTACATAAGGCAAATTGGGCATGACACTTAAGGTTATAAAGCATAAGGCCTTAGGCAAGGGAAAACACAGACGATAGGCAAACATAGAAGCGAGGAAACACAGATGCAAGGGAAACATAGACGAAAGAAATCGTCTGTGATGACGTGTGATGACGTCAAAAGACTGACGATAGGAAAGACAGACGATAGGAAGTCAAACACAGACGATAAGAAAGTCAACCACAAACGATAGAAAGACAGACGATAGAACACAGACTCAAGGAAACACAGACGATAGGAAACATAGACGAAGTTGAAAACACACATGATACAAAGAAGGAGTTACGTCTGTACGTCGGATGATTACTTAGTTGAAGTTAGTTACAGAACTCAACTAAATAACGGTTTCCAAGATTCAAGAAGCAGTTATTAAGAATCAAGAAGCAGTTAGAGAGTTTGAAAGTTTGTGGATATTTTAGCAATAGGCAATATGGCATAGTCCGATATGTTGGACATAGATTCAGTATTTGTGATTAAGTTACGAAGTATGGTATCGAAGATTTTGTTGTGGATATGTACCTAAATTGAAACATTTCCATGACTTGACTGAAGAAGAGATAAAGGTAAGGTGAAAGTGACAAGATTTAAGGTGCACAAGCAAAGTGGAATTGAAAGGTTGAACTTGAAATTTATGGTCAAGTATAAGGTCGTGTTAGTGAAATTGAGATTTGAATTTCAAGATGGCTATATGTTCATGCTCCTAAATCGATTAAGAATGTATGTATGGAAAGTGAAACAAAGGATAGTGATATATGTAAAGGTTCTAAAGGTTATGTCAGCCAGTTAGTATGAGTACATATCTGATAATGTACTTAAATTGGTGATATATTTTCGAAAGTGATATCGATATGAATGTATTGTTATGGATTGTTTGAGGAATATAAGGATATAAGTATGAACTACGAGTTTTGAGCGTACAAGCAGAATACAAGGAAAACATAACCTTGTTATGATCTTAAGAAGAGGAAATTGGAATCGAAGTGGTCATTCGATTAAGGTGACAAGAGTTATAATCCAAAGTAAGAGGATATTAAAGGACTTGAGATCAGAAGTTTATAACGATTATGCATCGCTAATTTTGAATGGATTCAGGATATACCTGTGGAAGATGAAATAAATGATAATAGGAAAATGAGATAGAAATGAGGAAATAGAAAAAGGGAAACGAAATAGACATAAATGACTTTAGATGAGATGAATGAATGGACATGTAGTACGGGGAAAGTTAAAAGTGTGTATAAGATGGGATTTATGCATGAGTGAGATTAAGAAAAGGTTGAAAAGTCAAATGAGAAGAGTAAATGCACTTAATATGGTAGTTGACTCATTATGAAATGATATAGCATCCAAAAAGGTGAATTCTGGAAAGCTGGAACACAATTGGCGTTAGAATGTATGATAAAGAGAGAAATGTTGTCTAAGATCAATTGAGATCAAAGTATCAATTGTGTAAGATATAAATGGGTGATTTTCAGGAATAAATCAACAAATAGAATGGCATGATTTTGATGATGCACCCTTAAGCATATGCGACAGTAATTATGTTTATTACTTCGTTGAATTTTGGTGAATAGAACATTATGACATTGTAAAAATGACTTGAGGTATTAAGAATGGTTGAAAATGCGATGAGGATAACAGTTGATAGATAAACATTGCACGAATGGTATAGAAGATAGTAGCGTGAAATCTTCATTCAAGGAAGAATTTCATTGAATTAGGTTAAGCAGATCAAATAGTTACATTAAGGATGATCAAAGAAGAACAAGTCAGAAATGAATGTGTGATGATTCGAAAGTGAGTATTGGAGTCTTATCCCTAACAGAGACTCAAGCAAGAGAGGTAAAAACCTGCTATTGAAAAGTATCTGCTTTGTTTGATGTAAAGTATCCGATTATGAGACTAGATTTCTGAAATTGAGGAGGCATTGATTGCCAACATGAGGAGTGTATAGGTCCACATTATGTTCTGAGTAAATATGTTCGAGAGATGCAAATTTGACCTGATGAAGGTGTTGCAATTATAGGAAGTTAAGATTGCAAATAAGCTAAAGTGTGTGGAGAAACAAGTATGAATGAACAGGCATTAGAATACGTCAACATGAAATATGAGGAAAGCTAAAGAATGGAGAAAATCAGTCGAGAAAGGTAAGACAATTGGGAAATTGAAAACAATAAAAGAAAATATTACCTCATTAAGTAATCAATTATTTGAGGAATTACGAGAACTAATCTGGGGCACATGGAGTTTAATAATATTTGTTTGAGTTAACAAATGCCTCGACAATACTATGGTAAAGCGAACCAAGCAAAGTTTGATGATATGTTAAGTGTATTCGAAGAGTTGACAGAACAGTCGAAATACTTGAGGAAAAATGAGTAAATCGTATGAATGACAAAAGTAAAGAAAAATTTTGAGGAATTATAACACCGATATTAATTATATCGTTTGGATTTGGAGATTTTGTAGTATACAATGATGTTTGTACAAGAGATCAGGATAAGATCCAATACAGCAAAATAAAGTGAATTCATATGCATAGAGACAATTGAAAACCTTATGGGTTGATTGTTTAATACATGGATTGAAACTTGCTGCGATAGGGGTTGCTGGAAGATTTGAGACATTATATGTACAGAAATATTTTAAATGTGTATAAGATATATAGTTCATGTAATTTGAAGGTAAATACTAAGTTAAAAGAATTGAATGTGATACTAAAACAATAGATAGAGTTATTCGAAGGACTGTGATTGTATAAGTGAGTAATATACTTGGTAAAGCTAGTGTTGTAATCAAATGCATTGAATAGAGAATTGTGTACATATATTGAGGTTATCAGATCTAGTGCAAAAAGGAGCATAGAATGTGGAGTTGAATTTGGGGCAAAATGAAGTATGATTAGCTACATGGAAAAACCTAAGATTTGTTTCACATTGTCAAGCCTGAAGTGAGGATCATGAATTATGAATCTTATTGAGGAACTAAAAATGAATATGAATTTCGAGTTTGAATTGGAAAATGATACTTGTGATTGAGATAAGGAGTATGTGTACCCGATAATGATGATTGAGCAAACAGATTGTTAGAAAAAGCATTGAGAATAACCTAAGATATACATCCTAGTAGGAATATGCCGAAATAGTGTTAAATGGTTGAGTGTAGAATCAAGTGATTAAATGATTGAATTACCAACAGTTACATGTTGAAGATATGCGTAGAACTTATATTTGGAGTTTATAGAAACATAAGATCAATATATAGTTCCATTTGACTTTAAGCATCACTATCATTATTATACTGATTTCATTGGAATACTGTATGAGGAGTAAGATGATAGAAAGAGTCGTTCGCATTTGTTTTGTGATGATTATGTTGATAAGTGAAGTCGATCGGTATTAGAATTTAAGTGATCCAAGAAAGATGAATGAATTTGGTAGATCCATGCCAAAGACATGGAATACAGTGAGATATACATAAGAGTTAAGTGTACTGATATTAAGAGATGTGAACTATGAAGCAAAAGAATAAATGTTCTGAGAGTATTACCTTTCCAAGGTGTGTTTAGATTGAGTACAAGATGTGCTCAGGTTAGGATAAAGAATCAATTAAGTTTGAATTGTAGTGGTCCACATGAAGTTACTAAGAATCGGACCAATGACTTATGAGTTGGTATCGATATGCCATCACAGGAACTGCGATTTAAGAAAGTGAGTGACCAAATAAGGAATAGAAAGACTTGGTAAGTCTATCGACTATGACCAACTAGAAGAAATTATATAAGTGATGAAGTTAAATGGGGAAGGGAGGAACATCCTACCTTTTGGATTAGCCAGATAAGAATTTCGAGGACGAAATTCTTTTAAGAAGGGAAGAAATGTTGGCCCCCTAATTTTTTTTCTTGAGAAATAAGCATGATTTAAATAAATTATGAGGTCCTTAAGGGATTATTTTG
>JAOSBN010000179.1:5715856-5751282 GCA_027563595.1 Erythroxylum suave | reverse complement strand
AGGACTTTAGAAGAACGACAGCAGCCCTTGGGAGAGAAAGAAAATAACGTGATTTACAATCAGCTAGAAGGTGTCGATGGTAGCAACTTGGAGAAAGAATGTTTTTCACAATCAGCCTTGCAATAGAATAGGATAACAACAGTGGTTTCGTGGATGGTAAAAAGGACAACTTTCGTAATTAATTTTATGTTTTAATTTAGCTATGTGTGGCTAACTTTTAATCTAGACAAGGTACCTTTCGTTTGATACATGTGGTTCGTGAGACTCTTTGGTTTAATTGTTTTTGTTTATTTCTTATGTTTGTTTAATCTCCGCGCTTTAATCGATTTATTATTGTTGGGTTTGTTGATTAATTAGGCCTGTTAATTGATTGACTTGATAATAAAATGCCGAATAGGTTAGTTAATCCATGATTGCTGTCTATCGAAGTGGTGAATTAATTTCAATTAAGAAATTAATGGGATTAAATAATTTAGTCTAAATAGATTGCGGCTTTTCCGATTCTGTTGACTAAGACAAAGGTCCATTAGAGCTTACCGCTACCATAGATTATATTCTATGGAGCTTTACTCGGGAATAGTCTAATTGGTTATGGTAATAATCTGCAGAGCTTTACTCGAGGTTATCGAATAATTATGAATGGATTGGTTGATAAGTGTTGTTCACTATCTGCTATAACTTTGTCCATAAGAATGAATGAAATTTATATTTTTGAGTCAGTGATCGGATTAAAGTATTAAATGGAGGAGTACCTTGGCTAGGCTTATCATTATATTATGTCTTTATTTTTAATTTCCTTCTGCGTGATTACTGCGTGATTTCGTGTTCCAAAATTAATCATCCCCCAAATCAATTTGTTTTATTTTATTTTCATTTTTTTATTTTTATTGATTTCACACAAATAAACAATTGCTACATTGGTCTCTGTGGTTCGACCCTATTCACCACTTTACTCGTTTAAGTGTTCTAGAATAGGAATTTATTTTTGTTGGTTTGACACGCCATCAGCAACCTTGTACTTTTCATTAGACTCCGTCAAATTCTGCTTCACCTGTTTAAATATATCAATATGCTGGTTGGCCAAATTGTTAGCTGCAACACTAGGAAGAACACCTGCAGGAAGTGCAATAAGGTCAACTATCTGTGCTAGAGCCTTCCTGTAAACAATGTCAAAAGGAGTCTTCTTAGTAGAGTTGTTGAGCAACGATAAGATTGCCAAGCATATGATTCACCACTTCAGTCTGTCCATCAGTTTGAGGATGTGCAGTGCTACTATAACGAAGTTCAGTCCCAAAGCGCTTCCACATAACAGTCCAGAAATGAGCAAGAAACTTCACATCTCTGTCAAAAGTAATCGTATTTGGTATGCCATGCAAGCAAACAATCTCTTGGAAAAACAGTTTGGCAATATGAGATGCATTACTAGTCTTCTTGCACGGAATGAAGTGTGCCATTTTAAAAAACCTGTCAACTACAACATAAATAGAGTCAGAACCACGTTGGGTACGTGCCAAACCAAGAACAAATTCCATTGACAAGCCTTCCCAAGGATGATCAGAAATAGGCAATGGAGTGTATAAGCCTGTGTTCTGCGAATGACCCTTCTGTGTTTGACAAACTTGATATTTCTAAACCATCTTCCCTATTTCTCTCTTCAGTTATGGCCAATAGTAACGCTCTTCCAGCCTAGCAATAGTCTTGTCACGACCTAGATGACCACATTCATGAATTTCTCGAATTAGCAATTCTCGTAAGGAAGAACGAGGAATACACAACCTGTTTCCTTTGAAAAGAAAATCTTCATGTATCATAAACCCATTAGTAGGTTTACAAATCTATACTTGCTACCATATCTCCGTGAAATCTGCATCCTCAGTATAAAGATCCTTCAGATACTCAAAGCTCACGACCTTTTGACTCACTGTAACCAATAAAGTTGCTCTTCTACTCGATGCATCTGCGACCTTATTTGTAGCACTAGTCTTATATTTGATGATATAATTAAAAGCTCCCATGCAGGCTACCCAACAAACCTGCATCTTGTTTGCATGCTTCTGAGTCAGCAGATGAATCAATGATTTATGATCTGTATGGATAATGAACTCTCGCCCTGTAAGATAATGTTCCCAAGTCTTGAAGGCTTGGAAATTTGCATAAAACTTCTACTCATAAGTACCCCACTTCTGCCTAGCTTCATTCAACTTTTCACTAAAAAATGCAACGGGCCTACCACATTGAGATAAAACACCTCCAATTCCAACACCACATACATCACAATCAATTGCAAACAGTTTATCAAAATCAAGTAAAGCAAGAATAGGGGCAGAAGTAAGCTTATCTTTAATCTCCTCAAAGCTTTTGTTGTCGGCTTCAGTCCATTTAAATTTCTGCACTTTCTCCTTCTTTAAACAATCAGTAATCGGAGCTATAATACTGCTAAAATTTTTGATAAACCTCCTGTAAAAAATAGCAAGTCCATGAAAACTGCGAACTTCCATAATACTTTTGGGAATGGGCCAATTTCAAATTGCTTCTACTTTCTTGCCATCTACATGAATCCCTTATAAGCTAACAATATACCCAAGAAACAAAACTCTTTCTATCATAAATGTGCACTTCTTCAGGTTGATAAACAACACATTTCCTTCTTAAGCTATCATAACTTCTCGAAGGTGTTGTACATGTTCCTTAATGTTGCGACTAAAAATTAAAATATCATCAAAATAAACAACCGCAAATCCGAGTAAGAAAGGGCGTAGAACCTAGTTCATAAGTCACATGAACATGCTTAGTGCATTCGTCAACCCAAATGGCATAACCAGCCACTCATATAAGCCTTCCTTAGTTTTAAAGGTTGTCTTCCATTTGTCTCCCTCCTTCATCTGAATCTGATGATAGCCACTTTTAAGATCAATCTTTGAGAAAAATGTAGAACCAGATAACTGATCTAGCATGTCATCTAAGCGAGGAATAGGAAAACGATACTGAATAGTAATTTTATTGATGGCTTAGGTATCCACGCATATTCTCTAGCTCCCATCTTTCTTCGGTACTAGTAACGTAAGAACTCCATAAGGACTAATGCTCTCACGGATGTGTCCCTTCTTCAACAATTCTTCCACCTGTTCTTACAGAATTTCACTCTCCTTTAGGCTCATCTTGTAATGGGGCATATTATGCATTGTAGAACCTGGAATGAAATCAATCTGATGCTGAATATCCCTTAAAGGTGGGAGTGTTGATGGCTCCTCAACTAATATAGGGAATTTTTCTAGTAGCTCTTCGATGGGTTTTTTTAAAGATAGTGCCTTCTCCTCTGTTGGTGTCTCATCCTCTTTATTTTTCTTTCTAAGTAATAGAGCCACCTCCTGCCCACCCTTAACCACATCCTGCCTTTCCACTTTAGAAGGTTTCACTGATCCAAAAGGCAAAATAATGATCTTCTTCATGTTCTAGGTGAACCTGTATGAGTTCTCCTTCCCTCTATGTTCAGCATCAACATCATACTACCAAAGACGATCTAACAAAACTCCACAAGCATCCATATCCACAACATCACAAATAATAGATTCAGAATAGTGCTTACCGATTGAAATAAGAATGATGCAGATCTTGTTTACTTCAATCGTTGTTACCTCCTTGATGCACCCAACCTTGTACGGTGAAGGGTGAGGTTGAGTAGTCAATTGCAGTTTCTTCACTAATTGTTTTGTGATTAGATTCTCACAACGACAACTATCTATGATCATTCTGCAAACCACTTCTCCCACTTGACACTTTGCTTGGAGTATGTTCCTCCTTTGTGTCTCCCCTTCTTGTTTTGGAGAGCATAAAATTTTTTTTCACCATAAAAGTCACCTCCCCATCTTCTGAACCAACAATTGAACCATCATCCCCATTTGCTTCTTCATCACCTTCAACTACCTCCTTAATCATGTTAACCTGTCGACGATTAAGAGATGCTCTTCTTTCTGAACAATTATTTGATGTATGCCTAGGCTTCCCGCAGTGATAACAGGTGTTTCTAGTTGGTTTTTTATAAGGATTGGTTCTGCTTTTGTCTGCTTCAGGTGCCTTTACCTTGTTGTCTTTCTTCTCTTCCATAGCATTCTGATTACTTCCCGAATTTACAGCCCTAAAAGACTGCCCACCGTAATAACCTCGATATGGTAAACTGCTAGACGAACCAGAATTTTGGTAATTAAAATTTTGATTAGATTGTTGTCGAGGATGCTATTCAACATGCTCTTTAGCTCTCTTCGCCATCTCAATAGCATATGCTAATGTAAAAATTGCAGCAACACCCACCATGCACTAAATTTCATGATTCAACCCCCTCTGGTAATGAGCTACCTGCTACGATTTGTTTTCACAATTATCACATCTTGCTTGCAGCCTCAAAAACTCTTCTGTATACTCATCCACCTTCCTACCTTGCTGGCTGCAATCATGATAATGATTGTACAGTACCTATACGTAATCACTATGTAAGAATCTTTGTTGGATCATAAGTTTCATATCCAACCAGTTTCAAATAAGCAGATGTTGTCTGTGATGGCGCTCATTCTGGACAGAAGTCCACCATGCTGCTGCGCCTCCCTTCAATTTGTAAGCCACAATAGGAACTCTACGTTCATCTTCCACATTCATAACCTCAAAGAATCTTTCAACCTTCACTAACCAATCTAAAACAACTTCTACATCCAATGTACCATTAAAATTATGAAGATCTACCTTGATTTTGTAGCTATCATTTTGAATTTCACGACCTTTGTAATTCTAAACTGCTAAAATCTGAGCTAGTGGTCCTTTATAAACTGGTTGCGGATTTGTAACCCTAGGAACTGCCACTGCAGGAGGATGGTTAATCCTTCCTAGGTTTAACTGCTTTCCCAGCATCTGTCTTATTTATGCTATTTGATCAGAAAAGTTTGCCACGAATGTTTCTAAGGTAGTAAGTTGTTCTTCGTGATTGGCGGCCATAGAGGATAGGCTCTGATACCAACTGACTCAGAATGGAATTTATGAAAGGAACAAGAACGTTTACACTTCGTTCAAAAAGGAACAAGAATGGAATTTATGTGGTTTGATTGTATGAAAAGATAAATAAGAACGATAAACGAACTTGAAAGAAAGGCAAAGCCAAATTCTTGAATAAAATTGTAATGAAAAAATCTGATTAACAAAATAGAAATAAGGCCTATTTATAATGACCAAAAATCCTAATCCGAATCCTAATAAGATTAGGAAAACAAAAGACTAAAAAAATAGCAAAATAGTCCTTAAAATAATAAAATCGCAAAAGTTAGGCCCTTTTCCACATCCTGCCGCAAACCTTGCCGCGGTCAAGATCCTCCTAGTAATCCAAAGCTAACTAGTCCACATCAGACCCTCTCTTTCGTTTCCGCTTGTGTTTCGACTAGCCCAGTATGGCCAACCCGAGTTGTGCATTTTGGTTCTGGGGTAGCTGGTGCTCGCCCCTTAAGCTTGTGTTGTGCTGTCTCAACCAAAGTGGCAAGGTCTGAAGGTTGGCTGGTTCCTGCCACTGAGATGCTAGTACGCAATGTGGATGGGTGGTCATGTCTTATAGCCGTTCAGACTGACTCGGACAGCGGTGAGAACTGGGATCCACATATATGAGGATCGTCTCTAGGAAGTCGTGTGGCTGGTTGATCCTAAGGCCGTCGATGATTTCAAGGGGCTTTCTGTTATACCTGAATCCATGGCCCATACATGTCAGATTGTGGTGCTAGCGTCAGACGCTCCGTTGCCGGTTGCATGGGAACTTCTTCGCCCTGTTGGTGTGGCCCCATATTTTCGAAAGATGATGGAAGGCCTGCGGTGACTTGCTTCGTAGTCAGGCATCACTCAAATTCATGACTCACGATACCACAGTTAAAATAGATATGTGGTAAACCTTCATACACTACTTGTAGAAGTTCTCCATCTAGCTCCACGCTAAGACAGAGGGGAACACTAAGATCAACGTCGACAGCCACCCGTGCAAACTTACTCCGTTGTGTATATTTGGTAGTTTTATCTATTTTCATCGTGTGACCAACTAAATTACCTAATGCAGTTAGGATCATCAGATGATATCACGCTATCAGTAGCTTTGGAAAGCGAATCCATACCACCGCCTGCGTCACTTTACCTTACGACGACCGAAACTCCGAATACCATCTTTGAACTGAGAGTGCTTGGCCGAGAATAATCCAGGGGCCATTTGTTAACGCATTGATGAAGTCTTCTTCTTCAATGAACTTAAATAAATAATAATCGTAATCCAAGTCAACAATCTTCATTGGGCCTATTAGCTTCCACCTGATTTTCAACCGCGAACAGAGCATCCTGTGTCCAACTCAACATCCCAACAATTTCACGATTACGAAATTTTCCCACCTTTAGTTGAGACGTGATTTGTCCTCGCCTAATGCTTGTTGCGTGGGGAGGATATTGCCTTCCTCTATCTCAATGGGTCCTCGTCTGGCCATGCTACGTCCTTTGCCCCTTCATTCGCGACTAGGATGCCCTGAATTGCAACGCTATATAACAGTGGAGCTCTTAGTGGTGGGTCTTCCTCCTGCCCTCGAATACGCACTCTCTTGGCTATAGGACCACCTAGTGCGTTCTCGTCTATGTGTCCTCTTCATCGTCTACAAGACAAAGATGAAGAACAGCAACAAGTCGTTACTGAATCCTTACTAAATCCCTAATCTCTCCTTGTCGCTCGCCGCCACTTAAGAGGACTTGGGAAGCTTCGCCACTGTTAGAGAACTTTGGAAGCAAATCTACGTTCTCTCTCTTTCTCTCTATAAAGAGTCGTTGTTTCTTTTGCGTCAATCTAAATCTCTGTTTTACTTCTTAGGACAAGCCACCATAAGTTTCTAAAATTTAGAGCATTATATTTAATTTATATTATATTATATTTCATCCTTGTCAAATGAGATAACCTATGATAAAATTTTAAATATAAAATATTCAAATAAAATTTTTAATATATAATTTTGTAAATGACATTTAGATTTGGATTTTTTTAATTTTTGTTCATTAATTTTAAAATAAATAATAATTAAGGTTGTGGATGATTATATAAAAGTGTAATTTTTAAGTATTGTAATTACCTAGATATGAAATTATGAATATTCATTTATTGTACCTCAAAGAATATTAATGAGCAATTACATTAAAAAATTATTAATCATAAATATATTTGTTTCTCTCTCTACCTCCACTTCGAGCTAGCTGTTAGGGCTTTCTTCTTAGTATAGCTAGTGCACCTTTCTCCGCGGCGTACGTTATTTCCGTCGTCTCTATCCTGCGCTCCTTTTATCATACGCTCCCTGCCTCTCCTATTTCGATTCCACGATCAACCCTAATTTCACACACTATTCTTTGCCCTTTTTTGTATTATTCAACAAAAACTGAGCTTCTATTTCCCGCTATCTTTGATTATTTCAGGTTAGAAAAGAGACGCTACTTCCTAGAGTTTGGTTCATTGGGGATCACCAATTGCAGCGAGATCGGGAACCATAAAGTTTGGTAGGGGTAATATTTTAGGGATTAGGGTTTTTTGGCTAATTGATGTTTTGGCGGGGATCTGAATCTGCCGGAGGAATTGATAATCTGGGTCGGACCGCCCTGAGATGGCCAATCCCGGAGTCGGGGCTAAGTTTGTCTCTGTAAATTTAAACAAGTCATACGGCCAACCACAACAACAACAGTATCACCACCATAACAACCACCAATATGGGGCTGGCCGGAATCGCCCCGGCGGAGGCGGAGGAGGAGGAGGAGGAGGGATGGTGGTACTTTCACGGCCGCGGAGTTCGCAAAAAGTAGCTGGGACGAAGCTTTCTGTTCCACACCCGTTGAATCTGCCATCACTGAGGAAGGAGCATGAGCGATTTGATTCCTCGGGAGCAGGAGGTGGCCCCACCGGAGGCGCTTCGGGAGTTGGTGGGGCACGGCCTAGTTCTTCCGGTATGGGATGGACAAAGCCGGCCGTGGTTGGTGAGAAAGATGGATTTATAGGTGTTGGTAGTGATCACGCTGGAGATATTTCTATTTCCAGTGTTAATCATGGTTTTGACCAAGAAGGTAATGGTGTTGTTAATGGGGTGAGTAAAGGGAATACTAGCTCCTTGTATGTGCGACCTTCTGTACGTTCAGTTGGTCCTGCAGCTTCTGGTCTGTCCCCGAGCAATCAAGTTCCTGGGAAAGCTACGGTCTTGAGGGGTGAGGATTTTCCATCGTTGCAGGCAGCTTTGCCCGTGGTTTCTGTGTCAGAAAAGAAGCAGAAAGATAGTTTGTTTCAGAAACAAAAGCAGGTTATGAATGAGAATCTTGCTGATGAGCAGGGGGGTCGATCGGATTTGAGTGCACTTGCGGATATGGGGTTGCAGTCCAGGAATCATGTTAGCAATGGAGAGAATGAGAAGGAAGGCAAAAAAGGTGGTTTAGGTGGTGCTGGCATGTTTGAGAAAGACCAGAGGCAGGAGGAATACTTTCCCGGACCTTTGCCATTAGTTAAGCTCAACCTGAGGTCGGATTGGGCAGATGATGAGCGAGATACAGGGCATGCTTTGATGGACCGGGGGAGGGATCACGTGTTTACTAAGAATGAAGCTTACTGGGATAGGGATTCTGATTTCCCTAGGCCAAGTGTTTTACCCCAGAAGCCAACATATAATCACTTTGATAGACGTGGGCAGCGCGACAATGAAACTGGAAAGATTACTTCCAGTGAAGCCGCTAAATTGGACACTTTTGGCCGAGATACAAGAGCAACTAGTAGAGAGGGACGAGATGGCAACTCATGGAGAGTTTCTTCGCATCTTGTGATGGATGGATTTGGTATACAAGAGGGCGGCAATGAAAGAAGTGGCATTGGTACAAGGCCATATAATCAGAACAGAAAAATAAACTATGACAATAAATACGTCCCATCCCCTTTCCGAGACAATGTTCAACATGATAATGAAAGGAGGGATGTTGGTTATGGACGTGTAGGGAGACATCCTCACAGTAACTCAATGGATCCTTTTGGTGGGAGAGCATCTGATCGGAGCAGTCGAGAGAGTTACGGGAATGAACAGTACAACAATCATAGAAGTGATCACTTCCAAAGTAGTTCAACTTCCAAATCATTGTTTTCTTTGGGTGGTAAAGGGCTTACAGTTAATGATCCCATACTGAGCTTTGGGAGGGAGAAACGCCCATCCTCAAAAAATGAAAAGGCTTTCATTAATGATCCTTTCATCAGGGACTTTGGAGCTATTGGGTTTGATGGACATGATCCTTTTGATGGGGCTTTTGTTTCTCTGGTTAAAAGGAAGAAAGATGTGGTTAAACAGACTGATTTCCATGATCCAGTCAGGGAGTCTTTTGAGGCTGAACTTGAGAGGGTGCAGAAAGTGCAGGAACAGGAGAGGAAACGAATAATTGCTGAGCAGGAAAGGGCTATAGAACTAGCTCGGAGAGAAGAAGATGAGAGGATTCGGTTGGCTAGGGAGCAAGAAGAACAACAGAGGAGGTTAGAAGATGAAGCCAGAGAAGCAGCACGTAGAGCCGAACAAGAAAATTTGGAACTTATGCGAAAGGCTGAAGAGCAAAGGATAGCTAGAGAGGAAGAGAAACGCAGAATTATTATGGAGGAAGAGAGGAGGAAACAGGCTGCCAAACAGAAGCTTTTAGAATTAGAGGAAAGAATAGCAAAAAGGCATGCTGAAACAACAAAAACTAATAATTCTTATATCTTGACAGATGATAAGATATCAGTGACAGCAACAGAAAAAGATGGTCCCAAGTTAGCAGATGTCGGTGACTGGGAAGATGGTGAAAGGATGGTGGAGAGAATTACAACTTCAGCATCTGCTGATTCTTCAGGATCAAATCGGCCTTTTGAGATGGGTTCTAGGCCTCTCTTTTCGAGAGATGCCTCCTCTTCCTTTTTGGACAGAGGGAAACATCATAGTTCATGGAAGCGAGATGCATTTGAGAATGGAAACAGCTCATCATTCCTTCCACACGACCAGGAGAATGGCCATCATAGCCCTCAGCATGACTCTGCCGTTGGAGGCAGAGTGTTTTCCAGAAAAGAAGCTCTTGGAGGACCTGGATTTATGTCATCCAAGACTTACTATAAAGGAGGGATTCCCGAACCTCGCATGGATGATTTCAGACAAATTAAAGGTCAGAGGTGGGATCTCTCTGGAGATGGAGATCATTTTAGTAGAAAT
Source organism: Erythroxylum suave (assembly GCA_027563595.1). Lineage (NCBI taxonomy): Eukaryota > Viridiplantae > Streptophyta > Magnoliopsida > Malpighiales > Erythroxylaceae > Erythroxylum > Erythroxylum suave. Next base: position 5,741,041 of record JAOSBN010000179.1, on the reverse strand, counting down.
CTGGAGGTTGAATCTGAATTTCATGAAACCCTTACAGAGAGATTTGGTGATGGTGGATGGGGACAGAGTCGTTCTCGGGGCACTCTTTATACTCCCTATCATGAACATGTATATCACAACTCTGAGACAGATGGGCTTTATTCCTTTGGAAGGTCACGACACTCCACAAGGCAACCTCGCGTTCTTCCGCCTCCTTCCATGAACTCCATGCAAAGGAGTTCTTACAGGGGTGACCAAAATCCTGGGCCCTCAACTTTTACATTGAATGAGTTGTCATACAACGATGGCATAAGAAGTAAATCTACCATGCAGAAAACGTTTGATAATAGCCATCAGGAGATCATTTCAACAGCTCAAATAACTGTTCTGAACGAAGACAGTACTGAGAATGCGGCACGGGAAATGGATATGGACACAAAAATATGTGATTCACAATCTTCACTCTCTGTTTCTAGTCCCCCTGATTCTCCTGTTCATCTATCTCATGACGATTTGGATGACTCTGGTGATTTCCCTGGATCAGCTGCTGATTGCAAAGATGAGACCTTGGGTTTACAAGTTAATGAATCTGCAGCCTTGCCTATTGATGGTGAAAAAGAGAAAATGATGAGTGACTCAAGTTATGATGATGAAGAATGGCCTATTGAGACCGACGACCCCTTGCAGGAGCAAGAAGAATATGATGAGGATGAAGATGGCTATGGGGAAGGAGATGAAGCGCATGATGGAGAAGATGAGAATACAAACCTAGCCCAAGAGTTTGAAGACCTTCAACTAGAGGAGAAAGGTTCACCTGACATGGTGGACAATTTGGTGCTAGGCTTCAATGAGGGTGTTGAGGTTGGGATGCCGAATGATGAATTTGAAAGAAATTTGAGGGATGAAGATGCAAAATTTGTCCCATCCCAAGTTTCTGTTGGAAATGTGCAAGAACTGGGATCTTTTGATGGGATTTGCAGTGAAGAACAAGCCCTTCAAAATATGACTGATTCTGTGGAACTGGGTCTTGATGAAACTTCTGGAATCTTCCAGGAAACTGAGAAGAAAAAAATGCAGGACTTGGTGATCCAACCTAAGCATGTTCCTCAAACTTCGGCAGCATCTGAACTTATGAACCATATGGACGCTCCTAACACTGGCTTGTCTTCTCAGGCCCAAGTTCCATTATCAACAGGACAGATTTTTATGTCCACTGCTCCCTCTGTTCGTGGTCAATCAGAGGTACCTGTCAAGCTCCAGTTTGGGCTATTTTCTGGTCCATCTTTGATACCTTCACCTGTTCCAGCAATACAGATAGGTTCTATACAGATGCCTCTTCATCTGCATCTGCCTGTTGGCCAATCTGGAACCCAGATTCATCCATCACAGCCGTTCTTTCAATTTGGTCAGCTGCAATATACTTCACCTATTTCGCAGGGAGTGTTGTCACTGGCACCACAATCTATGTCCTTTGTTGAACCCACTGTTCCAGCTAATTTTCCACTGAATCAGAATGCTGGAGGTCCTTTGCCTATTCAATCTGCTCAAGAAACGTCCCATAATCTAATCAAGGGTGATTTGTTGTCTGTCTCAACTGATAGCCAACCTGGCCCTCTTTCACAGCACCTAGATCTTCTCTCTCATGGTAAGGTGTCAAAGGATGGGAAGTTGTTGCCATCCTCAAATGCTATCTTAAAAGTGGAACAAGGCCAGGGTGAACTTTCTCGCACTGGTGATGGAAATTTGATGGGTGAATCAGGTTTTCAGGTGGAGGAATCATTTATGAAAAATTTCAAAATGTTACCGACTAAAGAGTTAGGTGACCAACCCCAAACTGTTAATTCATCGTTGCAGATATCTTCGAAGGATAAGGATTCCAACCTTGTAAAAGGTCAAGGCATAATAACAGGTGGGAGACGTAAAAGATATGTGGTGAAAAATTCAGGCTTGAAATCTTCATTTCAGCCTGCTGAGGCTTCTCAACAAGATCCTGGTGCATTTCAAAGGAGACCACGGCGCCAGAGAACTGAGTTTCGAGTTCGGGAAAATGCCGATAAGAAGCAATCTGTTGGATCAATTTCATCTAGCCTTTATGGAGATGATAAATCTAATACTGATGGAAAGGTTATTGGAGCAAGAAATGGGTCTAAGCGGGTTGTTATTGGGTCAAATAGACAACCAAAACAGAAATTTGAATCAGATGGCTTGAGTTCACGGCTTGTTGCGTGGGAGAAAGATTCTGGAGGCAGGGTTGAAAATGGATCTGTAAAACAATCTTTGAGAAAGAACGTCTCACATGCTGGGGAGGATGTAGATACTTCACTACAAAGTGGAAATATTGTCCGTATATTTGAGCAACCTGGCATCGAGGCTCCTAGTGATGATGATGATTTTATTGAGGTTAGGTCAAAAAGGCAAATGCTGAATGATCGCCGCGAGCAGAGAGAAAAAGAAATTAAAGCAAAATCGCGTGTCTCAAAGGTTTCATTTTACTTTTCACCTTAGTTTGCGCTTTTGGCCAAATATGTTGTTTACTTAATTACATCTTGTTTGTATGGCAGACCATGCGGAAACCACGTTCTGCTTCTCAAACTACATCTGGCAATATAAACTCAAGTAAAATATCTGCATCTGTTGGTGGAGAATCTTCAAGTAACTCGCACACTGATTTTGTTTCCACCGAAAGACATGGCGTAGGAAACATTGAATTATCTGTGGGATTTAATACCCCCATTGTTTCCCAACCATTGCCTCCAATTGGGACTCCTGCTGTTAAAACTGATGTCCAGGCTGATAAAAGATCCCAATCAATCAAGTATGTGGGCCTTAAAAAGATTATGCAAACCTAACTATTGTAATTTCAGAAGCTCACGTACTATTCTCTGCAGGTCTACTGAGACAAGCTCTTTACCTGTCTTATCGGGTGGTGGAAACAACCTCTCATCAGGTTTGATGTTTGAGAATAAGAATAAGGTTCTGGATAATGTCCAAACATCTTTGGGCTCTTGGGCTAATTCACAGATTAATCAACAGGTACGTGAAACTGTTACTGATTCTTGTTCAAATTTGAAGCATTGGATATTTCAGTTTGTTATGTTGTATGCTTTTACTTAGTTGCAACTTAATTGAACGTTTGATGTTATTCATTATTTCTTTAGTTTGGTGCTAAGTGGTGCATGTGCAAGCACCTAATTAGATATATGTATTGGTGTACTGTTTATGTTCAAGTTGGCTTTGTTTTGGATACGGCGAAAGGAAGGGGAATGACAAGGGAAAGATTTGGAGGGGAAATGGGAAACATATGGAAGCCTTTTATTTTGATTTTTACTTTCTGTTGATTTTTGTACATTTGAGTCTTCTAATTCTCTATGTTGCATTATTATGTTTTACGATCAAAAGAAAGGACAATTGAACAGAAATAATGGAATGGAAATTCTTCACCACTAGGTTTGGACCATATTTTAATATTTCAAAATCATGTGGCAAATCTACCAACATTAGAAGCTGATCATTTTATCATTTAGGTCATGAGCCTCATGCAGACCCAACTCAATGAGGCTATGAAGCCTGGAAAACTTGATTCACGGTCTTCAATTGGAGATTCTTCTCTCTCGGTTGGTGAACCAAGTTTGACATCATCGTCCATCCTGGCTAAGGACAAATCATTTCCTTCTGCTTCAAGCACAATCAATTCATTGCTTGCTGGGGATAAAATTCAATTCGGTTAGCATACTCCCTAAAGAACTTGTTCCGCATGTACAATTGCAGTTGAAATTCTTCTAAAAGAATTTTGAAAATGATTATTTCTGTATATTCAGGTGCTGTTACATCTCCAACTATTCTCCCTTCTAGCAGTCGTGCTATTCCCCATGGAATTGGCAATCTAGGTGTGTGTCGTCCAGACATCCAGATGGCCCACAATCAGTCTGCAGCTGACAATCAACACTCTATATTTTTTGGAAAGGATAAGCTCTCCAACAAATCTTCCATGCATTTGGAAGATTGTGAGGCTGAAGCTGAAGCAGCTGCTTCAGCTGTTGCAGTTGCTGCGATAAGTAGTGATGAAATAGTTGCAAATGGGCTGGGTACAGGTCCTGTTTCTTCCGATTCTAAAAGCTTTGGAGGTACAGATATCGATGGTATAATTTCTAACAGAAAATTCTATGTTGCATTCCTGTTTCTACTGAAAATTTTCTTCATGGATTGACTGTTCTAAATTTGTTCTCACTTATACACAGTTGTATCTGGCGATCAGCACTTGGCAAGTAGATCAAGAGCTGAAGAGTCACTTAGTGTAGCTCTTCCAGCTGATCTGTCTGTTGAGACGCATCCAGTGTCTCTGTGGCCACCTTTACCAAGTCCTCAACATTCTTCCAGCCAGATGCTTTCACATATCCCAGGAGGCCAGCCTTCCCATTTTCCCTTCTATGAAATGAATCCCATGTTGGGGGGACCCATCTTTGCATTTGGGCCACACGATGAACATGCATCAACCCAATCGCAGTCCCATCAGAAAAGTAATACGCCTGTTTCAGGTCCACATGGAACGTGGCAGCACCATTCTGGTGTGGATTCATTCTATGGTCATCCAGCAGGTTTTACTGGCCCTTTTATTAGCCCACCTGGGAGCATTCCGGGAGTTCAAGGACCACCACACATGGTTGTCTACAATCATTTCGCACCGGTGGGACAATTTGGACAAGTTGGCTTGAGTTTCATGGGCACAACCTATATTCCACCTGGAAAGCAACCTGATTGGAAGCATAATCCGGTGTCTTCAGCCATGGTTGCTGGTGAAGGGGAAATGAATAGTTTGGATATTGTTTCTGCACAGAGAAATCCAACCAGTGTTCCTGCACCTATCCAGCATCTTGCACCTGGGTCTCCACTTCTTCCAATGGCTTCTCCTTTGGCAATGTTTGATGCGCCGCCTTTCCAGGTAAAGTCATGATCTGTTCTGTGTAAAATTACAACCATTTGGATAGAAAATTTATTCTGGAAAACAATTTCCTTTCTTTCTCTTAGGACAGTAATGTTATATACCATTGTGGGGCTAAGATTTTGTTTTCGGTTCAGCAGTGTGGGGGCTTATATTTGATTTTGATTACTTCATTTCATAATGTTTTTCATTGCTATTGTTGTTCCTAGTCTGCCCCGGACATGTCAGTGCAAGCTCGGTGGTCCCATGTCTCGGCTTCTCCTCTTCAATCAGTCTCTGCTTCAATGCCATTGCAGCAACAGTTAGAAGGTGTTCTCCCTACTCAGCTTAATCATGGGCTCTCTGTCGACCAGTCATTACCAACCAACAGATTTTCTGAATCTCAAATTTCAAGATCCTCTGACAATGGCCGAAACATCCCAGGGGCAACTGATGCAACTGTGAACCAATTACCTGATGAACTTGGGCTGGTGGACTCCTCGAGGTCTAGTAGTACCAGAACTTTGGCACAGAACAGCATTCCCAAAAGCCCGTCTGCCATTACCATTCAAGATGCTAGCACTGCGGATGGCACCCAAAATTGTACCAGTAACAGCTTTAGCCAGAATACTAGTTCTGCTTTTAAGACACAACCTTCCCACCAGAAAACTGCATCTGGCCAGCTGTACAACTTGTCTGGTTACAATTATCAGAGGGGAGGTTCAGTTCCTCAGAAGAATATTTCTGGGGGGGAATGGTCTTATCGTAGAATGGGATATAATGGGAGGAATCAATCTTTGGGCGGAGAAAAGAACTTCCCTTCTTCAAAGATGAAACAGATTTATGTAGCTAAACAGACAACAGGTGCAACATCCAAGGTGTTATGATCGGCTTAGATATTGACTAAGAGTTGGTTGAACATGGAAAGCATGAACACTGAGTCTTTGCAGAATGAAAACATAGTTGGCAGAATCTATTGATCTATTGATAGGAACGGCTGAGATTTGGAAACCTATGGTTGTACATGGGAATCCAAGCTTGCAGGCTTGTGGACTGTGACCTATTATGAGTCTCGCTTTTCAGGCTCTAGTGTGGTAGTGGCCCGGCGTTTAGATATATATCATTTCAAAAGTTTTGTGCATTAGATGGGTGTGGTCTGTGATTTACCTTTATCATCACATTGTTGGCTGCACAAGCCAAAATGTGTAACCTCATGAGATTGATGTATGAATATAATTAATGATTCAGCTGATAATTTTTTGTTGCTGCCTGTGGCGACTTTTTTAAAATGGAATGGCAGCCATTGAACATTCTGTTTTGGGTGATCCAGAATTTCTTTTATTTACTCGACAGAATTTAAATCCTTACCACTCCATGTCATGGAACGGAAACTGCAATTGGCTAATGCCAATTAATGAATTATATTTTGATTAATTAATAATAATATTTTAATTAATTAAATTACAATTTATTATATTTTAATTAAATAATTAATTTTTAAGTAATTGTATTTAATTAGTTAGTATTAAGAATTTTTTTTAAAAAAGTCATTATTAAAGAATGAGTATCATTTCTCTATTACTTGGTTTAGAGAGTAGTGACATGTTGAAATGATAAGTAGCTATTTTCAATAAATAATATATGTTTGAGATTGTTATTTTGATAATTGTTGAAACGTGAAAATACGTATTTGGTAAATGCAGTTGTAATTGTTGAAAAGAGACAAAATAATTAAAAAGTTTATTGATTTAATAAACTATTAATTGTTGTATAAATAATTTAAAAAATATTATTAGTCATAAATTTAATATTATAAATAATAAAATATTAAATTAAAATAATAAAATATAAATAAAATATTATATAAAAGATATATTATTAGTCATATTACTTTAAATTTATAAATAATAAAATATTAAATTAAAATAAGAAAAATATAAATAAAATAATTAATAAAAATATATCATTAGTCATATAAATAAGAAGAAGACCGTACGTTGAACTTATTTTCTATTAGTTGAGGATATAATGGAAAATAATAATTATCAAAAGGTTATTAATGAAAAGTAGAATTTTTACAACATAATTACTTTCCTACCGTAATTCTTTTTCTACTTATTAATTTTTATAATGACACAGCACTTTCTTCTAATTTTTAATTGTTTACCCGCAGATTCGAATATATAACTACATTTAAAAGCTATAATAAATAATTACTTATCCTCGTTGTGCTACAATTTCAAAAACAACCTAAATATAAAATATGAAAAATTCTTGAAAAGTAGAATATTAAAATGTAACCCATATAATAATAATCTATAACTAATGATTCACTTTCCATTTTTTACCCGTTAACCGCTTGCCAAAGCCATATATATACCCAACGTCCCTCTAAAAAAAAGGGATGAAATCTTGTCGGTTCTCTCAAATTTATGTGCTAAATCACTAATCCATGTTCATTATTTCCTTAAGCTCATCTTCGCCAAAAATCTCAAAGAAATCGTTATTATCTTCATTTCCCAACTCTTCAACTTGTTTATTGCTGCTTTCTGCTTCGATGGTGTTCTTTTTTTTCAATTTCTCGTCCTCATTTTCTTTATAGTCTGTTGTCGGAAAATTTGTTTTGGCCTTTTCTCCCCTGAACTCAATCGCTGCTTTGTCATAAGCTCTCGCCGCCTGCTCCGACGTGTCGAAGGTGCCGAGCCAGACCCGAGCTGCCTTTCTGGGATCACGTATCTCTGCGGCCCATTTGCCCCAGGGCCGTTGCCTAACACCTCTGTACTTTCCTTTCTTTCTCTTCTTCGCCTTGGTGTTGTCGCTGCTTTGGGGCACCTCATGAGCTAGAGCTTCCAGCTGTTGCTCAGCACTTGAGGTGGGGAAGAAATAGTTGCAGCCAAGACATCCGTGGATGTTGCAGACGGGACACGTGTCAAAATCAACGAGGAATGGTGAGGTTACAGATGTGGCAGCTTGGAGGGGAATGATTGGTTGGTGTAGTTCCCATGTGGGATCATCAAGAATGTCCCCTGATATTACACGTTGGAGGGTAGAGACGATGATGGAGTGCTCTTGTTCTTTGGTTAAGTGCATTTTATCTGAATCTGATATTTGTTATGTTCTCTTTGAGTTTGAGCTTGGATGCAATAGCCCATTCGAATGAGGGGTTAGGGTGGGTTTTATTTTGATCAGGCAATGGCTATTACACCTGGCTGCCGCACTTTCAACCTACGCTTTTTAACTATTGCTGTCCTTGGGCGGTTACGTTGTCAATTGCGTCATATTTAAAACATGAGCATATTAATATTATCTTTTTTTAAATAAACTATTAATCATTTAGCTAATTGAATTGACTAACTAAAATCAATTTTTAATTAAAATTCTTAACCCTTATCACATAAAACTGTTTGAGGGTCTACAATTTCATTTTAAGTCATAAATAAGGGTCAAAATCTTAGTATAACCACATCCACATGCGATCCAATCTAAATTCAACAGGTTATATTTAAATACCTAATGTGAAATTGAAGTAATGATTCAATCATGCCAGCCTTATTCGTGTATACTACGTGACCATTGCAAATCATGATTCGAGGTTTTCTTTAAATTTGACAAAAATTAAGATTTAGGTTGTTATGAGTGTCGTTTAGACAATATTAAATTCTAAATTAATATCACATACAACGGAGGTTGGTTTTTATCTTTGGCCTACACCAAGCGCCGCACTTCTCGTATCATTTAGGGGGTGGAGGTTTTACGAGGAAGAGCATCTTGTTGTGTGGTGAACTGACTTCTTCATATAGCTTGGTGGGACAGGAATGACGACCACGTCAAACCGACCAAAATGATATTATCGTTAGAATGTATGAACATGGATGACCTTGGCCTTTAATCGCTGTAAACGTCAACAAGCTGTCACTCTCTTACTTAAAGTGTGACATCATACGAACTTAACCTCATCTCAAGTGGAAGTGGAAGCTTCTATACCCATATCTTAATTGGAGTTTGACCAACATACGAACTTGACCTATTCACCTCCAAATCCTCACCATGACTCGCTTTCTGGGCTCTGGATTCGACTGTTTGCAATATAATGGCAGACAATATGAACACGATTTCGTCATCTGTAACCAGGCTTTCACTACAGCGAAGAAAGTGATATCCAGCTGGAAGTGTAGAACTCCTGGAATGCACACGAAAATGTATGAAATTTCCTATTGAAACACGCAGTTTACTCTCCTCCTGACTCCTGTACAAGTTCAAGCTGCTGCAGGCGTGCACCCGGGTGGGTAATCGTGCTGGTGCCAGTTTGTGGCTTAGAATCCTACCCAAGGACTCCCTCATCTTCATGTCCATCCCTCAGTAAAAGACTGAAGCCGGCAATTTTTCTCAATCTTCTTCCTTCTAACTTAGACCTGACTTTATTTGAATCTGTCCAACGGCCAGCTGCTGCATATAAGTTAGCAAGCATCACATATGATTCTGGATTTTCTGTGTTCTTTTCCATAAGACTTCTCCCAATAATCTCCCCAAGTTCAACATCACCGTGGGTTTTGCAAGCACCTAACAGAGGATCAAGCAGGCCAGCTGATAATTTACATGGTAGCTTCTTCACAATATCATAAGCCTCATTTAAGTGGCCAGTTCTACCTAGCAAGTCCACTATGCAAGCATAGTGAGCCATTTGCACTGGTATCCCATGTTTTACCATGGAGTTGAAGACCATCCAACCTTGCTCAAGCAAACCAGTATGGCTGCATGCTGATAAAACAATAGAAAAGGTGATATCATCAGGTGTCACTCCTGAAAATTGCATCTGAGAGAAAAGTTCCAGGGCAGTTTCACCATCCCCATGAAGACAACATCCATGAATCATCACGTTCCATGAACAAACATTCTTTGCAAGCATGTTCCCGAATAACTTCCTGGCGCTACAGATGTTTCCACATCTTGCAAACAAATCAATAAGAGCATTGCCAACGACGACATCCTTGTTAAACCCCTTGTGTATGGAATAAGCCAGCAAAGAGTGAGCAAGATTCAGGCTTTTTAGTTCCGAACATGCTGAAATCAAATTTAGAATTGTTACAGTACAAGGTGCTAAGCCTTCTCGAATCAGATCTGCAAAGAAGGATAATGCTTTTCTGGCATTTTTTGCTTGTACAAGCGCAGACACGATGGCATTCCACAAAGATATATCCCTCTTTGTTCCCAATTCAAAGAGTAAAAGACATGAACTTATATACTCAAATCTCGAGTACATAGAAACCATGGAGGATAGAAGATGAGTTTCTTGCAAAATCCCCAACCTAGTTGCAAAAGCGTGGATTGACTTACCTTGCCTCCTGTCATAGCATTGCGGCAACAAATTTATCAGGGTAAAAGAGCTTGGCCGTTGACCTTCCTTAATCATTTGATGATATAAGACCAAAACCTCACCGTTTAGATTTTGACGTCTGTAACCAGACATCAGGGCATTCCAGGACACTACACACCTTCTCGGCAAACTTTCAAAAAGTAATCTCCCAGCCTCAGTATCTCCACATTTACAGTACATGCTTATCAGCGTGTTAACTAAAGGAACATCAGAAGTGAAACCTTTTGTGATTGCATAACCATGGAGAATCATCCCTTGATCCAGATTGCGATCATCCTCAAATACAGGGAGAATGCTTATCAGTGTAACCAAATCTAGTGCTGTTCCCTCTTTGTGCATCTCGTCAAGGAGATTAAGAGCTTTTTCCACATCTTCACCGCGTATGCATCCACAAATCAATGAGTTCCACGAGACAACATCTCTAGTTTGCATTTTGTGAAATAGCTTAAAGCAAGTGTTAAGATTACTGGAATCAGAGTAAAAGTCCAGGAGTGCATTTGACACATTGAGGTTTGAATCTAAGCCCTTTCTGATGCCATATGCATGGGCAGACTTACCAAGACACACAGCCTTCAATTGCGAGCAAACGGAAATAACACTAATTAAAGATGCTGCATCTGGACAAAAACCAGAAATTTGGATATCGCTAAATGCAGCTAAACTTTCATCCAATTGTCCACAATGTTCATATCCAGAAACCATGACATTCCAAAGTAAGAGGTTCTTAATAGACATCCCATCAAAAAGAAACTTGGCTGTTTTCATGTCTCCCATCTTGGAATACATGGAGACAAGAGCCGATACGACAGATATTTGATTTTCAGAACCATGTTTTATAATGTAAGCATGAATGGATTTGCCGTACCAAATACTGTAACCTGAAGAACAAGAGGGAACGATGGACACAAAAGTAACAAAATCAGGAAGTACACGAGTACGGAGCATTCCTCGAAATATCTCAAAAGCTTCAAAAGGCATTTGCTTTTGTGCATAAGCAGATATCATGGCATTCCAAACAGCAACATTCTTCTCCACTCCATAATCAAACAAACTTCTAGCAGCATATAAATGCACATCACCGGCATCGCCAGCATACATTGAAATTAAAGCAGGCACCAAGAAATCGTTGCCGAAATATCCAGTCTTAAGGGCAACGCCATGAATACACTTCCCAGTATCAAAACATCCCAAACGAGTGCATAGAGGAATTATGCTGGCTAAAGTGCTCAAATTAGGCTTCAAACCCACAGCAAAGATATGCTTAAAAACATTGAAAGCCTCTTGCTCAAATCCCTGCGAAGAATAACAAGCAATCAATGCATTCCAAGAGACCAAGTCGGGTTGAGGAATTCTGTCAATCAACGCGTGTGCAATTTCAAAGCACCCACTTTTCCCATAAAAGTCAACTAAAGCAGTCAGTATAACAATATTTCTTTCGTACCCACTTCTCAAAACAGCACAATGTACCGTCTTTCCAATTCCAAAAGCACCCAAAATGGAACAAGCCTTGATTACAGAAGGAAACGTGAAATCATCAGATGGGCAACATGAAACTCGGCAAGTCCCATAAACATACAAAACATCCTCGTACAAAGCATAACTGCTAAGACCCCTAAGCATTAAGTTCTGGAGCGACACGGTGGGTCTCTTGAAAGTATTGAAAGCGCAAAGAGCAACATCCAAAGCACCCACATTGAAACATGAGTTTAGAAAGTGTTTCAGGAACAGCTCACGCTCAAATAAACCATTAACGATCAGAAGAGACTTGACAGACTTCAAGTGGCAAGTGTTTCTGCAAAGAGTTAATATTTGAAAGAAGAAATTGGTTTCTTTGAAGCTGAATGAAGAGTGTTTTGTGGGGAGTCGTCTGAACTCTGAATTAGTAAGTTCTGGAGCAGCACTAGATAGAGTGGCAACAGAGAGGAAACGGCTAGGAAGATTGAAAAACATAGTGGCGGGTAGCCCATTAGTGGATTAGGGAGGGAGCTCCGTGTCGCTTGTCATCAATCTGGACGACAGTTAATTGATTCTGAGTGTATTTATAACTGTTAAAACTTAAAAGAAGGTTCAAAAGCTAAAAACCGAATGGAATACTATATTATTTGAAGAAGATTGCCGAAGGAAACAAATAGGGTAACAGACATGGCTTTCTCGTGGGGACCGAAACTCCAAATTTTTCCATGCTTCAATAAAGACTAGAAGAAGGAGAGCTAAGATAGTGAAGCTGGAAAATGACTTTTGGCGAGGTTGTTACAGATGAAGACAGATTGGAAGCCCTTACGTTGGAATATTTTTCTACAGTTTATGCTGTAGAAGAGTCGAACAGCACTGAAATTTTTAATCTTGTTCAACCGAAGGTGACAGCTTTCCGGAACAATATGCTTACTGCTCCCTTTACGTTGGATGAGCTGAGAGATGCCGCGTTTGATATGCAGCCCGACAAATCACCAGGGCCGGATGGTCTAAATCTGGCGTTCTTTCAAAAATTTTGAGATGTGATTGGTGAAGATATTTGGAGAGAATGCAAACAATGGCTTGACACAGCTGAAAACTTTGACTGATACTCGTATCGTGTTACTGCCTAAATGTGAAAATCCTGTGTCCTTAAAAGAGTATAGACCTATTTCGTTTTCTAACGTTTTATATAAAACTATAACAAAGTGTTTAGCGAATAGGTTGAAACAGATTTGATGAATGTCAGTCTGCTTTCGTTCCTGGCAGGTTAGTTTCTGACAATGCAGTTGTGGCTTTTGAATTAATCCATAACATTAAAAGTAGGAAGAAACAAGCCGGTGTTTGTGCTTTAAAAATTGATATTTTGAAAGCGTACGACAAGGTTAATGGGGAGTTTTTGAGGGTATGATACTGAAAATGGGTTTTGGCGAAAAGTGAGTGAAGTGGATGATGTTATGTGTTCTATTTTGTTGAATGGTAAGGAGGTTGGTCTTATTTGTCCTGGTAGAGGTTTGAGACAGGGCGATCTTTTATCGCTTTACTTGTTTTTATTCTGTGTGGAGGGTTTGTCTGTATTATTTCAAGATGCTAAACGGAGAGGTAGATTGCAAGGGATGAAGGTGGGAAGGAATTGTCTAAGTATTACGTACTTGCTCTTTGTGGATGATTCTTTTTTCTTTTTTGAGGGTTCTTTACAGGAAGCAGAGGTGGTCAAGAAATTTTGAAGAAATAGGAGAGAGCATCTGGTCAAGTCATTAATTTGAATAAATCGAGTATCTTTTTTAGCCTGAATATAAGCAGAGAGTTGATGGCTGATATTTCTACAATTTTGAGTGTTGTTGGCTCTATTGGTGATGGTAATTATCTTGGTCTCCCATCTCTCATCGGCAAATCAAAGAAACAAGTGCTTGGCTTCCTTCAGGACAGACTTGAAAAAAGAATCGACAATTGGTCTAACAGATTTCTCTCTAGAGCCAAAAAGGAGGTGCTAATTAAGTCAATTGCGCAAGCAATTCCTACTTATAGTATGAGTGTATTTAAACTACCTCTTTCTACATGTGAAGTGATGCAAAAGAGGATGAACAAATATTGGTGGGGGGAGAAGGAGGGAGGGCGAAGAGGGATTCATTGGTTAGCGTGGGAGAAGATGTGTTGTAGTAAGAGGGAAGGAGGAATGGGTTTCAAGGATCTTCATTGTTTTAATATGGCCATGTTGGTGAAGCAAGGGTGGCGTCTTATGACGGAGCTCGATACTCTTTTTCTAAGCTTTTCAAAGCCAAATATTTCCATAATAGGGATTTTTTGAATGCTTCTCTAGGTAGGCGTCCTAGTTATGTGTGGAGGAGTATTCATGCTTCTATTGGGGTATTAAAACAAGGGGTAAGGTGGAGAGTGGTGAATGGGGAAAGTATTGGCGTATTATCACATCCGTGGGTGCCTTTGGATCATAGTTTTTGGGTGGAAGATAGTAGGGATTTTATTGATCCTAATGTGAAAGTGAGGGAGCTCTTTGTGATGGGATGTGGGGAAGGTTATGACTCTTTTTAGCTTGAGAGACTTTAGAGCTATAGTAGGGATTCCTATTAGTATTTATGCTAATCGGGATCAAATTATGTGGCATTGGGATAAAAAAGGCATATATAGCGTCAAGTCAGGTTACTACGTGGCGAGGAGGTTGTTGAGAGGGAGGGAGTATGAGGTAGAAGGTGGATGGTGGGATAAGATGTGGGGTATTGATGCTTCACCTAAAGACAAAGATTTTATGTGGAGGGCTCTAAGGAATGTTTTGCCTACAAAGGAGAGATTGAGAAGGAGAGGGGGGGAGGTTGATATAGGGTGTCCTCAGTGTGGAGAAGAAGAGGATATAAATCATGCTATTGTGTTATGTTGTAAGGATAAGGGAGATTGGAGGCAAGAGGGGTATGAAGTGAGTGATACAAATATTTCTTTTATTAACTTCTTTTTGCAGGTACTTGCCAATGGAGATAAACTAAAATTCCAAAAGTTTTTGGTGTATGCTAGATATATTTGGATGGCAAGGAACAATGCTCTTTGGAACAATGTGAGAGACACTTGCTACACTACATATTTGAAGGCTAAAGAATACATTATTAGTTGGGAACAACCCAAGTTGGCGCAAAAGAGCATGGCCACTGTATCTTCAGACACAAGTCGGCAGCGGCATGCAACATTTCCAGCTGGTCAGCTTAGCAATAGTGGTGACCAATCATGGCAAGCTTTTGTGGATGGTTCTATTTTTGAGCAAGAAGGCATGCAAGGCTTTGGAGCGGTGATGGAAACAGAGGAAGGCGTTTTTATCCGAGCAGTTTCAGGCCACTATACAGGTGGTACAAACCCTTTAATTGTGGAGGCTTTAGCACTTTGAAGTTTTTTATTACTTCTAAAGCAAAATTATGTTGATCATAGTGGTACCATTTTCATAGACTCGCAAGTTTTATTTTTTGCTTTGAGCTCCCCTTTTTTACTTAGATTGTATGTAGGGAGTATTATTTATGATTGTAAGAACTTATTTTTAGAACTCCCTTTGGTGTCGTGTAGATAGATACGTAGGCAAGCTAATTTAAAAGCTTATACCTTAGCTCGAGCTTCTATTTGCTTTACGCATCTACGTATTTTGGATTATATTCTTTATTGTTTGTTTGAGATTTATGAAAATGAACGAAAGGCTACGAGTTTTACTCTTTAAAAAAAAAAAACTTAAAAGAAGGCAGTACCTACTGGTTTCTAACAACTTCGACATAAGCAGTTGGTATGCTGCGTCCTCAGAAGAAGACCAACCTTTGTTCTCGTACTAAGTTGATAGATGCTATGCTTACATGATGCCCATTGCATACTTAAGGTCCTGTAAGTGGGTAAACTGTCGCGCTTTCATTCAAGAGATTAAAGGCTGGAGACTTAATTGCACATGAAATTTTCGTTTTTGACTGGTGAAGAGATCTATCTTGCACGCTTAATTTATAAATTATTAATCGCATATAAAAAATTTATTATTATGAATTTTATTAATATATAATTTATGTGAATCATTTCATTTATAAACACTGATTTCAAATTTTATTAGTAATAAATAAATATATATGAAGAGAAATAATTTATTAATTAATAATTTATAATATAATACTTTTATAATTTCAATTCGGGTTAATAATTAAGTGCGTTTTTATTAATTTATATAAATATTTTAATTAATATACTTGTATTAATCATCATGCCATTAATTCAATTTATTTACAAGATGGTGTAATTCCTCTGATTTTTAAGACTAAAATTGTCTCATATACAAAGATATCCGGAATAAAATTGAAATTTAGTTTTATAATGTCATTCGAATAAAAAAATAAAAATAAAAAGAAAATAAGTTTAAACTTAGTTTAAGTTTTGATTGAGTTCAACTGTTCAAGGCTCGCGGTCAATTTTAGTTTCCCTTTTTTTGTGAAATAGAAACAAAATACAAAGGCCTAACACCTTAAGAAAGCAACTGAACGCTGGTCATTAGAAAGCATCAGTCACATCCCAAGGACCGGATCATTCCACACAACCCAATGCCGAAAATTAGCCAACTCTTGTTGAGCTAAAAAAATCCGCACATTGATTTGCTTCCCAGAGGACATGAGAAATTGAGCACACCCATTGCCTTATAATAAGAGACCAGATCTTCAGGACGAGCTAAATAGGGATGGAAGTGGAAACAGGACTAAGTGATGAGACAAACTACCTCTAACGAGTTTGTTTCTACAAACACCTTGCGATAACCAAGATCCAAGGTAAAAATCAGACCACGGCGAATAGCTTGCAGCTCTGCCATCATATTAGTTACATGACCAGTATAATTAGAGAATACTGACACCCAATAACCATTGCCATCACGGATGAGTCTACCAATCCCAGCATCTCCAAGGTTGCCAAAGGCACTACCATTAACATTAAGTAGAATAAAGCTCCCAGAGGGAGTTAACCAATAAATCCATTTGTCTGGCTTAGGCTTAAGTACAGCTCCATCTTGCGTCAAAGCCAATGTACACTCCATCAAGAGAGATTTACTCCATTGGCATTGACCAGAAATTGAAATAAGAGTGTTTAATGACATCACGATTTCGTGCATACCAAATGACACACACGCATGTAGTAAAATAGAGGAGACCGATAATGACACATCTATAAGAAAACTATCCATTCATTCATCCAAATTAGATGCAAAGAAATCCCCGATGACATCACTCCAAACCACGAGCCACACTATCTTTGCCCAGAAGCAATCCCTCAAGGCATGAGGAATAATTTCCGGTCCTCTTTCACAACAAGAACACATAGGCGAGGTAACCATTGCCCTATGATGATGAAGAGCATTAATAGGGAGACGATGCCATCTGACTTGCCAGATGAAGAATCAGAAATTTTGAAGAAACGGGAGTTTCCAAATTCTAGACCAATGCTTGCAAGGATCAAGAGGAAAAGGCAAACTAGTAAGATAGGCATGGCCTGACTTTACTATATAATGACCTAATGTGCTCTCGCCCAAAATAATGACAATCTAGAGACCAATAGTGGGAGAGATGGGGGTGGTAAGTAATAGACACTGCACACCAAAGCGGATAGTAGTGTGAAGCCTATCGAGGTTCAGCACCCCAGAAGTCGACAACAGGTCACAAACACACAAATGAGAATCATTTGCATTAATAGCCGAGACAAGATGGCGAAGAGGCACATTCCCAATCTATTGATCCTTCCAAACAGAAACATGCTCACTATTGCCAATCTGCCAAATAAAGCCATCATTTAGAAAAGGAAGTGTATGTTGGATAGCCCGTCACATAGGAGAAGCATTCGTCGGCCAGATCTTCTCAAAGACGGACTTGTCACATATATAACGATCATGCAGAACATTGGCACAAAGTTTCGTATCGTTAATGCCCAAACAAGCTTGCCTAGCATAGCAATGCTATTATCTCGAGCAATGCAGATATCCAAGCCACCATAAGATTTGGGATTGCAAACGGATTCCCAATTAAGCAGGTGGAGTCCAAACTTCTTAAAACAACAAACAACGTTATTTTAACTGATATTTCTGAATTTTAGATCGGATAAAAAAATAATCCCATCTTGCTGAAATGAGTTTTAAGTAATAAACATACTAATTGGATTATATTATACCACATAACAAAGGTCTTGTATCAACATAATAAAGATCTTGTACCAGGCAAATTACATAAACATGTCACACCATAAATTACCTAAGCCAAGCCCATTTCTCCCTAGTTTGCAGATATATAGATGATATGCAGATGGCTGGATTGTAATAGAAAATGGTTCACAAAGTCCCATGATTTTACCGTAAGTTTACTAACCATACATTGTCTTCTTCATCATCCTCATAAACTCCTCCAGATTCACTTCTCCATCACCTGTGCATTTCATAAAGCCAACATGTAAGTGATAAGCAACACCATAATTGTGCCAAACAGATTAACATCGAAAAATCCTACTCAATCCCATTCCCCAGAAAACCTATGGACTAGGATGCAGAAGTGTGAAGATATCCACCTAATTTCAGTTGGCGCTCAAGGTTTTCCAGTCTTATTAGATTAACCCAATAAGTAAAGAACGTAAGTTGTTTCTGAAGGAGTAATTGCCACTTCAGTTATTACAATTGAAAACATATTATCCAATAGTTTGGTAGGAATTCCAAGATGTTACAACAACCAGAAGGATGCACCCTATTGCCTCCATGTAGGCCAACTCATAACATTTAAGTTCGTGTCAGTACGAGGTCAGACATTGTAGACAGTTTTTTTTTCTAAAATATCAGGAAAATATACGAATATGCAAACTTACGATCTCGATCTGCTTCTTCAACCATCTCTTCAATTTCTCTGTCCGTAAAGTTTTCACCTAGCTCTTTTGCTGTTCTTTTAATGTCAGCAACTGATATCTTATCCTGCAGAAGATGGGAGAGGGTAAACAACTGACGAAAAGAGACAAAGTCAACAATGAATGACCAACAACTGACATTATTATCTTGGTCAATGATACGGAACGCCCTCATCAGCTCTTCTTTAGTGTCCCTTTCTCCGATCTTGGCTGTCATCATATGAACAAATTCATCAAAATCAATAGCACCGCTCCCGTCCTTGTCCACATCAGCAATCATTTGATTGATTTGCTGCAATAAGCAATTCATTATGTGTTAGTCACGTAGAAAGGTTTCAATTCAATTTGAACCAAATAGGCAATAGCAACACACAATGATTTTAGACATTTAGATAGAAAGTTAAACACCCCAATTACAAAATTATACATTAGGGGACCCTTCTGTAACATGGCTTGTTCGTTCCTTAGCGGTTAAAACAGAATTTGTTGCAAGGAGAAAAGGATCATAGGCCCACAACACAGATACTTTATTTATTTGAGAAGTAGTAGTGAAGAGCCTTTGTTGATAGTTTCATTACGGTAAGATCTGAACCAATTCATAAAGAGAAAACAGCAGTCTCAAAATGCACATACATTAGTTACATGAACAGATAATTCACTAACAAATTCAGGCTCAGAAAAGTACCATAATTTCCAAAAAGAGATTGCATACACTTATGCTAGGAGTTAGAAGATACCTCTTCTGTCATCTCAAAGCCAAGTGCCCTGTCATACGAGAAGTTCAGTGTTCACATATCTTACTCTAACCAACTTAGAAAACTTTGTACACAAGTTATGCAATAAATACCTCATAGCAACATTCAACTCTCTAGCATCAATAGTACCTGAAAAAGAAAACAAACTACCATATAAATATTAAAATTATAAACATAAACTGAAGCCAGAGATGACAGTAATAATATCATTACCTGAATTATCAGTGTCAAAGAGTTCAAATGCTTCTTTAATTTCTTGCTTTTTTTGTGCTGATATCCCATGATGTCGCCCTCTAGGCTTATCTATACGAGACTGCCCTCTATAGATTTTGGACTGATGAGGCAAAAGTGCACATGTGAAAGTCATAAGCCAAAAAAAGTACTTCAAGGAAATGATAGAGGAACTGAGTACATTTAATAGACATTTAAAACAGGATAGCAGAACATATAATTTGAGTGATCTGAACCTGACAAAATAAGAGATAAAAATGCATAATAATGCAACTCGGGATTGGTCATAAAGTCAATATTTATTCTGCAAAAACTCATCCATGATAATTAAAACATGTCCAAAAAAATTGAAACGCATGGTAGGAAGCAGATCTTCAACTTAACATTCCCCTCAATATAACACCAGCATATCCATTGCTAAATAGTAAAAAAGTTCATAGAGAAATAGCAGAAACTGTAACTAACAACAGAACCTGGAATAGCAACAACTACCAAATCATCTTCTAATTACTCGAGCAATTTGAAAATGATGGAGAACATATTAGATCAAATAGCCTTCCACACTTGATCCAAATATTAAAACTAAAACTGATATGTTCATTATGTGGAAACATCTAGACCGTATAAGTTCTCGAAAAAGCACGCACTTTAAATAATGAGGAACCAGTAAAAAGAAAATCCAGAGTTCAGACCCAAAAAAATTGGAATAGCGAATCCTCACAAAACTAAATCCATAACCGCGTGATCTAGATAACATATTGTTCCAATTCGTTCATTCCCAAAAGCACTGGCGCAGTAGCCTTGACCCCAATCAGAATAAAAGGAAATTATCTCCCGATTTTAATTATTACATAGATTCCATGAACGATCGATAGTAATCAAAGAGGCAAATTCATAGAAAAATAAACGCATATGTAAGAAATATTCGAATCAAACAGAGAAGAGGAGATTCGTGTTTCTCAGCAAAAGACTCGATTAAAAAAAAAAAAAGATGATTCATAGAGAAGTGACAGAATAGGCATCAAAGAAAACAAAACGACGGAGAATATAAGATTTCTATAAAAGAACAAACCATAGCTCAATTTTGCCGATCGACGAGATAAGCTTCGCGTGCAAGAAAATTCGTCGGGCAGAAGTGATTTGCCTGTTAGTATTGCACTCGCAGGTCGCACTGTTAAGCTTCGAACTTTTGGGCTTAACAACAACAACCGACCTCTCCGTTAGTTGGGTCCATTTGCTTGTGACCCACAACGCTGATTTCATTACGTCGATTCTCATATGGAATTATCAAGGAGTTAGTGGCAAACAGTTCCAACCAATCTTGCATAATTATAGCAACCAGTATCGTCCGGGGCTCGTAGCGCTAGTAGAACCTCGTATTAGTGGGCGACGAGTGGACAAAATTGACAAACAGCTAGGGTACGATTATTCTTTTCAAGTAGAAGTCGATGGATTTACCAGAGGATTATGGCTATTATGGAAAAAAGATTTGGCTGTTTCGATAGTGGTCGCTCACAAGCAACTAATCCACACCATAATCGAATATGCCTCCTACTCTTTTGAATTTACAGTAATTTACACCAGTCCCCAAAAGCCTACTAAAAAATTCCTCTAGCATCTATTAAGGGGTATAGGACAGACCGTGACTCGGCCTTGGCTTGTTGGTGGAGATTTCAATGTGAAATTACACGTTGGAGATAAACAAGGAGGGTCACCACATACGTCAGTCGTGTGTAAGGACTTTCGTGTGTGGGTCCAGGTGAGAGGTCTGTACGACTTAGGGTATGTTGGGTCCAGATTTACATGGTACAGGAGTACTGCTAAAGCACGCCTGGACCGTGCATTCGGCTCGTCAGATTGGCTCAAAGCCTTTCCTGACATAGCCATCCACCATCTTCCTTTTCTAGGCTCAGATCATCAGCCCCTGTTGGTACGCTTTCGTGGCCCCAGTCAGTATGCACCACAGCAACCCAAATTTCGTTTTCAAGCGGCATGGCTAGCGCATGCCAATTTTCCTTCTCTGGTAGGGGAAAAATGGCTCCCCTATGCTAGGTTGTTTACTGACTCCCTCTCTTAATTTTCACAACACCTAGAGATCTAGAATAAAAATGTTTTTGGAAACATTTTCCAGCGTAAACAATGTCTACTGGCCCGATTGGAAGGCATCCAACTTGCGATGCAACAGACGGAGTCCGAATCTTTGATAGCGCTAGAATTAAAGCTTAGCAGAGAGCTAGGCCAAGTCCTATGTAAGGAAGAGCTTTATTGGCATCAAAAAGCCCGATGTGATTGGATATCACAGGGCGATCGGAACACTCGATATTATCACATGGTGACAATAACTAAAAGGAGGAAGGTTTCGATTGGGAGACTCTATAATGCCAATGATCAGGAAATTACTGAGGCTGACCAGTTATGTACATTAGCTCGAAACTACATTGAACACCTCTACACGACTGACGACGTTCACACCCTGGGTTCGGACCGACTAGTAACTCACACTTATCTAACAGAGGACCAAAGTACCGAGTTAGCAACACCAATTCAGGCCACCGAAATCCATGCAGCGATGATTGAGATGAACCCTAATAAAGCGTCGAGCTATGATGGTTTTCCCGCGTTATTTTTCCAGATTCAATAGGCTACGATGGGCCCAGCAGTGAGTTCCTTTATCCAGAAAGTTTTCCGGGATGAGATCTAGGAATAAGAGCTCAACCAGACCATTTTAGCACTAATCCCCAAAGTCCCGTCCCCCAAGTATATCACCCAATTTCGCCTCATTAGTCTCTGCTCCGTGCTGTACAAAATCATCTCTAAAGTTATAGTTCAGCGCCTACAACCGCTTCTTCCCAAATTAGTGCAGAATACACAATGTAGCTTTATTCCGGGTAGGCAAATCATTGACAACATTATCATAGCCCAAGAAGTCATCCACTCTACACGGAAGAAGAAGGGCAAGATAGGGTATTTTGCCTTAAAGGTAGACCTGGAAAAAGCTTATGACCATATGAGCTGGAGCTTCATATAGCACACTCTGCAAGCGATCGATCTCCCCACTAGCTTCCTTTGGATCATTATGAAGTGCATTACTACGGTATCCATGCAAGTGGCTTGGAATGGACAGCTAACGGAGCCCTTCACACCATCCAGAGGTCTCCGCCAAGGGGACCCGTTATCTCTGTACATTTTCGTCCTCTGTATGGAACGATTGAGCCAAGTTATATCCCAAGCGGTGGGTCAAGGTAGATGGGAACCGTTCACATGGAGCGGAAGAGGGCCACCCATATCCCATCTTTTCTTTGCCAATGACCTGATCTTGTTTGGTGAAGCCACGGTCGAATAGGTGGCGGAGTTGTCGTCAATTTTGGAGACCTTCTGCACAGCGTCCGGCCAGCAAGTAAACCGGAATAAAACCCGTATCTTCTTCTCCCCGAATGTATTATTAAAACAAGCGCGTCACATCCACCATATTTTGCCTGTTCAACGAACAAATAACCTGGGCAAATACCTCGGGGTCCCTTTGATACACGAGCGCACGCGGAAAATTACGTATCAATACATATTGGATGGGGTGCATAAAAGAATAACCGGGTGGTGAGCTCGAGAATTATCACTAGGTGGCTGAGTTACGTTAATTCAATCCGTGATAGCATCAATTTCCATCTATACCATGTAAACGGTCTGGCTACCCAGATTTCTGTGTGATGAGTTGGAAAAAGCTATGAGGACGTTCCTTGGGGGTCACACCCTGAGCAGAGGTCAACCCATTTAGTAAATTGGGAAACAGTATGTCGCTCCAAGACCGCAGGAGGCCTTGGGATCCGACGCATTCGGGCACTCAATGACGCCCTCCTAACCAAATTGGGTTGGGCAATACTGACTAACCCCACTGCTTTATGGGTACAGGTCCTTCAAGCCAGGTACAAGTTAGGCCAACATCACATTCCAACTTCGCTTCCTAAAAAAGGGGCGTCGGTCGTCTGGCGGGGCATTGCTGATATATGGACTTATGTCTGTCAAGGCCTTCATTGGAAACTAAACAATGGGCATCGAATCACATTTTGGCTCGACCCGTGGCTGGACAAGTGGGGTCCACTAATATACGAAACACTGCCTCCTCCTCCGGACAGTATCTTGCACCTGACGGTTTCAGTCCTTATGGCAAGCGATGGCACCTGGAACTGGGCCATGATCACCCCATATCTGTCCCATCAAGTTTGCGGGATCTTAGCAGCAATTCGGACCCCTTTATCTGTTAAGGTCGAACATGGAATTACATGGGGTGCTGGCAACCACGACACGTTCACTGTAGCTTCAGCCTACGATTTAATCACTGTCTCCAGTACAGAGACCCCGAATCCAAATTGGCTTATCATCTAGAAGTGGCCCGGACCCCAGCGGATTTGATCTTTTATGTGGCTCCTAGCCAACAAGAAACTTTTGACCAACCAACAATGAGTTAATCGACACCTCACCACGAACAATGGATGTAGCTATTGTGGCCAGGTCGAGGACACTTTGCACGTGTTTCGAGATTGTTGCCGAGTTCAGGACTTCTGGCATAACCTGATGTCTAAACGGCAGTTGACGGTGTTCCTCCAATGGCGGCTAAATTATCAGACTATGATAAAATAATTTTTCTATCTGTAAAATGGGGGGAAATAGACAGGGTTAGCCGGACGTAGGACATCCCGCCAACAAATTTGGCGGGGTCTAAACCAACCCGCCACTCCTGTTGGCGAGATGAAACATGTGGACCAACGTTTCCACCCCGCCATACAGGATGGCAGGATGGGAGGCCACCCCGCCATTAAGAATGGCGGGGTGGGCTGCAAGCTTTGCAGCCTTTATCAGTCCACCCCGTCATTCTTAATGGCGCCCCTGCAGCCTACTCTGCACCCTTGCCGAGCCCCTACCACCCTGCCATTCACAATGGCAGGATGGGTAAGAGCCAGCAATAATGCTGGCTCTCTCCACTGCCTTATATAAGGCAGAAGCACCAAAGGTCTTCGATGCTTCTTTAAATTTGCTTTCTTCAGTGCTTCTTCATCATCTATTTTGCAGGTTTTCATTTTTGCGGTTGGCATTGCTTCATCTTTTGCTTGGTGTTGCTTTAGTTTTGCTAGTTTATCAACGAATCAACTAGCATTTTTTGCTCTTCTTCAACAAGTATACCAACATTCTTTAGTCTTCTTCAAGGTTTATTATTTCATAATCTATGTTTTTTAATATATAATGTTAATTTTTAGTAAATATGTTTTTTTATGTTAGATATTTGTGATATTTTTTATTTGATATTTTATTGTTAAATGACCACATACTCTTCAAGGTTTATTATTTCATAATCTATGTTTTTTAATATGTAATGTTAATTTTTAGTAAATATGTTTTTTTATATTAGATATTTATGATATTTTTTATTTGATATTTTATTGTTAAATGACCACATAATTATTTGTAGATTAGTTAGTTGAGGCCGATAAGTATATTAAATTTAAATAATATATGAAGTTACAAATCATGTTGCCTTTTCTCTTTTTATGTCATGGATTTAAGAGAATTAATTAGTAGTGCGTTAATAATAT
>JAOSBN010000179.1:5671713-5708088 GCA_027563595.1 Erythroxylum suave | reverse complement strand
TATTAAAAATTTGAAATTATATTATTGTAATATTTTAAATACTTTGTATTATTCTTATTTTAATATTTGCATTATGATGATTGTCCTTTTTTATATTAATTGTGGTTATTATTTATATTGAAATATTTAAAAATTATAGTCATTTTTATTAAATTATTAATTGTGATTATTATTTATTATTAAGATTTTTGGAAATAAGATTGATGTAAACTTGTAAGCAGTAAACTGTACAGTATATAACTGTACAATATATCAGTGGATTATTTTGCAAATTTTTAAAATTTCAGGGACTATTTTATAAATATAAAAAATTGTCCGGTACCGATACAGTATCATACCAGAACTGAATCCAGTACCTAGTCCGGTACGGTATTCGCAACATTGTTTCATACAACAGAAGTTTCTACGAATTTGATTTTATTATTTGATTATGACTTATTAATTATTTATTTATTTTAAAATTACTATTATAAAATATTTAATAAATTCAATAAATTACCGTTATAAAAATTACACAATAGTGGGAGAGATAATGTAAGAACAAAATAAACAAAAGCTGTAATTAAAAGATAAATATCATTAGGATATGTAATATCACCAATGACCTCATGGTAATTTTACAGGTGTGGGTCTAACTATTTAGTTGATCAATAGGGAACAAGAGGGCCATTTGCCTTTGATCTCTATACTCCCCTCCCAAACATTATTGGAATGGACTGTGCAAAAGCATTTTCTAGTAACATAGAGGATCGTATGCGAGACGGAGCGTAGCTAACCTACACTCACTACCGTTGATTTCAATTGCATATCTTGATTTCTTTAGCATGGGACCCAGCCAACCCTATCTTCTCATCACCACGACCCCTTTTTTTCTTGTTCTCATCACATTTCAAGAGAACTCCAAACAGCTTCGGACCCTCACCACAGCTACCATTTTCGTCGTCATCGTCAACATCATCGTCATCGTCATCGTCATCGTCATCACGGTTCACGCATGCCCCACCAGCCAGTTCACCATGACTGGACCCAGAGCAACTTCCGTTCCGCATTAAGCGATTGATCTGATCGGGCCCCACATTCACGTACTTGGTCAAGAAAGCCATCAGCTCCTCGCATTGCTTCTTGGCTTGTGCCAGCTGGGAGCTCAACATTTCGTTGTCTTTCTTTAACTTCTTGTTCTCCCCGGACAAGTCCGCCAATTGGGTCATCTTTGCCACCGTCTCCACCGACCCAAGGTTCTTTGAATCAGGAGATGAAGTCGATGTCGAACCCATGTCCTCGCCGGAGTTTGAATGCAACGAACCACCGCCTACTGCCAATTTAGCGGCTCCACTCCCTTCGGTCAGCGTCCCGGTTACCGCTTTCCGACGACGAATTTCGGACAAGAGCTCTCTCCGTCCTCGCCGGAAATTATCGTTCGCGAATTCCCATTTGTCAGGCACGATCTTTCTGAATCCCTGCCAATTAACAATAAAAACACCCATCTTTTCTTATTGATATCAAACTCAACTATTAGAAAAACAATCGAAACCAACCAATTACTAAATTCTTACCCACGGAGTTAAAACTTCAATAATATTCAATAACGTATAAAATTAAAATAACGGGATCTATAAGTCAATCACATGGAGTAAGATTGGACTTTGGTGTCTATATTCTTGTTCATAGTTTCCACAAAATCCAATTCGGACAAGGATCCATACTTTTGTTTCACATTCGGGGCTTGGTAATAAATTGGCGCAGCCAACGACAAGAAGATCTTGTTTGGGATACGGAATTGGACTTTTACGGGATTCCAGTCTATCTACGCAACTGGAAATTCTATTTAATTTCGTAGGCTCAATTAAAGGCACAGCTCATACATGTAACATATTCCATTTAGGGTAAAGATGGTCAGCGCGAAATTGTATCTTATCAAATTGCATCTTTTAATAGACAGCAAGAGCAGTACGAGTCATGTTTTTCTAAAAGACTATTGCGAGCCGTCAGACATGTATTAGTAGTCAAACCCAACAAATATGAGCCTTATAGGCCAAGATATGGAAATATAGCCTATTCATTAGTCATACTCTTGTCTCTTTTCTTTTCTTTTCTTCGATTGCAACTTAAAATAAGAAGATTCGTGGTAACTTTAAACTTAAACCCACGTTTGAAGGAAGACTTTTTAGGTACATAAACTAAAGTTCTAAATACGACATTAACATCAATAGAACATTGATTTTTGATATTTTACGTTCCTTGTATTTATCCTCATCAAATAAGTTGTCGACTACGGAATACAATTCTAAAATCAACAGAATACAACTCATGTACACATGATTAAATTAGCATCAATAATTGATTCGCTTCTATCAACAACCGTACTATAATTTATTTGTTCAACTTCAAAGCATAATTTCTATCAAAAGTCGTAAGTTTTTTTATATTTATAAACCAAAAAAAAAGAATTTTCAATAATAATTATGCTATAAGGTTCTTATATATATGTATATTACTGAACTCTCCAAATACGACAGTTGTCTCAATACAGTTTTGTCCTTATCTGCGATCGAATACGAGTTATAGACAGTTATGCCCCTTACCTAATCTTAGTTGCCAAATATAACATCGCTAGATACGAACTTAAACGCTTCTAGATGCAACTAACTTACCATAATAGAACAAAGAGTCTTCTGGCAATAGAGTCCTGAACTACCGTCCTACCCACCATCGACGTTCACATCCGAAATAGGATTCTAATGTCTACACAGATTTGTTCAGTTACCAGGAAAATCCGGGGATTCATTTGACACTAAAATCTCCCTTACTCATGACGGCTACACAAGAAAACAACCAAGGTGTGGTTCTTGACCTAAAGCTATCATAACGTTCCAAAGTGGTGTGGTTTAAAATTGAATCAAGACAAACATAGGAACAAACAACATGAAACTGAACAGAGGTGGGTGGGACTTACATAGGTGTTGAGCTGGCGAACAAAGCTGGAGAAATTGTTGTGCTTGAAATAGTTGGGAAGCAAATCCCTGGCAAAGTCTGCAGTTTTCCAGACAACAAAAGTGGAGCCAGTCTCGTTCCAGGATATCACATCGTCGGTGGTCGGATCATCCACCAACTGGTACGTTTTTGTCAGAAACGGCGCAGGAACAGACCGTTGGGCCATTTCTTTCTGACCTAAACGGCCAAAAACAACACAAGAGCCTAACAACAAAATATTCAAAGGTCTAAAAAGAGAAGATAACAAAGAAATAAGAAGGAACCGAAAAAGAAAAAAAAGAGTTGGAATATCTGGATCAGACTGATCAGCAACTAAAAAGCAAGAGCGCGGTGAGAAACTCCCAGCCCCAACAATAAAAACCGGAAAGGAAACAGTTAGAGCAGACGAGATCAGACTCAGAGAGCTTCTTGTTATCGACTTCCATGGATGTTCAGGAAGAAAAGGTTGAGGGTTGGTGCCAATAGAACACACAACGCAATGACCATAACTTTCTTTTTAAAGAGAATGGACCCTCCCTAGAGTGGAGAGGTATAAATTTCCCCTCAGGTTTCGTGTACGAGACGTTTATAATAAAAGAGCGAGTTGTATTAAAAAAAAAACAGAGAGAGAGAGCAACGTGGAGTTCTAGAAATTCTGAGAAAGAACACAGTATTACTGCTACTACAACTGTAGCATTGAACCAAAAGCCTCTCCACAACGCATCCACACGGTGCATCCACTTAGTTCCGATCTTTAATTACTTTCCTGACGATAATGATATGAGAGAGAGATAGACTTCTCATATTTATTTAACGAAGAATATTCAAATAGGGACTTGATACGTGGAGATTGTTCTTGGTTGTTTCTATGAGACGGGAAGCTTCCAATATGTTACGGGTTACTCTCCTTCCTTGTATATCAACTCATGGCCTTTTTCGGCTTCTTTTTCGCTTTTTCCTAAGAAAAGAAGAAGAAGGAAGAAAGAAAAATAAACAATGACGAAACCCTTCTGTCTCTTTCCTATTTTCAACACCCACCGTCTTCTTCGTAAGGTTCCGTCTTCTCCTTGTCTTTGTAACAATTTCATCTTCCTTATGTTCTTTCTGGAAACTTTCTGTGCAGTTGAAAAATCTAACCGCATTTGCCTAATTGTGGTTAAGATGTTAATTAAATAAATTATAAAAGTTAACGAGTTGTGCGAGTTGATGTACTTCTCTTTTATTTAATTATTCTCACAGTTTGCATACTTAAATGTGCAATTAGTCCTCCATTTTGCTTCCAAAGTTTGATTAACGCGATTTGACTGATAGCTACAAACTTTCTCAATTGAAAATATTATAAAAATGCTAACCAATTGAATGAAACCAATTAGAAGAACGACTATTAATTGATGTATGTGATCATCTTTTTGTTTTTTGAAAATTTAATGAATTGCATTAAATATAGGAGAAATTAATACAAAGTTACAATGTGGACTAGCCAGTTAGCCTATAATTAGTTACAAAAAAAACAGTTGCTAAAACTGTACAAAAAGAAGAATAAGAAAGATATTGAGGTGGTACTTTGGTTAATCAATTTGGGAATAGATTAACCGAGAAGGAATGAAAAGTGAGTGGTTAATTGTTGATTATCATTATATGAGTAATAGTTTGATATCCCACTTTTGGAGAATCTTCTATACTTTCCATTTATTAGAGGAATGAAACTCATTTTTTAGTAGTAGTTCTTTTTTTAAATATTTGTAATACTAATTAATTAAATACAATTAATTAGAATATAATTAATTAATCAAAATATAATTCATTATTAATTAAAATAATTAATTGATTAATTATAATATTGTAATTAATTAATTAAAATATTGTAATTAATTAAAATATAATTCATTCACTAATTAAAATATTGTAATTAATTAATTAATTAAGTAATTACAATATAATTAATTAAAATATAGTTCATTAATTAATTAAAATATTGTAATTAATTAAAATATAATAAATTGCAATATAATTAATTAAAAATAATTATAGTTGCAATATAATTAATTAAAATATTGTAATTAATTAGTTTCAATATAATTAATTCAAATATAATTAATTAATTAAAATATAATAAATTTTTATTTCTCAATATTTTTTACAAACAAATCAATATCAATTGTAATAGTAATCATTCATTTTTCTGAATCAATCATTATAATTATAATGATAATATACATTCTCATTCCTTACTATATTCATTCTCATTCTTATTATCATTCTCCTATGTCAACCAACCTCCCCATAATTTCAACTTATAAGTGCCATCTATTTTTCATATCCGTGGAAAGAGTAAGCTAAACATTCTTAGCCACAACAACTGCTTTGATCCAATTAATAGTCCTGTCTACTAAATGGTATTTCTCTTCCTCCTTGTGTGTAAAAATTCTGTAGTTTCGTTCCTTTCATAGTGTATAAATGGCAGTTGTAAGAGCAACTTTAAGAATTGTATCGTTGGGTATATTCTGTTTTGAATGACAGATGAACAAATTTAGTGTTTGCTTCCAATCGTACAAGAAGTTGCCCATTAAGATCAGATGTAGAATCCAACTTTAGACTGCTTTAGAGGACCTACGTAGAAAAAAGAGGTGGTCGGTCCATATCTTACCCTTCCAGCTTACATAAAACACAAGTAGTATCAACGTTGTCATGCCATTAACAATTGATTTTGAGCTTGTTTCTAATCACCAACTAAGTGATAATAGAGGCTTTCGGATTCAAGGAGTTTCTCAAGAGATCAAGATCAAACCAAGAAACATAAGGAAGACCTTTAATAAAAAGTTGATGGCAAGATTTGTTTGAAAATTGACCATTTGGACTGAGAGTCCAAATGATTTCCTCTGGAGTAGATAAGTTATAGTCAGCTGGTGGAGGAGTTGCACAAGATTATGAAAACTCTGGATATGTCCATTCTATTCGCCATTGCAGATCAGAGATGGGACTTTTAAGATTCATAAGTATAAGATTTTCTTATTTTCTTAATGAAAGTTTTGATAAGTTTCATTAAAACATAAATTACAAGGTAATGATATCTCGTAAGGTTTAATTGTTATCTTTCTTTTCCCATAAAAATTTAATAAGAAAATAGATGATTTTTATTGGACAGATAATATTGTAATTATATTATACTCTTCATGAAAATACTTCTCAACTAGGTTGGTTGAATGACAATTTTAAAATTATTCTTTAATATTTATTCGAAAGTTACTTTCAAAGTTGCCTTCAAATGTAAAGTGATGTGAAATTAAATAATCAAAATAAATAATAAAATATATATAGTTAATTAAAGTATGTATTTATTTGACCTAAAACTTAAAGTTGAATTTCAATTGAAAATAAATAAATGAGATATGGTAATTTTTTAATTATTATATCAATTCACAAAAGAACGATTATGATGTTCAGATGTGATTTTTTTTCAAGCTATATAGACATATTTATACCATATAAAATTCATATTAATTGTCTTTGGAAAACTAAATTACTAAAACTTCAATCCAACAATCAAAGATTCTTGGAAATTGTTTTACCAATGTACGTCAAAACTAGCAAGAGTAGATAGGGCTCCACAATTTGAAAATGCTGTGTTACCTAAATGACTATTATGGCATCCGCATTTCGTAATATAACAGTAGGTGGAGACTAGCCAACTTAGAGAGGTAGCTTTCTGAGACCAACGTAACTTCTTCCATCGTTGAGCAATTCCTCCAAGGATACTGATATTTTTCCAAGAAGTTGGCACTCCACCCGGCCATTGTTGGAAATTATGTCGCTTGAGCATACGGAAAAGAGACGTCACTGATCAAACAATTCGATAGTCAATAAGTACTTTGCATGAATATCAAAATAATTATTGTCCTAACTTTGCAGTAGGGTCACAAGACAATTGTGTCAAATTTGATTAATGTCACAATCTAAGTGGCTTTTGTCATTTATAGACTAATCATTCAAGGTTCTGAAATGTTATTCACTAACTATTGTTAATTAGAGAATGTCCAATGTCCAAGCTTGGATCAATGCGTTGAAATAAAGATAAAGAGTCCAACCACAAACGTTGAATTTATATGATACGATTTTTCATCAAAATATTTCAAAAAAAAAAACTTTAATAAAATAATACGCAGCGCAGTTTTCAAAAAAATTGTGAACTCCATAATTGATTTAAGGTAAGGTACGATAGAAGACATAATATTTTCCTCTATTTAAGGGCTTCAAAATTCTTCCTACCTATCTTTTAAACAAAATCGAGTATAATTTATAGCTATATTATCATCATAGATGAAATGTGTAGAGATATAAGTATATATTCATAAAGTATCGATTTCACCCGTTATGTTTTTGATGCAACAATTGCTACAGTTTTTTGCTTTCATAGAAGTTCTGGCTACAGTTATTTTTTTTAAAAAAAAAAAATACTTGAGGGACCTATTAATAGGTCAAATACAAAATTACCCTTATAGGGTCAAAATGAGAGACTGTCGGTAGGTTCGGAAATACCATATTGGATCCTAGAAAAAGAACATAGGCGCTAGTTGAAGTTCTGTCATCTTGATTGCCTCGCCAATTAACATCAAAGCTGGACGGCAGTTGATTTGTTTACCGATAAGCTTTTAGTTAAAGGCGATATGAGCGAAATATGAAATTCAGGACACTGTGCTATACCGAATTAGGAAGAAAGGATCCCCTTTTTGGAAAGCGCTCGACGATGTGTGGGATAACCTTTATGCAGGCTTAGATTGGACTTTGGGAAGTGGTAATCTGGCCCACTTTTGGATCGATAAATGAGCATCCGTTGGCAACTTATGCGACGGATGATATTCCAGAGGATAATTTGACCGCACCTGTAAGTGCGTTTATTCAAGTGGACGGAAGTTGGAGTTGACGCCTGTTTTCTACGTGGCTTCCGATTGGTATTCTTATGAATCTCACTTCAGGGTTGATTCCTCTATCAGGGGTAGGAGCGAACGAATTTAATTGGGAACATTCAGCTAGGACCTGTTTTCAGTTAAACAACATATGAAGTATCAATGGAGGATGAAGCGCACACACTAATAAATGAGTTGACGTGGATATCGAAGCGGAAGGTCTGGAGAGGATTAAAATATTTTTGTGGTTAGCAGCCAAGAAACGGCTCCTTACACAATGGGAGCTAGCTAAAAGCCATGTAAATCAAGATACTAGATGCCAAAGGTGTGAGGAGGATATGGAGACGTTGATTCATGTTCTACGGGATTGTCGCTGGGCAAAAATGGTTTGGAATCAACTATGTCGATGCCTCTTTGGATTGATTTTTTCTCGTTGTCTTTTAAAGATTGGCTACAAGAAAATCTAACTAATAAATAGGGTATCCGTGAGAATGGACAATGGGAAATCTGTTTTGGAGTTGTAATTTGGAGAATATGGAACTGGAGAAACACGCATACGTTTCAGAACCAAGACCAGATCCCATCAGTGCAAGTCAAAGATATCTAATACAGAGTTTATGAGATTAACGTAGTCCATGAAAAATGTTTCCTTAGCCAGACCAATGTCCAACAGGATAGGGAGAGGACATGGTAGCCTCCTCTGCGTGGTTGGATGAAATTGAATGTGGATGGAGTTGTCAACCCCAATAATGGAGTTTCTATAGTTGGGGGCTGATAAGAGACCATAATGGAGTATGAATTAGGGGTTTTGCTATAAATATGGGTAGGGGATCCATTCTTAAAATTGAGCTTCTGGGAATGTTTCATGGCTTGTATTTTGCATGGTGGCATGGAACAAGAAATGTGGTGTTGGAAACTGATTGTGAAGTAGTCATTAACCAGGTGCCACATGAAGACATCGTTAGTGGATATAAGTAGTTAATATATAGTATCAAGGAGCTTCTTGGTTGAGAATGAAGAGCAAGTATCCAATATGTGCGTAAGGAAGTCGATTGTTGTGCGGATTTTATTACGAAGTATGCTCATATCCTTACGTTGGGCTCTCATGCCATGCTCAGTCCTCTGCTTGGGTTGGGAGAGCTACTGGTGTCGGATGGTAGATTTCATCCTAGTGGTGAGTAGGCCCTAGGTTGTTTGCCTCCGTCCAATAAATAAATAAATAAATAAATAAATATATATATATATATAAAGATAGGTCAATAGTTGAACGAACGTCAAATAATGCAAAAGGCCTTGAAAGCAATACAATGAGTGGATTCGGGGACGGTGCATTAATTGAGAAAGTTTATTAATAGAAAAACCTAAATCCAATCTTGATAAGTACTGAAGAGCACCAATAATTCGATGATAGGCACTAGCATTAACAGATTTATTGAGCATGGACTTGATTAAAGATGAAGAGGCACTTAAAGGAGTAGCATCCTCTTTACCTTCATACATATTTCCACATACAGGTAACTTCTTAATGTAATAATGATGAGTACGAAAAAGACCATCCTTGTAAGGAATTACCTCAATTCCCAACGAGAAAAAGAAGAAGGCTTTTGGATAGAGAGTTTGGTAGCTAATTGAGTACTAAATGAATTAAGAAATTTTGAATCATTACCCGGCCTAATGAGAATTTCATTGATGTATGTCAAATATCATGGTGCCACTTCGATAAAATAACAAAAAGTGATCATTATGAGAATGTGTACAACTAGTAGAAACCACAAAAGATCTCAATGCAAGATATTAAGCTCAGGCAGCCTGCTTAAGACATAACAAGCATTCTAAATTTTACAAACATATGATAGTGCAAAAGAATATATAAAAACAGGAGGTTAAGTCACATAAACTTCTTCTATAATTGATATATGAAGAAACACATTACTGACATCTAACTATGATATACATTAACCTTTAGAAACTATAATGCTCAAAACATTCCTAATTGTCATAAGTTTTACAACAAGGCTCAAGATATTTATGAAATCAATATAGGGTCTTTAAAGAAAACCTTTAGGAATTATTCTCACTTTATAGCATTGAATTGAGCCATCTGAATTTGTTTTAACCCTAAAACATTTGTAACCAATGATATTAAACTGAGATTGAGATGGAACTATCTCTCATACACAGTTTCAAATCAAGCATCATATTAAAGAGATATAACCTTATGTCAATAGTGATCGTTTATAGCTTGAGTGATAGTATTTGGTTCAACTAATGGTGGAATTAAGTGTTTTGGGGATAGTAAGAGTTCTTTTTTTGGTTTTAAAGATATATTTTTAAGATCAGGTAACCACATTGTGAGTTTGTTGAGTTTGTTAAGAGGAAGAATTAGACCAGATAGATATTTTAGTTTCAGTTGATTATGCATTTGAATTAGTTAGGGAAGACATATGAAGAAAGAAAGTAGGTAAGATATTGGAGAGATAGGTACAAACTCTAAATTAGTAAAAGAATTCACAGGGATAAAAGAAGGAGTTGAGTCAAAACTTATATTAGGAAAAGAATATCAATGAGAAGAATTTGAAAAAGAGTAGGAGTCTTAATTTTTTTCAAAAAAATAGTTGTTTGATGACAAAAAACATATTGTTGAAATGTTACATGTTATAAAGTATACAATTTATACAACATGAAATCAAGACATAAAAATTCACTTTGATGTAAGGAGTAACTGGTAACAAAAATAAGGCTTCGATTAAGGTTTAAGTTTGGATTTAGGATAAGCCCTTAGCTAAGGATAACAAAGACAACCAAATGTTTTAAGACTCAAATAATTTGGAGAAACATGAAAGAACTCGGTATAAGGTGATTGAAACCAAAGTAGCAACTTTGGAACACTATTAATGAGATATATGAATAGGTTGTCGAAGCCCTCAAAATTAATTTTTGACTCGCTAAACTAATGTAGTAGTCGTAGAACCAGGTTGATTCTCAAGAAAACCAAATATTAGTTTTTAATTTCAATTGATAAAACATAATCGGAGTTTATGATTAGTTAACTAATAAGCTAAAATTAACGTACAAGAGATCAAAATAAACTAACTGAGTATAAAAATGAGAAATTCAATTTTACCTAACTCAAATTTAAGGGAAGGATCTCAACAAATTATAACTCTAATCATCGTTCTAAAAAGAATAATTTTTTACAACTCAAGCCTTTAATTTGAAGCCTATCAATAAAGATATAATAAATCTTAATTTTTCTAAATTAATTTATTCAAACCTAGCATTCAAATCAAAACTTATTATTAACTGATTGGGTATCATAACATTCCATATCAATAAAATGATAGTAATAAGCTTACAGAAAAATAAATTAAATAATTGAAAAAGATATAACTATTCAATTTGGTTTTATTGTTTCTCATAAATTAGATATACAAATACATAAATAACCTACTTGCTACTTTTACCACTTGTTTATGATAATTACGGATTGATGAACTCATGGATAATAGTAAAACAATCAAGAGTGAATCAATTTGTCAGATCAATCAATATTAATTACTTGTGAAATAGAAGAATAAGAAACAAGAAATATTTAATTTAAATACTTGTAGCTTTGGAAGGTTTTTGTAACATCCCGTTACCTATGTTACGACTAGAATAGTAACTTAGGAGAAATTTCTGAGAAAATTAGGAAAATGCATGTCAAGCATAAATTAATTGTGACATACACATTTTTCTTACACATTCATATGACTGTACATGCATTCATTGACATTTTTGGGTATAATTGAGTTAGCAGATGTGATTAAATGTGTTTTGGCAATTGTGGGATTATTTAGGGTATTTTGAAAATTTTGGTGAATTTTTGAAAAAAATTGATTTATAGACCATTTATATAGTGACACGTGGCAATAATATATATGAGACATTTTCCAAGTTGTATTGTGATAAATGGGTTGCGTCTGTTGTGATAAGTGGATGTTGGGTTAAGTGACACGAAAATATCATGCAAAAATCCACGAAGTTGGTTCTGAGAAAATAATTACTGTAGCTTTTGGATCACCGAAAGCATTCTCTACTTTGTATTTTTGTCCCTCGTTGGTTGTCTTTGTAGCTGAAACAAGTGAGTAACTTGATGATGTTTTTATAGTGTAAAAATATACATGCATGCATGGGTTTGAGATTTGAGGTCGCAGTATTGAATAATTTAAATGATGGGTTTGAGAATTAGGAATTGTTTTCAATTGATTTGAATGGATTCTGGATTGAGAAATATGTGTTTCTGTTATGGTTTAGAAGATTACGTAAATGGTGATTCACTGTTCATGCATGGAAAATTTATGAAGTGTTAACAAAGGTGAGTTGAATGAGTTTGGATTTAAGGGAAAAGTTTAAATGTTGCAATGTTAAGGACAAGTGTATTTAAATGCAAATTTTATGTTGAAATGAGATTTTTTCTGTAAATGGGTAAGTAAAAAAAATGAGAGAGTGCTCGAATTAGTGTTTAAATGAATATTCTCTGTTTTTGGTGTTAGTGTGAAGTCTTATATTTTGATCTGTTATGGATGCTTTTAAACTATTATAGGAATTAATAAAGTGAAATGTGTTAAAGAACTTAAAGAGTTGTGTATCTGATGATAGTATGAGAATTGGAAAAAGAGCTGTGTATCTGATGATAGTATGAGAGTTGGAAAATTACAGTAGTGTGAGAAAGTGAAAATGACGGTCGAATTTGTGATGTTTGAAGTTTAGGATTGTTTCTGAATTGTTTGGAAGTTTCAGTGAGCACAGAAAAGCATAATAGATGATTTACAAGTGATTAAGTTGGAAAAGGATTGAGAAAAAAAATTGGGTTTGGTGAAGAAGATGAAGATTTGCGTGCTAGAGAGAGAAAAGGTGGTAGTTGCATGTATAGGTTATGAACTAGAGTATTTCATTGAACAATCCTAAGTCTTTTGGCTATAACTTTTTCATCAGAACTCCAAATGACTTGAAACTTAGATCAATGGATTCCTAAGACATTTTCCTTTCTCTCCATAAAAATTTAGAGCTATCTGAATTAAATTGAAAGTGATTGATAGGATGAAAGTGTGGAAGTTTGCTGGAATGTTATGAACTGAAAAATTTTCATGAACATGCTTCGGTATTCTGATTCTAACTTGATCTGTAAATTTCCAAATAAGTTGATTCTTACTTCAGAGTAGACTAGAGACATAAGTATACAAATTGCTTGAAGAAATCAAATTTTGATTCTGTCTCTAGGACTTTCAAATTTGGCATGAAACTGCATCTTAGTTTAGGCTATAGCATTACCAGGGACAGAAATCATATCCTATGGTTATTGAATAAACTGTATTGGTGTATGCTGATTTAGATTGAGGTGTCTTCACCAAAGTTGTATCTTATTCTCTTAGATTTAAATTGGTATAAATTTTGTAATTTTTGGATATTTGAGATGAAAGATATGAGTTGTACAATTCGGGGGTATGATCATATACTAGCCAAATGTTCAAATATACGTAGTTTGTGGTATTGTAAGCATAACTTATAGTATAATGAATCAAATTAGATGATCTTAGAGTCATTAGAAACTTAAGACATTGTTCAACAATTGTCCAGAAGAAAGTGTTGCCTAATTTTTCCATTTACTTTATCAGATTTAGTATGCAAAATTGACCCGTATGTATATTAGAAGAAAAATCTGAAGTGGCCAATGAAATGATGAAATTGTTTTGACATTGTTTTGTTTGGTCCAGTTATAAATATACATGGTATTAATGAGGGATTTGATATCTGAATGAATTGTTGATAAGTATCACAATAAAGCACCCCAGAATTGTCATTGAACATGTATTGTGCATATTTTATATAAGTACATGTGCATAAAGGAATACTTACATTAGTGCAAAAATGTGATATATTGTAAATGTGTTGTATGTTTTAGAGGAGCACATCGGACACCAGTTGGACATTGCCGAACCATCCACGCAATAGCTTCTTGGAGCGTACTGTGACTCAACCTAGATGAATTTCCTATGATTGATTTAATTTGATTTGTTAAGCTTCCAATTATTGAACTATTATGATTGTTTCTGAATTCCGAACTTGAAGTTCGAGGAGTATATATTTAGGACTGCATTAGAAGTGTTCTGGCTTGTTTGATAATTCTAGTTGTATTATGCTATGTGAATTCTCAACAAAAATTGAATGTCAGACTTGAGTCCGATGATTATGAAAATTTGACTGTGCTTTATATATGATTGTGATAAGTGATAAATTCTGAATTGATGCATTTCATAAAATGCATACTCAAATAAAGACGTTGTGACCGGAGTAGTTGGTATCAAGCGCTTGCACGTAAAGCTTTGCTCCGTGATATATGATTTGGCACGTATAGCTATGCTCCGTGATGTGTGTTTCTGAATGAGCCTAATGGACCAGTATTTGTATATGTGACAAGCACTCGGTCACAACATTAATAACAAATGTGGAGTCTCATATGCATCTGTATGTGTTTATATATGATCTAATTCACATTGATTAAATGATGTGCCATAACAGTGTGAGTATTTGAAATATTCATGTTCTGTATGAATAATTGTGAAATGTGTGATTTGTGTATGTGAATTCGGTGGAATCATCAATGATGGTTCACTCATTGAGTTCGCAAAACTCATAAAAATTGCAACGTGATTTTTCAGGTATGAGATAGGAGACTTAGTGTTTATTCTGAATTAGAAGAACGTTTTGGACTAAGTTATGACTCAGAGATTTGTCAGCTGATGTCATAGAGTTATAGCTTTTATTTTGTAGTTTTTTCTAGAATCTGTATGAGGTTTTTTAAATATTCGTCTAATGAAAATAGTGTAGACTTTGTGAATGAATGCAATGAATGGTTTTAAAATTTGATGACTTCTAATTATGTTAGATGATGCCATTTGTAAGTTGGATTTGTTTTGCTCTAACATGCCATTATTATGAGATATGTACTTGAATATTCTTGAATGTTTGGGTATATATCTTGTGGTAGTGGGATGTTGCTTTTTTGGTATCAGAGTACGGTTTCACATCTTTAGGGACAAATAGGAGTTGAGATATGATAAATAGTGAGATATTCAGACAGTGATCACATTTTTGTTTATTATAGGTCACCTTCCATAGAAGATCCAATTGGTGAGTCAACTGACATGGAGCCTGTAGGAGTCAACGTAAAGTCTCCTGTACCTGAGTTTGCTCAGATGCCTCCAAAAATTCCGGAAAGGCGAGAAAGAAGATATGATAAATTGAGGAAGCAAGGGGCTGTGGACTTCTACATAAGTACAGACCCAGTTGAAGCAGAAGGGTGGTTAGAGAGAATTGGACGAGTATTCGACCAGATGGACCGTGAGGCAGATGAAAGATTCGATTATGCAGTCTCATTACTACAAGGTCCCGCATACCAGTGGTGGAAGATTATGCCGAGCAATACCACCAGACCTTGTAGTTTAACTTGGGAGGATTTTTTGAGAGTCTTCCGAGAGAACTATATGCCGAAGATTTACACAGAATGGAAAATGAAAGAATTTTTAGACCTGAAGCAAGGCAGGCTCACAGTGACAGAGTATGAGATAAAATTCAACGAGCTAACGGGGTATGCAACTGTATTGATCCCAACAGAGGAAGATAAATGTAGGTGGTTTGAGAATGGTTTGAACATGGACATCAGAACGATACTGAACATTTCTAATTTGGACAGTTTCACAGAACTTCGAGTGGCCTCAATCAGAATTGAACAATTGTTGAAGGATGGTCAGGGAGAGCACAGACAAGAGGTTTGGGGTAAGAGGCAGGATGAAACTCAGGCTGATTCTGACAAAAGCTTCAAAAAGCGCCAAAACAGATTGTCTTGATTCCAGTCTAGATCGAGACAATCTGGATCCCGATCGAGGGGTGGATTTGTACAGTCTGGCAGGGGTAGAGGACAAATGTCCTCCAACCAGTCTCAAGAACTGCTTAAGTGTGAGCATTGTGGTAAAAAGCATGGCGGTGAATGTAGGTGGGAAACTAGAGCTTGTCTCCGTTGTTGCTTGTTAGACAATATGATCAGAGATTGTCCTGAAATGTTTAGATCACAGCCTGGAGTTAGAGGAGGAACAGTGATTGAGGCATC
This sequence comes from Erythroxylum suave, assembly GCA_027563595.1. NCBI lineage: Eukaryota > Viridiplantae > Streptophyta > Magnoliopsida > Malpighiales > Erythroxylaceae > Erythroxylum > Erythroxylum suave. The sequence continues at coordinate 5,692,065 of JAOSBN010000179.1, read as the reverse complement.
AGTATAGCAGAGCAGAGCTGGTAGATCTACACATAGAGGCAGAGGTAGAGGCAGAACTCAGTCAGTAGGGGCCAGTGTGAGGACTGAAATGTGGAGTAACCAACCATAATCTCAGGTCAGGGTCTACGCCATCACCAAACAGGAGGCGCAAAACTCCCTGGATGTGGTAGCAGGTGTGTTGAATGTTTTTTCATTTTGAAGCATATGCATTGGTAGATCCAAGATCTACACATTCATTCATCACGTCGCATCTGGCATCTCAATTGCATTGCGAGAGAGAGATACTAAAATGTGGGTTAGAGGTGAGTACCCCAGTGGGTAGCACAACATTGATTAGTGAGGTATGTAAAAGGTGCATAGTTCGGATTGATCAGGCAAAGCTAGAAGCTGATCTGATTGTATTGCAGTTAAAGGAAATTGATATAATTCTTGGCATGGATTGGCTTACCGCTCATCGGGTTGTGTTGAATTGCTACACCAAGGAGGTAGTTCTTGAATCTCCCAACCAGCCGAGAGTGGTGTTTTGAGGAGTTAGTCAGGAAGTGCCAGCCCGACTAATTTCATTTATGAGTGTGCTGAAACTGATCCGAGGTGGATGTGAGGCTTATCTGGCCCACGTAATTGACACTCGGAATGAAAAAATCATTCAGGATATTCCAGTTGTTAGGGATTTCCTGGATTTGTTTCTTACAGAATTACCGGGTTTACCCCCAGAAAGGGAGATGAAGTTTACTATAAACATTATTCTAGGTACCGCTCCTATATCAATACCTCGACATAAGATGGCACCTGTAGAACTGAAGTCTAGATAAGGGTTTCATCAGGCTTAGTGTGTCACCTTAGGGAGCTCCGATACTGTTTGTAAAGAATAAAGATGGAACTCTGAGATTGTGTATTGATTACTGACAGTTGAATTGGATCATAGTTAAAAATAAATACCCATTGCCAAGGATTGATGATTTATTTAATCAGTTACAAGGAGCTCAGGTGTTCACAAAGTTAGACTTGAGGTCAGAATATTATGAGTTGAAAATAGTTGAGGCTGATATTCCCAAGAGTGCATTTAGAACCAGATATGGGCACTTCAAGTTTTTGGTGATGCCGTTTGGTTTGATTAATGCTCTGGTAGCTTTTATGGCTTTAATGAATAAGGTATTTTAACCTTATTTAGATCGCTTTGTAATTATCTTTATTGATGACATTTTAGTGTACTCGAAGTGTATAGAAGATCATACTGCATATATGAGATTGGTTCTCCAGATAATGAGGGAGAAATAGTTATATGCCAAGTTCAGTAAGTGCGAATTTTGGCTTGATCAAGTAGTATTTCTGGGTCATATAGTGTCTGGACAGGGCATTCAGGTTGACCCAAGGAAAGTCGAAGCAGTGATGAAGTGGGAGGCTCCAAGGAATGTGTCTGAGATCTGGAGTTTCCTTGGATTAGTTGGTTATTATAGAAGGTTTGTCGAGGGGTTTTCACTGATCTCAACCCCTTTGACAAAACTTCTGAGAAAGAATGTGCCTTTTAGATGCAATGATGATTGTCAGAGGAGTTTTGAGGAGCTTAAGCATTGGTTAACTACATCACCGGTGTTAGCTATTCCAACTGGCTCCGAAGGTTATGTTGTGTACAGTGATGCTTCACATCAGGGCTTAGGATATGTATTGATGCAATATGGTAAAGTAATAGCATATGTATTGAGACATTTGAGATCTCATGAATTTAATTATCCAGTCCATGATTTGGAACTTGTTGCAATAGTGTTTTCCTTAAAAATTTGGAGACATTATCTGTATGGAGAAACTTTTCAAGCGTTCACTGATCATAAGAGTTTGAAATATTTGTTGAGCCAGAAGGAGTTGAATATGAGACAGAGGAGATGGATAGAATTGTTAAAAGATTATGATTGTACAATTGAGTATCATCCTGGCAAAGCTAATGTAGTGGCTGATGCATTAAGTCGGAAGTCTAATAATAGTGTGGCTCGTGTACAATTATCGAGGTTACCTAGCCTAGTTTAGTTGAGAGCACTGAATGTTGAATTAAATTTGGAGCAAAATGATACATTGATAGCTACATTGAAGTTGAGACATGTGTTGCTTGAAAGGATCAAAGAGGCTTAGAGCAGAGATCCAGACTAAATGAAGATAATTGAGAAATTGAAAGTGAAGCCAGATTCTGAATTTGAAGTTAGAGATGATACATTGTGGCTAGGGCCAAGATTATGTGTGCCCGATGCTAATAATTTGAGAAAAGAGATTTTGGAGGAAGCCTATGTAGCAGCTTATACTATGCATCCTGGTACTACCAAGATGTATAACACGCTAAAATAACATTACTGGTGGCTGGGAGTGAAAAAGCAAGTAGCAGAGTTCATTTCTAAGTGTATAATTTGCCAGCAGGTTAAGGCTGAGCATCAGGCTCCTATTGGAAAATTATATTCGTTACCTATTCCAAAGTGGAAATGGGAACGAATCCCGATGGATTTTTTATGGGTTTGTCTAGGACTCTGAGGCAACACGATGCCATTTGGGTCATTGTTGACAGACTGACCAAATCGGCTCATTTCTTACCAGTGAGGGAGAATTATTCATTAGATCAGCTAGCTCGACGATATGTAAATGAAGTTGCGAGATTGCATGGGGTTCCAGTGTCTATTATGTCGGACAAGGATCCTCAATTTACCTCGAGATTTTGGGGTAGCCTAGAAGCAGCTTTAGGTACCAAGCTAAATTTCAGTATTGCACTTCATCCTCAGACAGATGGTCAGAGTGAGAGAACGATTAAGACTATTGAGGATATGCTCAGAGCTTGTATTCTGGAGTTTCAAGGAGCATGAGATCAATTTATGGCTTTGATTGAATTTGCTTACAATAATCAATATCACAGTAGTATCGGTATGGCTTCTTACAAGGCGTTGTACGACAGGAAGTGTCGTTCGCCTCTATATTGGGATGAAGAGGGACTAAAAATTGTCGAAGTCCCAGAGTTGATTCATGATACCATTGATAAGGTAAAATTGATTCATACCAGAATTAAAGTAGCACAAGATAGATAGAAAAGCTATGTGGATCAACACATATGAGATATGGAGTATCAGATTGGTGATAGAGTATTTCTGAGAGTATCACCATGGCGAGGTGTATTGAGATTTAGAAATAAGGGTAAGTTAAGTCCGAGGTATATTTTTCCATATGAGATAATTGAAAGAATTGGACCATTGGCTTATAAGTTAGCCTTACCTTCGGAAATGACTCAGATACATAATGTGTTTTATGTGAGTATGCTTAGGCGATAACGATCGGATCCAACACATGTGATACCGACTCAGGAGATCGAAGTCACTAGCAATCTGAGCTATGTTGAAGAACCTATGAAGATAATTGGTTATCAGAGTAAATAATTGAGGAACCGAGTGATCCCAATGGTGAAAGTTCTATTGAAGAATCATTTGAGTGAGGAAGCCACATGGGAAATGGAGGAGTTAACGGAGGTGAGTTGAATGAGTTTGGATTTAAGGGAAAAGTTTAAATGATGCAGTGTTAAGGGCAAGTGTATTTAAATGCAAAGTTTATGTTGAAATGAGATTTTTTCTGTAAATGGGTAAGTAAAAAAAAAAAGAGAGAGAGTGCTCGAATTAGTGTTTAAATGAATATGTTTTGTTTTTGGTGTTAGTGTGAAATCTTATATTTTGATATGTTATGGATGTTTTTGAACTATTATAGGAATTAATGAAGTGAAATGTGTTAAATAATGTAAAGAGTTGTGTATCTGATGATAGTATGAGAGTTGGAACATTACAGTAGTGTGAGAAAGTGAAAATGAGGGTTCGAATTTGTGATGTTTGAAGTTTGGGATTGTTTCTGAATTTTTTGGAAGTTTCAGTGAGCACAGACAAGCATAATAGACTATTTACAAGTGATTAAGTTGGAAAAGGAATGAGAAAAAAAATTGGGTTTGGTGAAAAGATGAAGATTTGCATGCTAGAGAGAGAAAAGGTGGTAGTTGCATATATGGGTTATAAACTAGAGTATTTCATTGAACAACCCTAAGTCTTTTGGCTATAACTTTTTCATTAGAACTCCAAATGACTTGAAACTTAGACCAACGGATTCCTAAGACATTTTCCTTTCTCTCTATAAAAATTTAGAGCTATCTGAATTAAATTGAAAGTGATTGATAGGATGAAAATGTGGAAGTCTGCTAGAATGTTATGAACTGGAAAATTTTCATGAACATGCTTCGGTATTCTGATTATAACTTGATCTGTAAATTTCCAAATAAGTTGATTCTTAGTTCAGAGTAGACTAGAGACATAAGTATACAAATTCCTTGGTGAAATCGAATTTTGATTTTGTCTCTAGGACTTTCAAATTTGGCATGAAATTGCATTTTAGCTTAGGCTGTAGCATTATCAGGGACAGAAATCATATCCTGTGGTTATTGAATAAACTGTATTGATGTATGCCAATTTAGATTGAGGTTTCTTCACCAATGTTGTATCTTATTCTTTTAGATTTAAATTGGTATAAAGTTTGTAATTTTTGGATATTTGAGCTGAAAGATATGAGTTGTACAATTTGAGGGTATGATCATATACTAGCCAAATGTTCAACTATACATAGTTTGTGGTATTGTGAGCATAACTCATAGTATAATGAATCAATTTAGATGGTCTTAGAGTCATTGGAAACTTAAGACATTGTTGAACAATTTTTCAGAAGAAAGTGTTGCCTAATTTTTCCATTTACTTTATTAGATTTAGTATGCAAAATTGACCTGTATGTGTATTAGAAGAAAAATCTGAAGTGGTCAATGAAATTATGAAATTGTTTTGACATTGTTTTGTTTTGGTCCAATTATAAATATACATTGTGTTAATGAGGGCTTTGACATTTTAATGAATTGTTGATAAGGATCATAGTAAAGTACCCCGGAATTGTCATTGAACATGCATTGTGTATATTTTATATAAGTACATGTGCATAATGGAATATTTACATTAGTGCAAAAATGTGATATATTGCAAATGAGTTGTGTATGTTTTAGAGGAGCACATCGGACACTAGTCGGACATTGCGGGACCATCTAGGCAATAGCTTCCTGAAGCGTACTGTAAGTCAACCTAGATGAATTTCCTAGGATTGATTTAATTTGATTTGTTAAGCTTCCAATTATTGAACTATTGTGTTTGTTTCTGAATTCCAAACTTGAAGTCTGAGGAGTATATATTTGGGACTATATTGGAAGTGTTTTCATTTGTTTGATAATTCTGGTTGTATTATGCTATGTGAATTCTCAACAAAAGTTGAATGCCGGACTTGGGTCCGATGATTATGAAATTTTGACTGTGCTTTATACATGATTGTGATAAGTGGTATTCCTAATTGATGCATTTCATAAAATGCATGCTAAGATAAAGACGTTGTAACAGGAGTGGCCAGTATCAAGTGCTTGCACGTAGAGCTTTGCTCCATGATATATGATTTGGCACGTAGAACTATGCTCCGTGATATGTGCTTCTGACTGAGCCTAACGGGCCAGTATTTGTATAGGTGACAGGCACTCGGTCACAACATTAATAACGAATGTGGAGTCTCATATGCATCTTTATGTGTTTATATATGATCTAATTCACATTAATTAAATGATATGCCATGACAGTGTGAGTATTTGAAATATTCATGCTCTATATGAATAATTGTCAAATATGTGATTTGTGTATGTGAATCTGGTGGAATCATCAATGATGTTTCACTCATTAAGTTCGCAAAACTCATAAAAATTGCAACTTGATTTTTCAGGTACGAGATAGGAGACTTAGTGTTTATTCTGGATTAGAAAAACTAAGTTATGGCTCAGAGGTCTATCAGCTGACGTCAGAGAATTATAGCTTTTATTTTATAGTTTTTGCTAAAACCTGTATGAGGTTTTGTAAATATTCGTCTAATGGAAACAGTGTAGACTTTGTGAATGAATGCAATGAATGGTTTTAAAATTTAATGACTTCTAATTATGCTAGATGCTGCCATTTGTAAGTTGTATTTGTTTTTGCTCTAACATGCCATTATCATAAGATATGTGCTTGAATATTTTTGAATGTTTGGGTATGTACCTTGTGGTAGTGAGATGTTGCAATTTTGTTCTAAATCTAGATTTATTTTAATTCAAGTTTAGAATAAAACATTCTAAAGTTACAAATGAATTTTAATTTCCCTTGAATAAAAAAATTCATATTCGGCCACTTTTGACTTTCTTTTTGTGTCCAAAAATAGAAGAAAGAAGGCAAAAGAAAATATAGAATAACATGTTATTCCCTCTCCAAAACTATAGTTTATAAATATTCCAAATTTAATGATTGAAACAAATCTAAATCTATATATAATAAAGATGAAAATAAAGTATACTAATTAGACTAAACTTCCTAGAATGAATTTAATTGTAAACATGATCTTTTCTTATCAATTTCAACAATCAATCATCTTTTACTCCATCTTCTCAAAATTTATGGCTTTCATGAATGATGCTCCAATTAGATATTTCAAGCCAAATTTAGTCCAATCTAGAACTTTTGAGGGATACGTTAGAGTCAAAAGGTTTTAAACTGGGCAAAAATAAGATTAAATATTTAGAATGTAACTTTTTGAGCCACAACATGGCTTCTAGCATGGAGGTAAAGATTAGTTTAGAAGTTATACCACAAAATAGTGTTTTAAGTATCTAGGATCTATCATCCAAAGCAATGGAGAGATCAATGAAGACATAGTTCTCCGTATGAGATCAGGTAGCTTAAATAGAGAAATACATCAGTAGTTTATATAACAAGCAGATATCACTCAAGCTCAAAGGTAAATTCTATAGTTTATTGATTCGACTAGCTATGCTATATGAGGCCGAGTGTTGGTCCATCAAACAAGTACATAGTCTTAAGCTAATGGTGGCAAAGATGAGGATGCTTATTTGGACCTTATTAGAAGAGACAAGGTCAAAACTATAATGGTATGAGAAAATTTAAAGGTAGCTAATACTAATGAAAAATTAAGAGAGAAGACTTAAGTGATTCAGGCATGCTGAGAGAAGACACTCTAACACTCTGGTGAGAAGATTGAGAAGATTGTGTTTAGAGATTGTAAGAGGAAAAAAGAAAGCCCTAAGAGGAACTAGAAGAGGTGATAAAGAATGATATGGTTTTGTTGAAACTTACCAAGGACATAACCCAAAACTTTGGCGTACTAGGATACAGATAAAGGATCTCACATAAAAAGGCCCTTTTATGTTCTCATAAGTCTTTTAACATTTTTGTTCGAGTCATATATCTTGTATTAACCTAAATATTTAGTATGCAGTACTTGCTTCTTAGTTATTTAGCCTAAAAATATCCTTACTTAGCCTCAATGTTTTCTTGTAATAACTTGTTTGATTTATTTATTAACTTATCTTCTTTCTTGTGTAATTATTTATTTGTTTTATCTTTTATTTTTACTATTTGCCTTGTTCTATAATTATTGTATTGTTTATTTTATTACTTATTTTTATATTTTTATTTATACACATTTATTTATATTATCTTTTATGTCTATTTTATCCTTAATTTATTTTTAATTATTATTATTATTTTAGTTTAGTATGTATATGCATGCATATTTTTTTTCCTTTTTTCATATGGGCCTGTCAAAAACGGCCTATCTACTAGTTAGGGATAAGGTTGTGTACTACTAGATCTTCTTAGACTCTGTGTATCAGCAAGACTTTCACTAAATTATTGTTGTTATTGTTATTGTTTATCTCATCCAATTATGACCATGATCATTAATATAGAAAGAACAAAATTTCACAACTTAAGCATTTAGTCTGAAACTTATTAGCATAGCCTAACATTAAAAAAATACTATTAATTGATTAGGTATAATAACATTACATGCCAATTAAACGATAACAATAAGTTTCATTTAAAAAAACTAAACCCAAAATTAAATAATTGAGATAACTACAACTATTCAATTTAGTTTTTCTTTTTTTCTCATAAGTTAGCCAAAAAAATACATAAATAACCTATTTGCTACCTGTACCAACCATTCAAGACAATTATAGATCACTGAACTTATGGATAATAATAGAAAAATTAGCACTAAATCAATTTGTTAGTTTAACCAATATTAATTAATCATAAAATAAAAGAATAAGAAATAAGAAATAATTGAACTAAAATAAAAATCAAGTTTAGGACAAAACTTTACAAAGTTACAAATGGAATTTTTAATTCTCCTTAAATCAGAAAATTTAGAGTTAGACTCATGGCTACCTTTCCCTTATAGTGGCTATCTTTTTCGTACCGAAAATAGAAGAAAGAAGGCAAAAGAAAACAGAGACTAATGTTTTATTTAATTTAAACACAATTAACAAATTAGATAACTATTTAACTTATTCTTCCTTAATACGCCCTAGTAAAATAGAAGTTCCATCAAGAACTGCTAGCTTGGATCAATTATTTTAGAAAGAAAATTTTGAAACAAGTTTTATTAAAAGATAACTAACTAATCTTTTAATGAAATATGGGTAAATCTTGTTTTTTTCTTTGAGAAACTAATTAAACTGGATGAGATAAGTTGTAGCCATATTGTCATAATAGATGACAGGAGTAGGGATATAAATATGTAACTTAGAAAGTAAAAATGTCACCCATTGTTATTGGTTTTGCTCCAAAACTTTTATAACATTATTATGCAACGTCTATCATTTTTATTATACTTTATTACCCAAAAGTCCACCAACTATACTTTATTACTCAAACGTCCATTGTTATTACCTATAATGTTCATCACTTTATGATTACTATTATTATACCAAAAAAATGTTTCTCTGCTCTTTAAGATTAACAACATTCATCTCTTATATATAAAATAGATGCACATACGCGACTCCTCTCTCCATACTCACACATCTGTTCTATTTTTCTTGCCTCTCATATACATGTCTATTTTGCTCCATACGATGCATATCTATCTACTACATTCTTCTTCTCTGTTTTGTCTTTTCTGCAGTCACGGAGACGGTTTCTACTCTTCACTTTAGATGGCACCAAAGCTGGTGGAGGAGGCATTAACTTAGAGGTTGAATCCTGTTGTCCTGCTACACCGTAGAGGGGGAATTTCTAACTTAGGGCAGTGATTTTCATACGTCTTGTATTTCAAATAAGTTGTTCCAGGGTTTATTTGGTGCTATTTCATTATTTCGCTAACAATTTAAGTTAGAAATTGTTACATTCTTGCTACTATTTGTTAAAAATTGTTGCGTTCTTACTGTGCATTTTTATTTCGATATAAGTTGGAATATTGTTTTGTTCTAGCTTGCTGTTTATTTATTTTAATACTAGTCAGAAATTTTTTTATTCTTCATGTTGTCTGTTTATTTTGTTGTAAGCTATCTATTTTCTAGATTCAGTATGTCATACTTCAACTTGTTGAATAGATAATGTTTTTGGATTCCATTTTACTTATGAATGTATTTCAATATATTGATAATTATGTTATTCCTTTTAACTTGAAAATATAGTATGAAGCATTCCCTTATTGTGTTACTAAGATTGCAAAACAAAGAGTCGTGTAGTGGATGAATTCAAATCTAGATGTCACTAGTGGAGAATAAATTATACCTTAATTATGTTAGTCACACTCTAGTGGATAAAAAAATAAATTCAAGATATCATGTGGTATTATTATGACGGTACGTAGTTTTAATGATTTAAAGCAAGAATGACAGATAGAAATAATGAGAAATTGAAGTTATAAGTCTATTGATAATGGTTGGTTATCTTTGATATTTAAAATGTCGTTGTATATAAAATGACAAGAAGAAGAATCTTCCTTTTCTCCTTTTCTCCTTAACATCAAATAACATTTATTTTTTGTATTACAAACTACAAAAGGAAACAAAAACGATAATACTAGCATGCCTATTATTGGTTAAGGAAGCATCATGATAATAGTAAAAGACTAAGTAACATCAATAGCAAATATAATTATAATACTTATATTTTTGTTCTCTTTGCCACCTTTCTTTACAATTTGGTCTCTATCTTTGTCTTGATCTACATTTGAATAGTTTAATGGTTTTCTCATCCCTATGAGGTTGATAAGCAAATATATGTTCTGGATAGGATTCACTAGTTACCAAAACTAAAAAACACTGTTATAGGTAAAGCCAGAGTACAATTATTTTAATAAAAGAAATTCTGAAGCCTACTTTTTATTGATGTATATCTGCCCGATGCCCTTTTTTTCATCAAAAAACATAGTGTGAACTCCCTAATGTTGTTAATGCATTTGTGCTTAATATTAATACTAGCATCCTATTCTTTCAACTTGTTATGTTCTAAATAAATTCCTTCATAACAAACTAGATTGAACCCCTTACAAAATTTGGGAAGATTATCCACCTAACTTAAGCTTTTTGAAAGTGTGGGGGTGTCTTGCTAAGGTTGCTCTACCTGAACATAAGAGTAAGCAAATTGGACCTAAAATCATTGTTTTTTATGGGATACGCCTCTAATAGTGTTGCCTATATATTTATGGTTAAGGAAGAGGAATTTAACACTTATAGACTAATTGCGGAGTCAAAAGATGTGGTACTCTTTGAGGATACATTTTCTATGAAAGTGAGTGTGCAAGCTTTTAGAGAATATATCTCTAGTTCTTTTACCAATGATGACATAGAGGAAGAGGAATTGGAATTGTTGAACTAAGGAGAAGCAAAAGAGCTAGAGTACCAACTAGTTTTAGTTTGACTTTATCATTTCCTTTATGCTATAAAAAAAAACTGATAAGATAGATGATATTTTTGTGGTCACTTATATTATTTAGAAAGATCCCAAAACTTATGAGGAAGCATTGAGATCTGCGAATGCTAATTTTTAGAAGGAAGCCATAAATAGTGAGTTAGAGTCAATCATGTTTAATAAGACATAGGTTTTACTTGATCTACCTCGAGGGTGTAAGCTTTTGGAGTATAAGTGAAGTTCAAAAAGAAATTGAGACCTGAAGGAATCACTGAGCAATTCAAGGTAAGACTTATGATTAAAGGTTTTAAATAAAAGGAAGGACTGGACTTTTTTTCCTATTACTAAAATTGCATCTATAAGGATGTTATTTGCTATTGCCTAAGTGCTTAAGCTTCATGTGCACCAAATGGATGTTAAGACATCTTTCTTGAATGGTGATCTTGATGAGAAAATTTATATAGTCTAGCCCAAGGGATTTAAAGTGCCTGGTCAGGAGAAAAGGTGTGTAAGTTGGTTAAGTCTTTGTATAGACTTAAACAAGTTCCCTAACAGTGGCATGATAAATTTGAAAGTGAGACTCTTAAAAAATTGTTTCACCTCTTGTGATTCTGATTCTTACATTTTGTGAAATATGATGCCAATAGTTGTGTAATCATAACTCTTTATGTTGATGATATGCTTATTTTTAGTACTAATTTATCTGTCATTAATCCTACTAAGAGTTTGTTAAAGTCTTCCTTTGATATGAAAGATCTTTCTTTTCGGAATCTAAGTTGAAATGACTGGCTCGAGTTTTTTGTTGAATTAAAGTCGTTATGTTGAGAAATTTCTGAAGAAGTTTGATTACTATGATGTTGAACCAGCTAAAACTCCCTATGATACTGGCGTTGCTTTAAAGAAAAATCTTGGTGATTGTGTAAACCAAGTTGAGTATGCTATAATTCTTAGTAGTGTGATGTTCTTGATGAACTATTCTCATCCTGATATTATATACTGTGTAAAAAGACTTAGCAGGTATACTCATAATCCTAACTATGAGCATTGGAATGCATTGACTCGTTTGTTGAGATATTTGAAAGGTACTATGCATTATAGATTATCTTTTGGTAGTCATCCTCCTGTATTGGAGGGTATTATGATGCTAACTAGGTTACAGAGAGTGATGATATACACTCTACCAGTGGTTATACTTTACCTTGGTAGGAGATATTGTATCTTAGAAATCATCAAAGCAAACGTATATTGTAAGACTAACAATGGAAGCTAAGCTTTTAGCTTTGGAGCTAGCAGGACAAGAATCTGAGTGGCTAAAATATCTCTTAACAGATATCTCACTTTGGAAAAATCAATTCCTTCCATGCTCCTTCACTGCAATTCGTAGGCTACCATTCATGTTGCTAAGAACAAAGCATATAATGAAAAAAATAGACATATCAAATAAGTAATGTAAAAAATGGTCTGGCCCGCCCGACCGGACCCAATTTTGGTTCAGGTTAGGAGGGCCATAGGTTGAAGTTAGACTAGCCTGTGGCTCGCTTGTTACTTCCAAAATGACGTCGTTTTGAAAGTTTCTCTTAAAAATAAAAATGGCAATTAGGGCCCATCTGGCCATAACCCGGGTCACGAATTGATCAACCCATGGTCGGGCCAGGCCACAGGCCTAACCGGTGCAGCTGGGCCCAACTCAGCCCACTGACAAGCTTATATCATATTGAGACATAAAATTGTTTGTACTTTAATTAGACATGGTGTAATCTCTCTAGACTATGACAAGTTAGAGAGAAATTTAGCTAATCAATTTACAAAAACTTTGAGCAGGAAACTAATTTCAAACCATGCTAAAGGGATGAGGTTGAGCCCAATCATGTAGTAACCTTATATGGACAACCGTCTTGGGAAACCAAGTTTAATGGGTTAAATGAAGTTATGTGGTGACTACTTACTTGTACATTGTTTGTGAAATAATATTGAGATATATTCAGTTGTTGAACAACATCCCTAGTATGACTTTACTGCGTTTGATAAGGTTGGATTGTTTAAACCTTAATGAGTTCCATAGCTTAAGTTTGGGTGGTGTGAGCAGTACATACTTGATGATTCACCGACGTGATTGTGGGGGTTAGCCACCCTCTTAAGAGAGTATTTAGGCTATTTCTATAGAGCAATCATGAGACTAGGATATTTTGAGGTTATTTATTTCTCTAGTAAGTTCTATCTCAATTTTCTTAGACACCAAGTTCAAGACTTAGTTCACCTGATTATTCACCTATCTTTCTCCTAAACTGTTACTGTTACAATTTATTTATCAAGTTTTGGACCAAGAGGGAGATTGTTAGTGTTGTTCCAAAATCTTCATAACATTATTATGCAATGTCCATCATGTTTATTATACTTTATTACCCAAACATCCACCATCATTTTTGCTATACTTTATTACCCAAACGTCCATCGTTATTACTTACGATGTTCATTACTTTATGATTATTATTATTATACCAGAAAATGTTTCTTTGCTCTTTAAGATTAACAATGTTCATCTGTCATATATACAACAGACACATATACACGAGTCCTCTCTCTACACTCACGCATCTGTTATGTTTTTTTTGCCTCTTATATATCCGTCTGCTTTGCTCCATACGACACACATCTATCTACTACCTTCTTCTTCTTCTATTTTGTCTTTTCTTCAGTCACAGAGACAGTTCTTACTCTACCCTTTGGAGTGCACCAAAGCTAGCATAGGAGGCATAACCTAGAGTCAGATCTCGTTGTCTTGTTGTACCGTAGGGGGGATTTCTAACTTAGGGTAGTGATTTTCATGACACCTTGCATTTCTGATAAATTGTTCCAAGTTTTATTTAGTGTTATTTCATTATGTCGATAACAATTGTGAGTTTGATGAAATTATTAAGAGAAAGGATTAGATTGGAAGATATTTCAGTTTTATTAAATTATAAATTTGAATTATTTAAGGGAGATATATCAGGCAAGAAAGAAGGTATCGTATAGACTTTGAACTGGTAAAAAAATTCATGGGAATAAAAGGAGTGGGGTCAAGAGTTATATTAGGAGCATAAAACCAATGTGAAGAATTTGAAAAGGAGAAGGAATTAGTTTTTCTTTTCTAATAGTAATTTGATAACAAAAAATATTTTTGAAATGATACATGTTGTGAAGCATACAATTTATTTGACATTTTTGAAATGATACATTTCATAAAGCATACAATTTATTTGACATGGGATCAAGATACAAAATGCACTTTGATGTAAGGAGTAACCAACAAAAACATAAGCTTTAGATCGAGGTTCAAGTTTTGATTTAGTATAGAGCCCAGCTAAGGATAATAAAGATAACTAAATGTTTTAAAACTCAAATAATTTAGAGCAACATGAAAGAACTTGGTTTAAGGTGATTGAAATTGAGGTTGAGGTATAACACCCACATACCCCCTGGAAGGATATATAGATATTACGCACATCAGAATCAAAATGATCCAAAACATGCCAAACTCAAGCATTTTCATAATACAGGTCATTAGATGTTAATGATCACTTACATGCATTTTCGGAAACTCAAGCATTCATATATTACAGATCATTAGATGTTAATTTATATATAAAAAAAACATATCACACATTGTGTTTATCATAATAAAAGCCATAAATTCAAAGCCAACATGTATTAAGGCTATTACAAATCATTGACATGAAAATACATTACGTTTCATTACAAATAATAGAACTCAAATATACATCTTGTTAAAACAAAACACATCCTTCTTTGGCCATTGTGGTTGTCTTTGTCTCAATTTTTATACCATTCTATATGAACCTACACGGAGGTAAAACTACCATGCTAAGCATAAAGCTTAGTGGGGAATATCTACACAAGATATAATTTTGACAACTGTTTCGAACAATCGTCTAACATTCACATATATAGAATCAAATTATATTTCAAGTAATCTTTAATTGTTTATAAAAAAGCACAACTCAAACAATATGTATCTTAGAACATAATATGCCAAATAAAAATAAGATATATTTGCTTTAGAGCAAAACTTACAAGTACCACAATAGAATACCAAAATTACAGAACTGAACTGTTAAAGTATCAGAGCAAAATTTGTCTGTATCAAAACGATATTTGATTTTATTAGAACAGAACTTAGTTATTTCAGAACTGAGCTTGCTTATTTCAGAATTGAGTATGTAACAAAATGCAAAACAAATTAGCCTATTAATCTTTTTTGCAGAAGTGGGCAACGAGATCAGAATAGAAGATACCATGTTTGGGTATCTGAAACAGAAGAGACTTAAGTCTTTAAAACAGAAGACACAGAAGTGTCTAAAATCAGAAGACACCAGAGTGTCTGGCACAGAAGACACTTTAGTGTCTGGTTATAGAAGACACCTTAGTGTCCAATCACAGAAGCAGCTGCTAAACCTTCTAGGCACACCTAGTTACCCATGACTAGGATTCAGCAGTTTTAAAACAAACCATTTCAGATCTCAGAATCTAAAGCATATAATGCATATCATATGACTTATTCGATTTCACTCACATAGGATCTAATCATTCATAATTAATCAAACTTAACATAACTTGGGAACATAAAAATTTGTAATCATGCACCAATGAATTCACTAAGTAATTTCACATTATATGTAATCACACAAGTTCCTAATTCACAAACATTCACAACTAACACATTAAGTTTGTTATTTAAATCACATTAACATTCATAAACATACTTCATTTCTTTAATACCTTATAAGTTCTAAAAGTAGATACTTTGTTATCTAATAACAACTTCCTTAAGTTATTGGTTTAATTATAAATCCAAATCTTATTCAACCTTCATGGTAAAATATCCTGCCCACTATCCTTTTCCTGCACTTTTCCTAGGCAGATTTTGGGTCAAATTTGTATGGCCATTTTGACCTAGAAACTAACATTTTTAGACAATAAGTTCTTCTAATCAAATGTTCCTCTATGTCTTAAGTTTCAAACGAAATAAAAGTCATTCAATTTGGTTCAATATTTCATAAATTATGCCCAAACTACTACAGACTATTCATGTTCGAAATTTTGGTTAGTGCACGATCGTGCACCATCTGGGAGTAAAAGATCGTGCACCCGTGATTAAAAGGCTAGTGCACAATCGTGCACCCTTAATGTGCACTCAAACTTGTAGGAATCATATCTTTCAATTCTAATGTCTAAAAATTACACACTTTATACCAATAGAAAGCTAAGATGATAAACTACAACTTTTATGAAGACAAATTTGTCTGATTTGGCCTACATCAATATAGTTTATTTGATAATGCTGCAGCCAATGCCAGAACTCAACTTCAAGCTAAATTTCAAATCCCTTAATGACAAAATTCAAATTTGACTTCTTCCTGAAATCTGTAGATAAATGTATCTAGTTTAATCTGAATTTAAAATTATCCCATTTTAATGTCTAAAGGTCAACATATGACTGAAAAACTGATGCTTGTTCAGTGAACCACACCTTCTGATGAGTACCCAACATGTATTAAGTTTCTAACCACAATTCTTCATTAATTTAGTATACATTATATCCACTTCAAACATCAAATAATACATGTCCTATCATGATACCAAGTTTAGTACTCCCTTACCTCTTTAAACATCAAAGAACAACTCCCTTACCTTACTTTCTTTACCATCTCTTTTTCTATATTTTCATTGGGGCTTGCATCAGTTGATGGTAGTTTATTTGTTGCAGTGAAGTGAATGTAGCAAAATATTCCTTGATCAAATCATTCAAACCATCCTCAAACTAATCACACCGGAACTCCTCAGTAAGTACAGGTTCGGGGGTATATTTGTTGAGTCGGTTAAACTCCCTATCATACTTAACAACAGATAAGTTTCTCTGCTTTAGATTCAGTAATTGCTTCCACTTCTCCTTTTGGTAAGCCTTCGTAGCATACCTAGCTTTAAACTCTTAGGAAAAGAAATCCCAAGTCAGAGGCATTAGTAGCTAAGAATTTATTGAAGCAAACTTCCACCAATCATTGGCTTCTCCCTAAAGAAGAGAGACAACACAGTGCACCATCCGATATAGTGGACAATTGATTTTGTCTAATATCCTCTTTACTTTCTCTATCCAAATCTTAGCTCTTCTAGGCATGCCTAGTTACCCACAACTAAGAATCAACAGTTTTAAAACAAACCATTTCAGATTTTAGAATTTATGCCAAAGCACATAATTGATATCATATGACTTATTCAATTTTGCTCACATAAGATCTAATCATTCACAATTAATCAAACTTAATATAACTTGTGAACATAAACATTTGTAATCATGCACCAATGAATTCACTAAGTAATTTCACATTATATGTAATCACACAAATTCCTAATTCACAAACATTCACAACTAACTCATTACGCTTGTTCTTTAAGTCAAATTAACATTCACAAATAGACTTATTTTCTTTAATTCCTTATAAGTTCCAGAAGTAGATACTTTGTTATCTAATAACACCTTCCTTAAGTTATTAGTTTAATTACAAATCCAAATCTTGTTCAACCTTCATGGTAAAAAATCCTGCCCACTATCATCTTCTTGCACTTTTCCCAGATTTTCTTAGGCAGATTTTGAGTCAGGTTTGTATGGCCATTTTGACATAGAAATTGACGTTTTTAGACAATAAGTTCATCTAATCAAATGTTCCTCTATGTCTTAAGTTTCAAACGAAATAAAATTCATTCAATTTGGTTCAGTATTTCATAAATTATGCCCAAAATACTATAGACTGTGCACGATCAAAATTTTAGCTAGTGCACGATCAAAATTTTAGCTAGTGCACGATCATGCACTCCCATGATTGAAGGGCTAGTGCACGATCATGCAATCATGATTAAAAGGCTAGTGCACGATCGTGCACCCCTAATGTGCACTCAAACTTGTAGGAATCATATCTTTCAATTCTAATGTCTAAAAATTACAAACTTTATACCAATAGAAAGCTAAAAAGATACGCTACAACTTTTATGAAGATAACTTTGTCTGATTCGGCCTATATCAATACAGTTTATTTGATAAAATATGACATAATTTATGTCAGGGATAGTGCTGCAGCCTATACCAAAACTCAAATTTAAGCTAAATTCCAAAATCCTTAGTAATAGAATTAAAATTCGACTTCTTCATGAAAGTTGTAGATAAATTATCTAGTTTAATTTGAATTTAAAATCAAACCCATTTTGATGTCTACAGGTCAAGATATGACTGAAAAACCGATGGTTGTTTAGCGGAACCACACATTCTAATGAGTACCCTGCATGTATCAAGTTTCTAACCACAATTCTTCATTAATTCAGTACACATTATATCCATTTCAATCATCAAACAATACATTTTCTATCATGATATCAAATTTAGTACTCCCTTACCTCTTTAAACTTCAAAAAATAACTCCAAATCACTTCAAAGGTCCAGCTACACCAACACTTCCTAGCAATTCGATCTTATAAAGATTCCAAGTCTTAATGATTCAAACTTCAGCAAGATTCCAGACGTTGAGAAGAAGAGAGAGTAGTTTCGGTGGAGAAATTACAAGAGTGGAGAGAGTGTTGTAGAACCACTGAATGGCTTAGGTGATTTAGAACTTATAAATGCTAGGTGTCATTACCACATTGAGCCACTTGTCCTTTTATTATACTGTCATTTGTCATCCAATGAGTGATGCCAGATGTTAATGCTTTAGTTATGCCAAATGTTACTCACTCATAGGCTTAATCATTCAAATTTTCATATACTAACTTATCTTGTATCTTGACCATTTTTCCTAGTCCAAATATTCATTTAAATACCTCAGTTCTCTGATGTCTTCAATTAATTCCAATTCACTAACTATGACCCATCAATACCAAAATTCAAGTCACATGCCTTTCACTTTCAAATCTTGGCACAATTTTAACTCATATCATACATGTACTTTCATAAATATGTAACATTTTATCTATGATAATTTTGGGGCCTTACACGAGACATTGGATGATGATCAATGAGATATATGAACAAATTGTCGAAGCCCTTAAAATTAATTTTTTAAACTATTGTAGTAGTCATGCATGAAACTATTTTAAATCCGAAGAGAACTAAATATTAGTAACTTAATTTCAATTAACAAATCAGAACGAGGTTTTAACATTAATTAAATAATAAATTAAAATTAACAAGAAATCAAAATAAATTAGTTGAGTACAAAAATAAGAAATTTAACTTTACCAAACTTTGATTTAAAAGAAGGATCTCTTCTAATAATAACTACAATTATTGGTTTAAAAAAGATAATTTTTTACAACTCAAGCATTTAGTCTGAAACCTATTAGCATAACCATAATATTTTTCAATTCTTCTAAATTAACTTATTTAAACCTATCATTCAAATTAAAACTTACTCTTAATTGATTACGTATGATAGCATAACTAGAAATATTGAATTAAAATAAAATCCAAGTTTAGAACAAAACTTGTTAAAGTTACAGATTGAGTTTTAATTCTTCTTGAATTAGAAAATTCAGATCTAACCACCTGTGGTTATCTTTTCCTCATAAAATTAAAAGAAACAAAGGACAAAATAAAAAATAAAAAATAATGATTGAAACAATATCAAAATTCCTATATAATTGCGCTAAAAATAAACTATTCTAATTAGACTAAACTTTTTAGCGTGAGACTAACTCCAAGCATAATCTCGTCGTACCAATTCCAGTAATTTGTCATCTTTTACTCTATTTTTTCAAATTTTGTGGCTTTGATAAATGATGTTGTAAGTGGATATTCCAAGCAAAAATTAGTCCAATCTCAATTGTCAATTTCTAAAATAAAATAAACATCAATTTTACCTATTAATCACTAAAATCGAACAAAAAAAAAGAGATAAGTTTAATTGATGTAATACAATCCCATCTTTCCGACTACTTTGCGAGCTTATTTCAGAAAATTTGTAAGTAAAAATGCTTGATAAAACATTGTAAAAGTGGCTTCGACAAGATGACGTATCATCTTTCGGCGGACCCATTATGTTGCAGTGTGCTTACACGTTTTGCATATCCACAATTATTTGTAGATCCTGTCTTTAACAACACGTCATTCAATGTGCTAGTAAGCTGATCTAAATATCGTCTTATTGTTCAACAAAATTAACCAGCAGCCATCATATATTGTATATCCACGGTCAAATTGACTTGTTAATTCACCAATTTGTACTTTCCTAGCTCGAATTCCTTAATTGTCAAATCTTTGACTGATAACAAATATAAGTATAATTTACTTGTTAACATTTTAACGGATCGAATGATTTTGTGCGTATCTGTATCCATGATTGATTTTTTGTAAGAAGTAAATTTATTTCCTTTCTGCTTCCTTCCTTTTATGTGTTTCTTCAATGGTTCAGAAAATTGAGATTTTCATATATCTTACTAAGTGTTTTGTTTCTAACTGTTAGAAAAAATTAACAGATCAAATAACACAATCACAAAGATCATGCTAACCAGGATTATTTGCATATGCATATAA
>JAOSBN010000179.1:5657145-5671613 GCA_027563595.1 Erythroxylum suave | reverse complement strand
AGATCCATTCGATAATACCCAATAACCATTATCTTGGGTGTTTTTCATGGGACTCAAATCGATAAGTCATATGGGACATTAAATAGTTTAACATTACTAGCCTAGGAATTTTGGTATTACAAGAAAAGATTTGCAGGAGTCAAAACCGTAATTAGTATAAAATTGCAGTTGATCGATTCAAAATGTTAGCTAGCAAGCAACGTTTCTTCTCTACAGTAAGTTCATAATACCTGCAAAGATGCATTCATGACATCATATAACCAAAATCTCATTTTATTTAGAGCATAACAACATAAAGAAAATGGCATTCCCTCCAACACTTAGACATATAGTCTTAAAATCTCTCCATTTTTTAGCATGACCTATGGAAAGAAAACCAAGAACACTTTGTGCAATAGAGAGCTAGTAGTAGAAGAACTAATGAGTTTTTTCCCATCCACACACTCTATATATATATACACAATCTCACCATATGTCATATCTTATAACATGTTACAATCTAAGGAGTAGAATAGGTTAATTGTGTCATTTTAAGGATGATATGAACTATAATTTAATGGGTCAATAAATAATTATTAGGGTACTACCATGTGCCTCAAATGCAATTAGTAAATTATTAACTATTCCATTATAGCTATTAAGTGTTTGTTTGGTCGAGCTTATATCAGTAGAGCTTTTTTCAGTAGAGCTTTTATCAGCAGAGTTTTTCTGAGAAGAGCTTTTTAAAAATGCCAGTTGATTGTTTGGCTGTCAATTAAAAAAACTTTTTAAAAAGAGCTTCATACGGTAGACTGTTTGGCAACATAAAAATAAAAATCACTTTTATTAATTTTAACTATATTTTATTTTATAATAAAATTATTTATGCATATAAATATTATTCAAAATATATTAAATGATATACAAAGCACAATATATTAATTATTATATAATTTTAAACTATATAAAACATAAATGAAAAATATCTAAACAAATTTTTTGTATAGATTCTAACATAAGTAAAACTAATTTCAAAAATAAATATTAAAGCATATAAAAAAATTCAAATAATATTATATAAATCTCAAAATAAACATGAAGATGTGCTTGCGGATATTGTGAGAATTATGTGTAAAGCATAAGGGTAAAAGAGACTAAAAAATAGGCTCATTAATTAATATAAAAAATCTACTTGAAAAAGTGCTTTTTTTGAAAAGTTTCAAATTTGAGCTTTTGAAAAAGTTGTAATTTAGCTTTTAAAAAAACTATTTCTACTCCAAAAGTGCTTTTGGAGTTTACAGTTAAATACTCATTTTTTTCTTAAAATAGATTTTACGGTGGAAAAAAGTATTTTTCTATCTGCCAAAAGTTGAACCAAACGCACTCTAAGGCAAGTTGATTAATGGTTATGCATATAGAATTAATTTTGCGATTATATGAGTCCATATATATTTCTAACATTATCCTACTTGGACAATATAATCAAACCACCATATCAATTTCCATCATCCAAAAACAGTCAAATAAATCATATACAATATCATATCGACAGGATATATATACTACACATGATTTGGTCCTGGAGATGATCAAATATTACAATAATAAAACAACATGCATGCAGTACAATAGCTGAGACTTTGCATTTGTCTCCTTTTGTACTTGTCATTTCTTCAAACTACATAAATGCATCAACACATATATGTCAATATTAACAAAAGTGACCGCAAACATCATTATGCATGTTTCATATATAAAAGTCAGAAGCAATCCGTACAAAGTGCTAACATGTTTAATACAAAATAGCAAATTCTCACTAATCTTATCAAGTTAGGCTCATAACAATCCCATGCGAGAGACGTGTTCTGCAAATACACATAGAGGTAAGCCTTTTGCAAGCGGATTTGCTAAAATGCTAGCTGTAGGCGTATACTCAACAGTAATGCAGGATTCAGCGAATTTTTCTTTAACAAAATAGTACTAAATATCAATATGTTTTGAGCGAAAAGTACTTCTAGTGTTCTTAAAGAAAGCTACAACTGCGGAATTACTACAATATAATTTCAGCTGACTCGAAATAGATTCTACAATACCCAATGATGAAATAAAATTTCACAACCATATTGCTTGACAAACTGTCTCATAGCACGTCATACACTCTGCCTCTATGGTAAAGGATGCTATAAGTGTCTGTTTGATACTTTTCCACGATACAGCTCCTCTAGCCATCATAAAGATGTAACCTAAAGTGGACTTTTTATCATTCATACATCCTGCATAATCAGCATCACTGAACCCAACTATATCAAGAGTGTCAGTTCTTCAATAAGTCAACATATGATCTTTGCTACCCTGAAGATACTTCATGACTTTTTTAGTCTCTTTTCAATGGCTAAGACCAGGATCACATAAGTATCTTCCCAACACTCCTACAACAAAAAATCAATATCAGGGTGTGTGCATAATTGAGCATACATCAGACTGCTTACAAATGACACATAAGGAACGACTTTCATTTCATCTCTCTTTATAATTTTGTGGACATTGGGCCTTTGAGAATTTGTTACCCTTCATTATTGATGCCTTTCCAGGAGAACAAGAATGCATATTGAACCTTTCAAGATCTGATCAGTATAAGTCTTTTGAAACAATCGAAGAATCTTATTAGCTTTATCTCGGAAAATCTAAATTCCAAATACATAAGAGGCCTCACCAAGATCCTTCATATTAAAATAACTAAATAATAGTTGTTTTGTCTCAAATAATAGATCGGTTATCATTAGAAGCAAGTACAATGTCATCAACATACAGTTCCAGAAAAATGAAACTGCTCCCACTAAACTTCATATATATACATTGATCAACTACATTCTCCTTAAAGTCATTTGCAGTGACGACCATATCAAACTTGAGATACCACTGCTTTGATGCTTGTTTTAACCCATAAATAGACTTCTTAAGCTTGCAAGCCATGTGTTCTTTACCAGTTATCTCAAAACCAACTGGTTGGGTCATATAAACATCTTCGTACTGATCTCCATTCAAGAAGGCGGTCCTCCCATCCATTGGATTGAGTTCTAAGTCAAAATGTGCAATTATAGCCATAATGATTCACAATGAATCTTTGGTAGAAACTAGTGAGAAGGTTTCTTTGAAATCAATCCCTTCTCTTTGGTATAACCTTTAGCTACAAGTCTAGCCTTATGCCTTTTTACTTGTGCACTTGAGTCATGTTTGATTTTGTAAATCCACTTGCACCAGATGGATTTGCAACCTTTAGGTAGTTTAACCAACTCCCAAACTCCATTTTGTGACATGGAACTCAACTTATCTTCCATTGCATTCATCCATAACGCATATTGAGGACCATTCATGGCTTCTTGAAAATTGACTGGTTCAGTATTATCTACCACATCAAACTCATGTTCCTATAAATAAACAATATAGTCATCAAGAATGGCATGTCTACATGTTCTTTATGATCTTCTGACAACAACTTCATCATCTCCAGTATCAATGACTTCATCTTGTACTTGATTATGAGGTTCATCATAAGATTCTATTGGAATTTGTTTAATCACAGGGTCATCAGTAGGAGGGAAAGCGACGGGTACAGGGACTATAATGCGTTCTTTCCTTAATACGATTTCTCCTGACCCTTAACTTGAACCAAATTCATCTTTAAAGTAGATAGCTCTATCTGAATCTATAATTCTGGTCGTGTGAGATGGGCAATAGAATCTAAAACCTCTTGATCTAACAGTGTAACCTACAACGTAACCATTAATAGTTTTCGAATCAAGCTTCTTAGATTGCGAATTATAGAGCCTCACTTCTATTTTACATCCCCAAACATGAAAATGGCGCAAGCTTGATTTCATTTAACTCAAGTTTGTACAAATTTTCACATAAAATTCTATTTCTCACCAAATTAGAGTCACGATACAAAATCAGTTTTTCAGTTCCAAAATGGATACAGAATTTAGATTTCTTCTAATAGAGGGTAAATAAACAACATCATGTAACACCAAAATATATCCTATATTTAATTGTAGTGCAACTATCCCAAAAAATTCAACTTTGACTTTGGTATCATCTCCTATGTATACATGTTGCTCAGAACTAGTCGACCTTCTTCGACTTGTCAGTTTCTACAAGGAATTCGTAATATGAAATGTTGCTCTAGTATCTAATCACCAAGTATTTAAGGGTACATCAATAACATTTGACTCTAAACAAACAATCACAAGATAATTACCTCTCTTCTCTAAGTGAACTTTGAGTTTTCGACAATCAGCTTTCTTATGCTCAGAACTCTGACAAATCAGCTTTCTTATGCTCAAAACTCTGACAAAAGTTACACTTCCCTTTTAAAAACTTATTCTTCTGACTAACAGAAGATTTGCCTGCTTGTCCACTTCCTTTAGGTCCAATAACTTTCTTCTTGAAAAGCTTTTGGTCACTTGAGTTATTAGGAGTAAACTTTCTCTTTTGAGAATTGCTATGATTTGTCATCATGAAGATGCTTCTTGCCCTTCCTTTTTTCATGCCATCCTCTTCCTTGGCAAGAATAGCAATCATCTTATCAACAGTCCATTGCTCTTTCTGAGCATTATAACTTGATATGATCGAATCAAATTTAGAAGGAAGATTTCCTATCACAAACCATACCATGTAATGGTCCATATCTATAACCTTAAGCTTATGGTAGCAACTCATGAGCTTGTTGATGTGAGCCCTAATGTCACTTATACCATCATAAATGGTGTGATGAAGCATGTTTAGTATCCATTCTTCTCATTCTTTGAGAACTTCATGTACTTCTTCTTAATGGTAACAAGAAAATCCTTTGCATTATCAGCCTCGAGAATACTATCACGAATAGATTCAACCATGTCATACCTCATAATCATCAAACAACATCGGTTAGAGTATTCCCACTCCTCATAGGATTTCCTTTCCTTCTCAATAGCATCATCAGCGGGTTTTGGTGGTAGATCAATTCTCAAGGCCAAGTCCATTCGCATGATAGTTAAATTCATCATGAGAGATTCAACCCACTACTTGTGATTCGTTCATTTAACGTCAAGATAGCAGAGACTCTCAAATTGCTTAAAGTTGTATGAGAACTAAGAGCAATAACTATGATATGCATGTTAAAACATAATCATGCAATTCGTGCTATTTTTCTCAAAATTAATTATATCATTCATGCTAGAGTTCCTTAACTAAATATAGAACTCGTTGATAGGTAAGAACAACTTATTAAATATTATAACCAAACCATCAATATACTATCAAAAGGATAGAAAAATTATGTGAATCATAATATTTCAATAAATTTTCTTTACCATATTAAACACCCTACTAAGTAGCAATTATCGACATGATTATTTATTATCCGCATAGGTCTTAACATTATTTTAAAGAAAAAACACCAAATTTTAAACATAAATTAATATTTAGAAAAAATTCCTCATCGTAAATTGTTTCACATGCTCAATTCTACTATAGGTAAAAGTAAACACTCACTATTATCAACAAAAAACATGTTTATGCCATAATAAGATTAAAACAATTAGAATTATCAAATAAAAAATACTAATTAATCTTGTGCATAAATAAATGGGAAAAATAGAATAAAAATGGAGCAAAAACTGAAAAAGGTCCAAAAAGGATCTTGCACACACCCCTAAGCACGTGCAGAATTTTTATTTTTAAATAAAAATAAAAATATATTGGGTCAGGTGCATGGGTCCGGTGTGCAAGTTGACCCACTAGCGACCCATGCACTGTACGAACGGTAGACTCGCACAATACCAAGTCAGGACAACACCGTAGGCACCAACCTGATTGCTAACAACTTCCCCTCCCGACCTCTGTTTTCGACAATTTTTTAGACATTTTCTTCCTTTTCTCACACTCTATGGGTTTCCCTTATCTATTTCGGTCAAAATTGCTCCGAAAATCGAAACATCAAACCCATTTCATCCATGGAAGAAAACACGAAGTTTTAAAAGAAAACCTCACCTAAGACTGTGATTCTTTGTCCAAAATAAAGATAAAAGGCAACAACAACAACCAACAATATTTTCTGAACCAACTACGCATCATTTTGAAGTTATTTACGCAAAAAATCAATTTGAAATAAAAACGATTTTGAACAAAAACGAGCCCTAAAATCAAATGACTATGGAGCGCTGATCTTAATTGATATATTCAAATATGCATTCATTAACATCACAAAGCAAAAATATCATTTTATTTAGAGCATAACAACACACAAAAATGAAATACCTCCAACACTTGACATATAGTCTTGAACTCTCTCCATTCTTTAGCACAATCTATCTTGTAAATGCAATTAGTAAATTATTAATCATCCTATTATAATTATTAAACATACATTAGGTAATTTGATTAATAATTATGCATATAAAATAAATGTTGTAATTATATTAGTCCACGTATATTTTTTACAATTATGTTATACAACAATGAAGTTTTATAGAGTTAATTATCTTCTTAGTTAGAAATAAAGGAAAGGCAAGGATCCAATACTTAAAACTAAAGAACGTTGCTACCAACTAATGGACCCCATTGACTGGGTTGCATGATTACACGTTGAAGGTCATGATACAGCCCAACAGACGTTGAAATTAATTAAACTTGGTCCATCTGACCCACCGTTGCCCAGTAATAGTTGGCAAACGCTCGGGTCCATTCATCTCTGGCCGTCAAACCAAACACGTACAGAGAATTGACTCTCGACTCTCGAGGGTTCACAGTAGCACCTGTCCCTCTATTCACCAACAAACCGATTTCATGAAGATTTCGGTGTGTGTCCACCCCTGGTTCATGGAACTCCACGATTGACGAACAGAACTTGCGTGCTTGTTGAAGCCAGCTTGTCTTCACATGCAATGTATAAGTATGCTTTTAACTAGTTTAAGCTGAACTATTATCCAGTTCTCACTGGATGAACCATTGCACTTTATTGTAAAGATCAACGACCGTGCACATTCAGCGCCTAAATGAAGGATAACTAAGGGAAATCATGTTTATTTAGTTACATACAAGGTTTTAAATTGCGACACGATATTAATCGAATTGTCACAATTGTGTCGACATTATTTGCAACTGCGGTAATCATTTCAACATGGTAAATGATTAGATGCTGGCGATATCTTTTTATTTATTTAAGTATTTTAATTAACATATTTTTCTGAAATTTTTATTTAATATAATTTATAACTATTATTTTTTATTATTAAATACATATATAATAAATTACTTGGCGAATGAGCAACATAAATTCTAGTCACTGACTTGAACCAGGTGCTTCACTTACTACAAGTTATTTCTTTCTGATTTGCAAGTTCGCAGGACTAAGTTAAACTACAAAGTACAAACTACAGATTGCAATAGTATTTGGCTTGCAACAGGAAAACGGTGCCTTTTCTTCGAAAGATAGGGAATACCTTGCCGTTCAAGCAACAAATGATTTGCTGCCCATGAAAGAAATCAAGTTGTAAATATCAAGTTAATGGATTCTTATTTTGTAAAAAAGATTCCATTTTCCCTTTGTTAAGATATGTGAAAGATACGAGTAACTTTATGCCGTCTGCTTCCTTAACCTTAGCTTTCCAAAACACAAGATTACAACAGTTTAACAAAAACTCCGTTCAGAAACCCTCTTTCACACAAAGTGTTGCAGACATACATGTAAACTACCTGCGAATAGACCCCCTTACTTAGAAGTTCCCATGTAAAACAGATCCCAATAGCTGGTGAACAGCAGTAAGCAACAAAAGAAAAAGTTGAGCAAAAGAAAAACTGAATCCTACTATCGGCTTCGGTTCTTTCCTTTTCAATGGTGGGGTTTTCCCATTTTGCGTCCTTTTTTCTTTTCATATCTTCGGCTATTACCATGACTATTAAATCAATTTCGTTGGTGGAGTGAGGGAGAGGGAATCAGTATCATATCATCATCAAACAAGTTGATCAATATTGATGTTCATGTTTGGATGCCTTTATTAATAACCCCCACCCTAATTTGGTTCGCACTCAATAATCAACCCTTGGGAATATCATGAGTTTGAAGCCGAAAACTGCCGCACAGAACAAGCAACCACCTGAGCCCACTGCCTTAGCCTTGTCTTCACCGTCTGTGGATTGTCACCTGCACAAGTTTCCCGAGAAACAAACATCATGTTTAGTATTATTCATATTTATGCAATAAATTCACAAGACAAAAACACAGCGTCAAGAAAGAACATGAAGATTATTTGTTGTACATGTAGAAAACAATTTTTGACGATTGTTTAGATGGTATATCTAACTTACAATAACTTGGAAGGAAATTGATAAGAAAAGAAAACTGTACCAGGACCGACGATGGTATGTGGGCTGCCGAGAGGCGGCGGCGAATCACACTCCGAAGTCGTGTACCAAGAAGACGTCGGAGACTTAGAGACTGCGTCATTGTAATTCTTGTTAACGGCGTAATAAAGTCCGAGTGCAGGAAATGTATCAGACAGCCTTTGATCCACCTCTGGTGAGTCAAATCCGAAGCCTAACTCAATACAAGCCTTGAGTTCATCGAGATCGTCATCTGTCACGCTCTTGCTCCGTCGGTTTTTTCTGTTCCCTTTTCTCCGGAGCCACGCCTCATCACGGTAGATGTCCGGCGACCATGAGTGTTGTTTACTGAGAGGTAACGTCGGAGCCAGTTCTTGGGGTGGGGAAAAAAGTGGCAAAGGCCCCTGTGATGGGAGTGTAAAACGGGTCATGTCGGACATCTGCGCAGCCCCGGATGGTTGGGAGTGCGGCGGAGGTCGGATGACCTCGCCGGAGAGTTTGTGGCTTCGGTGGAGATGTGTTATTCTATTACCTAAGAAGGTGGGAAATGGGAAGAGACTTGGGTTAATAAGGTTGGGAGACTATGGTTTGGACCGTTTGGTTGGACCATGTAATGATGAGCTGTCTTTTATACTTTTTACAAGTTTCCTTTTTTATATATATATTTTCACTGATTGCGTTTAGGTTTTCTTTCTTCCGAGATTGGTGTGAATGTTTGTTTGTGAGTTTAAACGTCAAGAAAATTATGCGGTTAAATTCAGACTTATATGCTATAATAATCTTATTATAAAGTTTCATATTTAGAATATTTTTTATAATGGGATAATATACAATATTACTTTGTAAATTTTAAATAAAAATATTGTAATATATATTAATAACCATAAAATTTTAATAAATGTTTCCAAAATAAGTTTTATAATTTTAACCATACCATAATTTGAACTCTTTTCTTCGATCACCTCGACGTTCCAATTTGAATACTCAATAAATCAAATTAGCTGTCTTATTCGTTTATAATTGCATTTATTTTTGGTAAATCAGTAAAGGAAAATATATCTTGTCTTTAAATGAGATTTCCTCGGTATCTGATCTGTACAAATTATACATGATACCATAAATTAAAGACTAAAAATGAATGAATAGATTATGAAACTGGGACCAATATTTTGGGAATCTTAACTCTTAAGTTAATCAAGTTGAATTCAAAGGTCAACAGTCCTATATATAAGGAGGAAGAAGGCACCATCAAATTGAACGGAAAGCACCTGCTAATTTTCAACATAAAGACTTTGAAATTCTAAAATCAAGATGGTATAGTATCCACAGCTTGCAGAATATTCCATAAAGCAGTAGCTTGCCAAGCTTGATTCGGTGTGAACGACGTCATATGATGGATGGCTGTATGAACGTAGAGCTTATTGTAGTATTTGATAGGGAACGAGAAGCTCGTGGTATTTACTAATTGATTTTTATAAGGTTTATACCAGTAAAAGTGGTTTTAACATCTTTGATAAATTTCTTTTCGAGTAGAAAAATGAAGAGAGAAGACTATAAAATAGCGTATTGCTTGATTCATCTTCACAAGTTGACTTCTGTGGTTTCGCTACAAATCACATTATGGTGTTGCTTTCAAATTGAAGAAGTGGGTTCGTAGCCCCACCTCAGCAACGTTATCAAGCGCAATAATACACCACCACCCAAATAGTTTTGCTTACTTTGGTCAGATTAAGATTCAATAAAACTATGGCCTAGTATGAGTAACTTCGATAAAATCGGCGTAATGTATAAATAGACTGTTGGATATTTTTAACTTTTTCTGTAAAATTAGACAATATTTAATTTTATTTTTTGTTTTTTAAATAACTTATTGGTTAAGTTATGTAATTTAATATAGATAAAGATAATAAAGTGGTTCAATAAATGATCTAAATTAATAGGTCGAAGTTTAAGTGACAAATAGATCTCGATCAATGTAGACCGGACCCATATCAAGCCTAGGATGGAAATGCTCCATATAAAAGTTATATATGAAGGTTAAGGTCTTATGTAGTTACTTATGTCTTTCATAAACATATGGATTCTTTGACCGTTAAGAGAACCTACATTTTGAAAAAAACTATAAAAAGACATGGATCACACCCCAGTGAACAATTTATGTGAAAAAGGTTGTGAATTCCTACTCGTTTCAGCTTTGAAAAACTCGTTTAAAGTTATATAATCAAAATCAAGTATTTTCTACATTTTTTTATTTATTTTCCTTTTACATTTGATCCCAAATATGTAAATAAAATATTGTTACTTCTTAAATAGGCCTAATATTGTGTCAACAACAACTTGCTTCCTTTCATTTTAAAAAAAAGAGAAAAACAACTTGCTTCCCCCGAACTCAAGTTGCCGCTGTACTTGTTTGTCGAACGTAAGTAGACTTCATTAACTTAATTAAGAGGTTGCTTTTGTGTGGATTGCCTGAAAACTTAGAATTTAGTTCAAGCAACTGTGGTTGAAGCCGACAGTATATCGAGTTAATGTCAACTAACTCGTTTAATGCCAATAGGAATAGGAAGAACAAATGTTGGTATCGGTAACTCACGCATCTCAAAGCCTTCATGTCCTATGTAAGTTTGGCCCAGTAGACTTAAGGTAGTATTTATTAATAAAATATTTACAAATTATATTATACTCAAGGTTAAGACACATAAAAAAAACTGTTTCTTATGCGTTACCTTTCAATTTATTAAGAATAAAAAAATCAAATCAAACTATGATAATATTAAGATTTTACATAATTGAAAACAAGAATTAGAATTAATTTAAATAACAAGAATATGATTATAGTCTAATCTTAAAGTTTTAAGTTAAAATATGGGTTATATTTGTATCTGTTTCAAAATATAATGGTTGCAAGAATTTTATAAATTAACGTAAGATAAATAAAGTTTGAAACTTTCTTATCATCAAGACAGTCCCTTCGTTCCACCGAATGTAGTGGGTTGTTGCAGGTTGTATTCATGACACGTCATAAGTTGCCGTACGAGGCTGGCGGTGTTAGCTGTGTGTTATTGCACTACACAATCCTTATCAGCGTAAGCAAGACATAATTATTGTTACGACAAGTTTTGTCTTCAGACCTCACAAGCATCGGAACCTAACATCGGAGGGAGACATTTGTGTGTAAGCCACTTAACAATGCTACCCACTCTACCACAGTCGGCAGAACCCAGATTACGAAAAGAAACCAATCAGTGGAATACATAAACATTGCTAACATTTGTGGGGGTGAATGCTCCCCTTTGCTAATCGTAATGATATGCCTACTTCCATGGAAACTCCGTCGTTAAGGGATTCACCTTTTTCACCTTTTTATTTAAGACAACGCGTGTTCTGAACTTTGTTCATATCATCATCAACATTTAAAATCAATTTCTATTGCGTACAAAAACTCTAAGTCGCTGTAATTAAAAGGGGAACTTGAAGTGAGAATTGTAGACAATAAAAAGTATTTATTTCTTTGCTTGCTTCTCTTTTGAGGTATAATCAAATCAAAATGAATGAATCTATCATCCGATAAAGAATATTAGACATAATATATATTAATTTTTTATTTATCGAGTTCTTTTTAAATAATTTTTCCTCATGTTTTTTTTGTAAATGCTTTAAGTACAAAAGACCATTGTTCTTTCTTTCAAAATATTTTTTCATTTTCTTAAATATATCAAAAAGGGTTAATGGTCTATCGATATATTAACTGGGTAAGTCTTTTTGTTACCTAATCTACTATAATGCATTCCAAACCTATTGTTTTTTTTATCCGAAAAGCATGTAAATTTTCTCATTCTTAATATTTAAACATCAAAGACATAAATGATGAATCATAAATAAATCATTTATGTTCATTTATATCTTGAATATAATACTAACCACATAAATGAAGTGAGTAAATCACTTATTTGGAGTGGAATTCATCATGATATGGACAGAAAGCTTTCAACCATCACAAACTAGTTTCTCTCTCTTAATCATTTCTCTGTATGATAGTTTAATAGATAGTATATGCTCGTTCTGTGTTTGTTTTGTCTATACTTCATTAGGGTAAAGAGATGACTAGTTTATATACATTTCTCTGTTTACATTAAATCTTCTACGTCTATCAAGTACTAAATTAACGGTTAAGATGTAATGCATACTATTAAAATAGGAAAACCATAAACCAAGTTTAATATGGGCTTACAGAAAATATGATTCATAACATCAGGCCATATTTCTTATATTCTCTCACTTGATCAGATGTTTTTGAAAACAATCTAGGGGGTTGAATAGATCTTTTAACTTTTTCCGTAAGATGCTACAAAACAAATAATTAGAACACACAAAACAAACAAAAACACAATTGAAATGTAAAAGAATAGAGAAGAGAGGAACACAAAATTTTATAGAGGTTTGGTGCTAAAACTTGCGTCCTTTACCTAAGCTCCCACTTAGGATTTTTTCAAAACTCCTTACTACACACTTTATAGTTCAATGTAAAATCTTCAATTAACTTTACTTCCGGCTCAAGCAACACCGTACAGACGATTTGTTTTCCGGTACAAATCCTACCTTCCAAGCGATTCTCCTCCAATCACTCAGCTCACAATAATAACAACGATAAAGATGAAGTAGCAACACTCAATACAGCTGAATACAATCAATATTGGCTAAGTAGCAAAATTGAGAGCAATGTGAGGATTATTTTTGGACTATAGCAAGTATGCTTCTCTTTGGACTAGTGTAATTGATCCTCTGAAGTGTGGTTACTTTATTTGAAGGCTTCAAGATGTTTTATGAACGTTGCAGACTTCTCCTAGCCGTTGTAGAATGCTCCTAGCTGTTGTATGAAGATTTTCTCTCGTTTGAAATCAATTGACAAAGTCAAATTTTATTCAGCTGTAACTGATAGTCGACTGATAGTTGACTAGTGCATTATAGTCAACTTGTACTCCAAGTGATAGTCAACTAGTACCAACGTTTTTTATAAAACTTTCAGCTCCACTCTTCGAATAGTCGACTAACTCCATGATAGTCGACTAATCCATCGACTAATAACATGATAGTCGACTAGTCCATCTATCCAACTAACAGGTCTGATTGATGATAGTCGACTTGCAACATGATAGTCGACTTGTCCAGTTCTCCAACATACAGATCTCATAAAATCTCCAATCTTGGATTGTTTGAGATATATATTTGAATTCTTCAAGCAAGATCTTCTCAAGAAATACACGTTGTTAATATCTTGATACTCATTATTGCAATCTTGATCTCCATAAGTCAACTTTATTTAAATTTCATCTGACTTGAAAATCATCACCAACATAATAGTCAACTTGTGTCACCCTTAGTCAACTTGTCTTCCATCAACCTTGATTTATTGTAATTAACCTGAAATTATTACTTAACCAATTCTCTAAGTTTTAACATTATCAAAACAAAGAAGGATTTAATTTGTCAACCTCCATTGGTCCAACAATCTCCCCCTTTTTGATAATGACAAAACAAAGAATTGTTTAAGAAATTAAAAACAAAGAAAAATTGATCAAGGTCTTCGTGCCTTGTCTTTTGGTTAGGTCTTCGTGCCTTATCTTTCTGGTTAGATTGACTCCCACTCAATTAATGACTTAACATAGACAACGAATCCATAATATTGCAGCCCAAAACTGTAATCAACAAACAATTTTGCATTCAATTTTTTAGAAATCCTTATGTATCCTTAAATGTCAACAAACAATTTTGCATTCAATTTTTTTAGAAATCCTTATGTGTCTCCCCCTTTTTGTCATAATCAAAAAAATTATAACACATATGAAAAAGAACATAAGATAAAACATTAAGCATGCACATATAGGTGGAAACAAACATTAAACTAAAGATTGCAAGTTAAAAACAAAGATAAAACAACAGGAATAATAAAATATTGTTCTAGGTCAACAAGCAACAACCATCAAGATGGAAAAGCATCATCATGCCTACAATCGATTTTGTCAAAAATTTTCTTGATACTTTTCTTCAAGAGAATGAGAATTCCTTGTTGAAGATCCAATCGCACATTCACTTCTTCGATTTGATCTCGAATTTCTTGAAGTTCTTCT
>JAOSBN010000179.1:5628515-5651016 GCA_027563595.1 Erythroxylum suave | reverse complement strand
TTTGTATGTACATGGACTATCTATTTATACTTGTAAACAATACAATGCTATTTGCTGTGCATTTGATGTACCTATAGTCGTGTTTACGACTGTGGAATGTGAACAAATAAAACAAGGGGACAAAAGGACACTGTATGTGCATATGGAGTGAACGTAGCAGGAAGAACAGATGGTGTGTGTAGCGTGGCATGCAGCAGGGAATGGTGGCTGTGAACAGAGGGCGTGTTCTTGTCTGCTGAACGCTGAACGTAACTGGACCAAAAAATAAAACAAATGAACTGGACCCAATTAACTAATTGAACCCGAACCGGTCTATCCTTTAACCCGAACCGGTCCAGACTTTAACAGTCCGTCACCTTCCCACCTCTCCCACGTTCCAGTCACGGCTTGGAGCTCCATGGAATACCCTAAAGACGACTCTCACGTCTATAGCACGTCAAAAGGTGTCGAAAAAATTCAACACTCTCAACTCATATATAGACGGCATAAAACAGAGTAAAATAGAGGTAATTTATTATCAACAGTTCAGAAGCAAGGCAGAGGTGGTCTAGCTCTGATACCAAATGTAAGACCAAGCCATAATAACAGCAACTCAAGCATGCATTTCATACATGATAAATTCACGTAAAACACATGCAAATACATCAACATATATCAGAGGAAACATAATGAAAATACGATACCTCCAGCCATTGCTTTTATCACCTCAGATGATCCTCTTCCCTCTGTCTAGTTTGGAGCTTCTGAGTCTTCTATTCTCTTCCTTAAGTACAACCGATGGTGTTCTCTTGATGCTCAGTGAAGATAGGGACCCAAAGCGTGTTTTTATAAACCGTGTTCTATCCCTCTGCCCATCACAGAGGAGGCAACGTCCATGACATGGGCGTTAACGTGGTAAGTGGGTTAAACTTTAAATGGACCACAATCATGACTAGTGAGGTTAGGTGAGGATTAAACAAAATCTTACACATTAATCATCAAATCAAAATTGTAATTTTTTTATTTAAAAAAAACATAATTCCAGAAGAAACACGAGCAAATCCTGTGGTGATTTTAAACCATGATGATCAGTAGGTTTAGGCAAATGCACTAAACATAGAAGCAACAAAAACAGGCCAAGAATAATCACAGTGAGACCCAAGTGGTGAGACACCACTTCATTCATGTTTCCACCTTAGTCGCCACAAGAATCAAAATAAAATATGCCAAAGACATGTTGTAAACCTTGCTGTTTACGTTGTTTCTGGAGACGAATACCAGAATTGAGGTGGAGCATGCAAACGGTGGCATCAAAAATCAACGTTATTGTTTATGGGTTTGTCAAAAAGCTGATCCCCAGGTTTCATGTTCTTGTTGTCTAAGAAAGGACGTAGGTTTAGCCTGGAAAAATCATAATAAAGCCTAACGAGATATGCCATCTTGAGCAATGGCATTGACGAAGAAATAGACGTCAACACGACATGCCCAACACCATGAACACAGTCCTGAACAACTTTATCGATTGTGCCGTCGAAATTCCCTTATCCGTGACTCACCAATTTAAACACGATATTTCTTTTGCACAGTAATTCTTTATTTTTTTCTGGGCAAAATTAATCTTCGCATAAATCCCTAAAATCATATTTTTCGTACACACCCTAATTAAAAGAATCATCAAATCAATAATTTAAGATTATTATCTATTCAAAATTCTAGGCTCACTTTAGCACATGTAAGTTTTCTCGTTCTTAATATCCAAATATCAAAGATATAAATCATAAATTATACGTATATTATTCATACTCATTCAGATCTTGAATATAATATTAACCATATAGATGACGCAAATAAATTACTTATCTTGAGCGGAATTAGTTATGATAAAGAGAAAAAACTTTCAAAGATTACAAATTAGTTTCTCTCTCTTATCCATCTTTTTATACCATAGCTTGAAGAATAGCTCAATGCACAATTACGTTTATTTTGTATTTGTTTTGGTTATACTTTATTTGGGTAGTACTTTTTTATTTACATTAAATCTTGTATGTTCATCAAATAATAAATTAACGGTCAAGATTTATCATTTTATTAAATTAAGAAAACCCAAATTAAGTTTAATACGAGCTTACAGAAAATATAGGCCATAACATCAAGCCTTATTTCTTACAAATCATTTCAAACCTATTGTTGTTACTTAAACATAATTAATTCTAGACTAATACAAAAATAATTTATCTACCAGAATTTGAAGTGTGCACCATTTTTTTTTGACATATTATTAACATACTTTTTAACTTTTAAAGATTATCAATAACATTTTATAGTTTTGATTTTGTAATAGTGGTTGCTTTTGTCATCAACATTTATTAAAAATTTAAATACAAATTTTAAAAGGACATTATTTTTATTTCGTTAAACTACACATATTTCAGGATATCATTTTAAATTTAGAAGTTACAGTTTATAAGAAAATTGACAATAAAGAGATTTGTATTATAAAAGTAAAATTATAAAAAATTCTAATAATTAAAAAAAAGAGACTACATTAATAATATATCTAACACAAGTTTCGACGAAATTTACCTTAAAAATAAAGTAAACGAATGTGGTTAAAACTTGGAATTTATGAACCAATTAAAAGAGTTTTAATAGTTTTTCCCATTTCTGGGCCACTGTTTTAGCAGTGGGTCAGTTCACTCATTCGATCTTAAGTAGCTTAGTTGGTGCGGAGGTCTAACATGACCTGTAATTAGTCAAATTAGGCCCACTTGAACATTTTTAGCGTCTAATAATACGACATAGTTTGGCTCTTGGCGCACCCAAGAGACGGTGTCGTTGGCCGCACAAAATTCTCAAACACTGGAGCTTGTAATCCTACGGTTCATATAATTCCCTAGACCTCGTGTCTGGTCCGAACGGTCCAGATTTCTTAACCCGCCACTCTCGTGTACACTAAGCACCCGATAGGGAAGGGAGGGAGGAAAACCTAAGAAACTAGAGCGATTCCTCTCATCGTGTAATTAACTAATAATCGGTCCGGTACGCTTAGGGTTTTGAAAAATCGGGGAAGGATGTGGCACGAAGCTCGGAGATCGGAGAGGAAGGTGCACGACATGATGGACGCCGCACGGAAGAGAGCACAACGGCGGGCGGTGTACTTGGCGAAACGGAGAGGCGATCCTCAGCAATCTATTCAGGTCATTGGTTCTCGTTCTCGGGTCTATCGCGACGATGGCCTCTATCAAGCCACTCAAGATCAGCAAGGCTTGTATGTGTGATCTTTTGGTCATTGTTATTGTTTTGTTAAATTTTGAGATTGGAGGTTTCTTTTCTTTTGCATCTGTGTGTTTGATTTGGAGTCGAACTAATGGATTAAATGTTGTCTCAGGATACCTTGGAATGGAAAACAGGACGTTTTGATTGACAGATTTGATGGTCGTGCTCTTCTTGATTTTATTCGAGAACCTGGGTCCAGGCATTTTAGGGCCCAAGAGAAATCGGAAGAAGAAGAAGAATTAGAAGAGTTTGTTAATTTTGAGCGTTATCGGGATTTAATTAAGCATCGGCGTAGAGGATGTCGGTACTTTTTTTTTTTTTCATAGAATGTCTTTACTTATTATCTATAACAATTAACAAATATACTTTGCCACTTTAAAAATTTTGGGGAAAAAATGATTGTGGCTTTCTACTTTGGTTTGGTTAGAGTTTAGGGATTGATTTGAGGTCACTTCACGAGCCCCTCTTTTATAATTTAACAGTTTCTGATGAAGATGGTTTGCAACACGTAAATCAGGAGATGGAGGCGAAAACCGTAGCTCCGTTTTTATCTGACAGGTAATCATTATCCCATTTCTCCTTTCCTTCGTCTCAGTCAGTTGATGTTATCGTCCATAGTGAGGTAATGTGTCTTTTTCGCTGCTTTTAGAACTAGAAATTTTGCAATCAGTTCATCCGGCGGCTAATTTTTGCATTCTTTGCTTGGTTTTTGGGTCAAGTAAGGGGTTTGTGCCTTCATTTAATAATTTAGCGATTGACCGAGACATGAATTCCAATGATGATTGACATGAAGCTACTCAGAATTAGTTGGCAAGGAAATTCAGGATAAATCTTTCAATCATTTGACTAATTATTATTGTGGTTCTAGTTATTTTCTCTTTCCTATTAGTCCATATCTTAGCATTTCTATTCAATATAGCATAACTTTTAAATGCCTGTATCCAGGAATTTTATGGTTTAACTTTATGAATTAAGGCCTAATCTTTGTCATGCTTTCCAGTATCCTTGGTGATGTAAGCATCTGTGGTCTAAGTTTGCCTGTCATGGAGTTGGTTGTTAAAGTAGTTGTAGTTTTGTTATTGGCTCTTATCTTTTGCATCACATGACATAAGTAGGTCATTTCTGTTGGCTATCATTAATGTGTCCGACTTAATTGGAATCTGATATCTTTTCTTTCATGCAAATTCGGTAGTTCTCAGCCACCACGACCACCTATAAACAAGGGCTCATATTCTCAAGTTGGATTCTCTTATGATGGGGGTACAAACGAGGGATCCCACCTTTCAGATGGTGATGATGACGTGGATGATGACGAGGATGAAGATGAAGATGATGAAGAATTTAACAGTGATGATAGTGATGATGAAACAATGGATGTCATGGCAAAAGAATTTGGAGTTAAGAGGTATGGTTGGCTTGTTTATATGGAGAAAAAAGCAAAAGAGGAAGAGAAAAGACAAAAGGAAGTGATCAAGGGAGATCCTGCAATTGTAAGTTCTCTTAATTTCTGTTTAGTTTTATGTTTTACTTTTTCTGAATGCAAGGGATATTTAGTTATGGATTCACTTATTTTAGAGGAAGCTCAGTCGCAAAGAAAGGAGAAAAGCTTCTCAAATAGAAAGAGAAAGAGAAAGAGAAGCTGCAAGGATAACAGGAACTAGAGTGCTTCATCGTGATCCTTATCGGTAGAATATACAAGTTTTCTTCTGTTTGTTGTTTTTGTTACAAAGTCAGGATTTATATCCTGTCATGCAGATTATTATAGTCGCTTCCATCCATTGATACAGGGAACCTAGGGGAAGTCCGACTTATGAAGCTTATTCTCGATTTAGAAGGTGTGACTGTTGCTCCCTTGATTTTTTATTTTTTATTACTTGAAGAGGTCTAATTTTCACCATTGTTGGATTTATGCTCTCGTTTACAGGTCTAGGTCCAGATCTCGATCATATTCACCTTCGCGCTCTAGACGTTATGCTCATGCAGGTCATTCTGATGAAGGTCACCGTAGTAAACCAAGGACACCAAGGATAGAATATATCACTGAATTTGGGGGGTCTGGTGACGGAAATGAACCCAAGCTTGAAGGATTTTCACCACCACCATCTCCTCCATCCAATGCTGTTATGTCAAATCGGTCGGAGCACTCGACCTTTAATTCTAGCAAAGATAGATTGCACAGTGTTTTGTCTGCTGCGGCTTACCCATTTTGTTACCTGAAGCAAACTTTGTTGGTTTAGAATAGATCAGATCTAGGGTTTTCTGCATAAAAGCCAAGATGGAGAAGGAAGAAGGCTTCCTTTCTGAAGCTCATTTAATCCCGAAATGGACATAATCTGCGTGTTTTCGACTTGTGTAGAACCATCAAAATGCAATATTTAATGCATGTACTTTCCTGCAGGCCATCATCTGGTCACATTCTTGAGGCACTGCATGTTGATCCTGCATCAGGTGTAACACTTGATAAGGAGAAGAGTAGTAAAGTTTTGAAGCCAGCAGTAAGGTCCGTAATCGTGTCTGATAATGTGTAATTTCACCTCAAGTAACTCGCACACTTAGCTTATATTATTTTTCATGTACTAGAAGGTTTTATAAGACTTTTCTCTTTCATTCTTCTTTTCCCTATTATTGTGTTCTTTGCGAGTACCTGGTAAAACTTTATCCTGGTTTCTTTTTCCTTCAGCAGTTCATCAGCATTAGCAAAGTTGACCAAGGGCAGTACTTCTGGAGGACCATTGAAGCAGCAACAGGGAGAGAAGAAGGAAACTCCACAGGAGAGGCTGAAAAGAATTATGAGTAAACAGCTGAACAAACAAAGTATAACCTACAATCTTCACCTCCTTTGTCTTATAGTTCATTCCTCTCTTTGTGTCTTTTGTTTATTTAAATGCTTAGGAGGATAAGGATTTATGAAATTATACTTTCTTCTGATGCACTGGATGCAAGGGGTTGAGACCAATTGTCCTCTGTATAGGAAGGGAGTGGGGGATTGTTCATTTTCCATTAAATATGTTTATGTTCCTTAATGTCACCATTTTCTCATACAGTTAAAAAGGATACTGCTGCTGAAATGGCAAAGAAACGAGAACAGGAACGCCAGAAGCTTGAGAAACTTGCAGAAACAAGCAGATTAAGTCGGCATAGGCATCGCAGCCGCAGCAGGAGCTACAGCCGTTCTCCTCCCAGGTATCTATGCAATAATAGAGCACTAGTTTCAACTTTGGCTAATTATCTTTGCAATGTTGAGATACTAGTCCCATCTATGGTTTTCAGTTGTGTCTGCAATCTTTCATGTGAAAGTACTTGCAGATAAAGAGGTTCTTCCTTTCACTTTAATCTCCAATAATTCTTTAATCTTTAGAGCGTTGGATTCCTAATTATTGCAGATGGTACCGCAGCAGCCGAAGTCCAAGCAGGAGTTCACGAAGATACCATTCTCGTTCACGTTCTCGATCTCGTTCTTACTCCCCGTCTCAGTCCCCCTCCCATTCTCGTTCTCACTCCCGTTCACGTCGCTCCCGCTCCCGCTCTCATTCACGTCGATCCCGCTCTCGATCTCACTCATACTCCCGTTCGCCAAGGTGAAACACAATCCCACATTTTGATGTTCTTTATTTATGCATGTTGTCCTTAAAACTAATCAACAGTGTTAG
Source organism: Erythroxylum suave (assembly GCA_027563595.1). Lineage (NCBI taxonomy): Eukaryota > Viridiplantae > Streptophyta > Magnoliopsida > Malpighiales > Erythroxylaceae > Erythroxylum > Erythroxylum suave. Next base: position 5,644,111 of record JAOSBN010000179.1, on the reverse strand, counting down.
TTTTCAGGGCAAGAAGCAGGTCAAGGTATTGATGGCAGAAGTTTTCCTGGCGGTGGGTTGCTAAGCCTACTTGTGGCTTTGTCCTTTCTGAACTGGTCTGGCAGTTTTGCCCTATGATAACGGTGTGGTATATTGAGAACGATAATAGATGATAGGCATCGGTGTATTTAAATTTTCTTTGAATGAATCTTTTAATGCTTACCTTTATTGCAACATTCTAAATGAGATTGCCTATCTCATTTGTTAGCTCTCGATTTTCAGATTTTTTGCTCATGTTTCTACGAGAGTTTGACATGTTAAATAGCATTATCCAATTAATATACGGCCCACAAATAGCTATGGGTAGAGTGGTACGGCTAAAATTGGTTAGCATAGTTCTTGCACAGCCATGGCTGATCACATTGAGAGATTGTTGGAGCCTGTAATGCGAACTCTGATTTGCGTTGCATCAGATTTCTATGTTTGCTACATTATGTTGGTCGCCCCCTTTCTCAAACTGAATTTGTTGAGAAGAACAGCTTAGAAAGCTGAATAAATGAAATCGGTCATGATGATGACGATAACCTGTGTAGGGGGAGGGCGGGTATTTGGGGTACAAAACTTTGTCATGCAAGTTACGACAGCGTATGCCCACGCTAAGGTTGTTCCATTATTAATTTGAGGAGACATCTTCATAAACTTTATAAGGTAATTATTTTGCAGATATATTTCGATCTTCTATACTTTAGAGGTAGAGATTTGTAAGAATTGATAGATAGCAATGGTCTGATGTAGACTGTTTTGCCATGACAGAGGAAGACTTGATTTATGGTAAACTTGAATTTATTTGTTTGATTTTAATGATTTCCTAAACTTAATTTGTGAACAAATCTGTATTTCTTTTTCATTGGATGAATATGATCTTGTTTTTTATAATAAAAACAAGTATGCAGTAAACGTTAAAATTGATTTCCATCTCCTTGGGTTGTTTTCAAAATCAACTTGTGGAAAGTAAACTTCACAAATCAAACACATGTTGCTCCATCCGAAGCTGTAACTTTTATTGACTGCATTAATGCTTCCACTCCAAGCTCGAAAAGGCTCCTCCTACGATTACTCACCAGACGGTTGAGCTATAAAATAACAACGAAGAGTATGATTGACAGTACGGTGGACCCTTAGCTCAAATAATTTGTCGAGTTGAACCCTCTTTGAGTTTGTGGTTTCACTCGAAATAGTATGAACTTATTTATGAGGCGGGATATGGTTTCGTGAAGTTTAAGTCTGATTCAAAACTTTTTTTAACAAAAGAAAAATAAAGAAATGTTATTTTTCGATGGGAAAACTCTGGACAGGCTTGGATCTGGTATCCTTATGTGGGAAAGTCAACTTGCGAGCTCAAATTCAGTCGAACCAATTGTAATCCATTAACCTGAGCCAGTGGACCGAACCGAGCCGGGTAAAACTAATTTAGCGTAGTATTGTCTTGTTCGGACAAATCAATTCCTTTTGGACAGCAGATAAAACGTGTTTAAAGCAGTTTGTCTGATCTGTCGTGAGGTTGATTACTTTGTCAGAGTCAGAGATGCCCTACTCAGCTCAGGTGTTTGGCTTTTCGTTGTAGGTAGGCTGTCCTCTGGTGCCTGAGCCTGACAGTGGCAGTTCGTTCTCAAACTTTAAAAAGGTGATCTTTTGCAGCAGAGAAGAACTAATACGAGCTAAATCAGGTTCAACAACACCCGATGTTAGTGGGAACTTTATGTCAGATTTAATCGACAACCAAAGTTGCATATAGAAATTAGAAAGTAGTCAACTCCTTCTATCTATAAGAGCAGACGTTCAATTTTAATCACAATGTTTTTATTATTATCTACTACAATTTATTTATATATTGTAATAGAATAAGGTTATAATAAAATAATTGGAATAGAAAATGTGAGATGTTTATATGTAAACGTGTTTGTGTCTCCTTGAATATGAAAACCGACTGGAACGGAAAATTTGGGGTGTTTATTTGTAAACGTGTTTACGTCTCCTTGAATATGAAAATCAAGTGATATACCGCGCTGCTTTGACAACGACGTCAAACATTTCATCCAAAATAGCTTGCCGGTCCAGTATTTAGGAGAAAGCGTTAATCTGATAATCATATAATTTTATTATTCATTAAAAAGCAGAAAACAATTAATCAGGCCGATATAAACTAATTCCTTTAACGCAGTGTTCTAATAAATTAAATTGGCATAACATCTTTAAGTACGTGAAAAACAATAAAAGGCTTCACAAAAATTGATTCATATTCTGTTGAGGACAAAAGTATCTGGCCAGAAGTATAATCATATCATTAAATTGTCAGATTTTAGTCTCTGCACAGCAAATGTTCTTTTACGGAATCCAAAAGACTCGAAATCAAGATGTCTGAGTGCTTATTTGATGCAAATGACTTTTAGCTTCGAGGTGCAAATAAACATTTGAATAAGAATGATGAAGAGTAGCCAAAATATTTGATTCCTTGGGCCTGTCTCCAGTTACTTTTCAAGGAATCAAGCCTTACAAACTCATAGCCCTCAGCCAGTGTGTGAAATAGATATCTTTGATCTTATGGATGGATTTGAAAGTTGTGTGGTTCCTGTTGAAAAAGTGAAAAGTGTGCTTTTACTTCGATTGATTGGGAACCCAACTTGCGTCCTCACAACTTTAATTTTATTCAAAGTAAGTGGAGAAGAATCCAAGCTGAAGTATTTGTCAATTTATCAACTTCTTTATGGTGAGAGGTTCGTGAAGGACTTTAAATCCTTCTCTTTTCTAGTTCTTGCACTGCAAGGCACCTCTTTCAAATTTTCTTTGTAAAGCAAAGGCCATAAAACAAACTTCTAAACCCTCACTTTATTCTATCCTTATCACACGCACGCTTCTCATTATGCTTAGAAAGCGATTCTATGTCTCTATGGAGCTTTAGCCTCATTTTCACAACTTTACTTCGCCTATACATCCATCGACCCAAAGAGAAAAGGAAAAAGAATAATGAAATATGAACATACAGAGAAATGTGATCCCTACACACGAGGGGACACAATCTACTTTAGATCTCATGTGGGCAGAGTTAAATTTTGCTTCAGATCATACCATTGAAATAGCATAAACGGGTTTCACTCGGCAAGGTGATCTATTATTAGGGTTTTGATAGTGAACAGTCGAGAGTCCCCATGTCAAGATAAACCTCTCTTATCTATATTTGATTTATCCCCAACCAAAAGCTTTCGTTACATATAATATCTATGTACTTGCATTCAATTATCTAGTGCCCTACTCTCACTATACTATCAGGCCTACGATTCTCTTAGTCTTTATAGTACAATAATCTAGACGCTATGCAATTTCTTTTCAAGGTGAAGTTGTGTTTGAATTATTCTTGGAAAGATATTTTATTTTAAAATATGTTAGAAGGAATGTTGTTCATAATATTTGACAAAGAATTCAAGATTTATGTAAGAGAAAATAAGTTCTTTCTTGTTTTAATAAGTTGATGTTAAGTATTCAAATTATAGTTGTCAAGATAGAAAATACATACGTCATACTATGCTCTTGTCTTAATTTCTAAATACCAAAGAGAAAAGAAAGAAGAATTACCCCATAGAGTATTGAAAACTCTTTGATTATTACATCATAGAGGCCTTTTAATCATCCAAATTAAATTAAATGTTTGATTTGGTAACATGACTTCGACGAATGATGAAGGAAATGAATCCCAAGACATCTAACCTATAAATCCCACTTGAACTAGGCTTTACCGACCAATGATTCCTATAAAGTGTAGTAGCCGAAACCTTTTATTAGTTAAACAAAAAACACATTTATTAAGGGGAATTGGAAGAAGCACATGGGATGGTGTATGTCTCTTGGATTTAACAAAGGCTATTTGATGCATCCCTTTAAGGTGTGATTGTATAAAAAAAATAGAAGAAGTAGGTTAGTTCGATCCTTGACCTACGTAAATGATGTTATTCTTATAGCAACCATTCCAATCTAATTCTTTAATCATCATCATAATTATCTGTTTGACACTTCAAATTAATTTCCCTCTCTTCTTTTCTAGTCTACGCGAAAGCCTAGATCCTAACTTAAAATATGATGTCAATTTGGATTCTGCTCTTTCTCTACGTCATGATGCTAATATTCATTATAGGTTAAAAGTTGAAGAATGTACACAATGGTTGTGCCTCCTTCATCAAGTTGTAAGTTTATCCTTTCTGTTTTTCAAATGCGCATTATTATAATTATTGTTTACTAATTATACGGTATAAGCAAGTCACATCATGGCATAAATTCAACCTGGATAGTTTGAGTTCATCATATATAATATATCAAATAAACTCGCTTAATTTTTGAGGTGGTTTGGTATTAAATATCCTTGTTGGTATCATTCAAGAACTTACGTTTTAAAAGTCCATCTTATCTTCTTTAATTTGAGCAAGAAAAGAAAGGAAACAGGGGTTGGTTCTAGGTCGTTATCGCGTAACAGGAATGGGGGAGCAAGGTTTGTAACCTTTTCGATGCAAATAAATATTGAGGACTAGACCCAGTAAACCTAAAGCATCGTTAGATGCTAGAAGGGACAAATATATGCATGTTCCGCTACACATAGAAGTCTACACGGTACGAAAGAGAGAGAAAAAAAAAAGGCCAAGTATGGCTAAAAGTAAAATATGCATGCTCTACAGACCAAATATTAGTTTCTTTACACTAGAATGCTACATTCTTCTCTCTTAGATTTTCGTGCATATAGGAATGCGTTATTATCTTCTGGTTCCTGATTAACTGCCCATATCCCGTAGGGTGTTCTTTTACCTTGGCAGATATTAATTGAGAATAGCTTTGGGTGCCAGAACTTCGTGTGATAACTTGTGAGGGTGCTTCATCTACTTATCTTTAAAGAGAATGGTTATTTCGATACCAGATATGACTTCCGCTAACACCATAGTACCCCAATGTACAGGAAATCTTAGTATCACTGTCTGCTCCATGTTTACTCGATCAACTGGTGATAATGTTGACTCTTAATTAATGCTAAGTTAATATAAATCTACAACGTGTAGTCTCAGTCACTATTAGACAGCCACGAAACTCCTGCCATCTCCTTTTCATTTATCATGGTCCTTTTCTTGCGAGTGTATGGCTTTCCTGATTCACCAGTTCAATTGATATAAAAAACGTACAAGTTGTTGGACATATCGGCAAGGTGTTCCAATGATAACTTACACGCCCGTCATCTGCATTTATTACCAAGTTATGATTGTTTATGATCTATCTTATCACTAATCGACAATAATTGAGGATTGATGAAGACAAATTACGCAAACAAATGTCATTTCTATGTCTATTCGTATCATTTCGTAGGTCCATTAGCCCCTGCCTTCCCCACTGATTCTTAGGACCCGACAACAGTTTCTTCCTTTAACCATACATACCATATTAAGTCTTTACTGTGTAACTGTAACCTGTACATAATAATGTATGAATGATATATCTTGATCAACCAATAACTTTTATTCTAAATATTAAAATGAGTTTTATTCACTTTTTGGAACCCCCATATTACAAATTTTAAATTTGGGATACTGATGAGAGAACTAACTTCACCTGTGGCCTGCCCAGCCAATGTTGAGGCATACTTTTGATATTGGTTGCAAGGGTTTAGTACAAGTTGGGGCGAAAGAACCCTCCCAAGCCTACAAGTCTATCCAACACATGCAGTTTGTGATGTGAGTCCTGACTTGTTGGTCCCATTAAAAATTTTCCACATATTTCTTAAGCTACCATCCTTGTCATGTTGAGAAAGTTCCTGCTACTTAATCTTCTGTATATGGCCCCATTCACACCTCAAAAGTCCAACAGGAAAGACTTTCGTGACGGAGGTATGAGCACTGCACAAGTTACTTCCAAACCAATGTGTAAGCAAGTCGCCATTTTCTTGGTGAGGTTTTGGCAATGTTTACCCTACAAATGATGTTACCATAACAAAGATGAGTAGAAAAGGAGTGCATCATGAAAACTCTGCTTATCCTAGTAATTGTAATCATATTTGAGAACTGTGAACTCAAGTTTTGAAGGTCAAACTATTTGATAATTTATATTAATATGATGCTGACAATTACCAAAAAAATCAATTTTAGTAAAGATTGTTAATAATTTAAGTTAATCGCTTTTAATGAGAAGTCTGTATTTGTAAAATCAATATATAAAAATGTTAAAAGACGAATGACAATCTTTATTCCTAATTTCAATATATCGTCAAATAAAAAAATCACAATCCATAAGACACCTTTGAGTCGTTGACTAATTCCATCCCACCGGCCAAATTATAACGATCACAAGGCAGAATTTTTCTCATATGTTTATTCCTCTCGATCAAAAAACGAAAACCGAGGCCAACCTCACATGTGAGTCCCTTTTCTTTGAATAGAGTCCTAAAGTCCAAGTCAATTAAATCCAAACAAATAAAACCTATTAAGCCGACAGTCTCAAGAAATGTAAGAAATTCTCCAACCAGGAATTATGAATTGATTTGAGCAATCATCTGAGAGATTGAGGGTTGAAATCCAGTTTGATGTTCAATTATATAATAAACAATAATTAGTTAAATACTGTAAGAAAGTCATTGTAAGATTCTTATTCTTGATCTTAATGATGTGAATTTGTTTGTTAACTTAATAGGTTAAACCATATTTAATTGAAGAGATTGATGTGATTGTCAAATGACAACATCCCTCCGTCTCCATCAACCAAATCATGCAAGTGTTGGATACAAATAACCAGACTAAGATGTGGTTAATCATTAACTTAGTCACTTGAATTTACTATATCAAACGGCTGTCATTTCTTACTTGTTCTTCACCAAAAAGATGATACCGAGAATTGCCAGCAAGCGAACAACTTCTGTAATCCAGCTAGCTGCCGGCGGTGGCAGGTCTATGCCATAACTCGCACGAAATGAGATCGCAGCCACAACCCTATTTGATCCCCTAATCACGTAAATTACTAATTTAACATATAATTGGCATTAATTAATTATCTGTCGTTTTCGTATCTATCTGGTATTGACAAAATACAGTTTTGTGCATGTACAATAGAATATGCAATCAGTTATGATCCTAAAGACAGAAAAAGAAAAAAAGACTATGCATTTTTATTGTTCTTTCCAAACTCGTATATATGGGATAAGAGGTAGGCTATTAGAGTTGCATGAGATATCGTCCATTTCGATGCCGTTTCTAAATGACCGAGGTGACACTTCAATGAAATGTCATGTTTAAAGTATAATTTGATTATTTTTATACTTTATATACACCTTGATTAATGTATATTTCTAAATTGGTAGCAGAGATTCAAGCAAGTCCCAGGGTTTTTAAAATCTTATTACAATAAAATGTCTTTACACTCATTATAATTTAACTTTAATTTGTGTTTTAACTTTGGTAAACATATATCGATAGCTACAAATACGTTGGTTTAAACTTTATAATGAACAAAAATGGCGTGAAGACGAGAGATTATCTCAGTCCTTTCTTCTTTATCTATTTCCGGAAGTAAAACGGTAGTGGCTTCATTACATGATTGGTTCAAAAGTTGGTTGGTACTTGGTCCAAAGACTAGACCTCCTCAAAATGCCACACCTAACACTATTTAATTTTGGGCTATATCATTGTACCATAACCCAATGAAGTAAAAAAAAAGATAGATTGGTCTTACTTTTTTTTGTCAGGAACTGGGGTAAATTTATGAGAAGGGCTGAGTTAATTGGGTATTGGATACCTTGGACGTGATGCCATGTGAAAGTCTCTGCGACACCATTGCAAAAAGTTATTGTAACATCTTGCGTTCCTTCAACCTTGTTTAACAAATGTGTTTCGTCTTCTAACAGCATTAATTTGAAAGGGTCGTCTATTTTCGCTCCATCTTATCGGATTCCATTCACTTTCAAGTTAGATTCAAGCTCGGACAGCTCGTGATATGTCAAATTTACAGAGGAAAAGGAAAGTTTCCCCATTGAACATGTCCTAACTTGCTTAATGTCATGTGACAGTCCTTTGTTTATATGTTAAGGATAATAAATAAGGACCTTCCTTTATTCTTATATACTGTTGACTAAATTTGAGACTCTCCATGGCATGTCCTTGTCTTTTCACGGGGTCATCAAGATAAAATATAGTTGAAGTTAGCCTAAGTTCTCGTGAAAAGAAATAACAAGTTATCCTAACTTAGCTGGGAAATGGAGCACAGCAACATAAAGAGACTACGCATGGTATAGTATTAATATCTGATGGGAAGAAGAAAGAATGCTTTCCATCTTCAAAAGTGGTGTTGGGCACCAAATAGGAGAGAAAGAAGATAGTACTCAACCAGTACCATATACTGGTTGTGCTGCGTTAATGTGTTGGAGTTATGGCAAATCATTAAAACTGCTCCATGTTTTAACAAATGAAACGAGAGTGATTTAACGTTAGCATACAACAAGGCGCCATTATTATTATGGGCTTAGCTTTATCTCTGCTGTCCACAATCCCATAATTTCTTATGCCCCACACTTTCTCATTAACATAGCCAAAAGTATGAGTAATCAAAAAGCTAAAACAGTCAAAAATTGATGAAGAAGAAGAAGAAGAAGAAGCTCCTTTCCAATTAATTTAATGACAATATCTTGTTGGAATTGGTAAAATTTTAATGCTTAATTCATAAATTTAATAAATTATAAATTATTTAACAAAAATAACTAAAGTGAGTTTATATAATATGAGATCGAACCGCCCTTTCCAATCAGGAATGTTGATTTACTCTTAACAGGATTGGGACGATGACTAGGATACAATAATTATCACACACTTGTAAGGAACCATTTATTATCGGATTCCACATTAATTTTGACTAGACCAAGGAATATCTTCAAACATCTAGGCAATTTCAATGATTTTATAATTACCTTTACCAATTTCACCACAGTCTCCAATTGCTAAATTACCGTTTATAAAGTTAACCAACTGTTTTCCTCTTTATCAAGACTCAAGACTCAAGAGCCGTTGTCCTTATCAGCTTCCGGAAATAACCCTACACTCCCGTACCATAACCCACCATGGTTACCGTTAATTAGATGGACTTTGGAGGGTCAATCAAGGCAATTCCGCGAAACCCAAAATCGAACCAAGTGGACTCCACTCCTCCACTTCTATAAATATCGGACCTTTCTTGCGAACACAGAAAAAGTAGTCCACTCTCTGTGTTCCCTCGCTTTTCTCCATCTCCACTTAACATACCATACGCTTGTCTTGCGTTTTACTCCAATAATCACACTCTCTGATCTTTACAACACTCCGGTTTCGCAATGGTCGACGTCGACCGGAGGATGACCGGTCTCAACCCGGCTCATATAGCCGGCCTTCGCCGCCTCTCCGCCAGAGCCGCCGCCCCATCAGCCACCTCCACACTTCCTGTACGCAACGGGCTGCTCTCCTTCTCTTCCCTCGCCGACAAAGTGATAACCCATTTACGTAGCTCGGGCATCCAAGTGCAAGAGGGTCTATCGGACGCGGAGTTTGCCCGAGCCGAGGCCGAGTTCGGCTTCGCTTTCCCTCCTGATCTCAGGGCGGTGCTCTCCGCCGGTTTACCCGTCGGCGCAGGCTTCCCAGACTGGCGCTCTGGTGGCGCCAGACTCCATCTTCGAGCTTCTCTTGATCTTCCAATCGCAGCTATCTCATTCCAAATCGCGCGTAACACGTTTTGGTCCAAGTCTTGGGGTCTGAGACCGTCAGAACCAGAAAAAGCGTTACGTGTGGCGAGAAATGCGTTGAAGAGAGCTCCATTGTTGATTCCTATCTTCAACCATTGTTACATTCCTTGTCAACCTTCTTTAGCTGGAAACCCTATCTTTTTCGTGGACGAGAATCGGATCTTCTGCTGCGGCTTGGATCTGTCCGACTTTTTTGACCGAGAATCTCTCTTTCGGAGCTCTGAGTTCGATCTCCTATCTCCCCAGAAGCAACGATCCGTGAGCGAGAAGTTCGCTGGTTCATCTTCGAATTTTTCGCGGCGGAGCTTGGATACGGGTATGGTAACCGGTGCGAGAACGCCACGATGGGTGGAATTCTGGAGCGATGCGGCAGTGGACAGGCGGAGGAGGAACTCGGCGGCGTCTTCGTCGTCGGGGTCATCGTCGCCGGAGCGATTCATCGACATGCCGTCTAGATCGGAGGTGCCTAAATGGGTGGACGATTTTATAGGGCAAATCGGGTCGGTTTTGAGAGAAGGCGGGTGGGGTGAATCAGATATATCTGAGATGGTTGAGGTTTCGGCTTCGGGTTTTTTCGAAGAAGAGATGGTGTTGTTGGATCACCAAGCGGCTTTAGATGCTTTGCTGTTGAAAGCGGATCGGTTCTCGGACATTCTCCGGAAATCGGGGTGGAGCTCCGAGGAGGTGTCGGATGCATTAGGATTCGATTTTCGACCGGAAAAGGAAAGGAAAGCGGTAAAGAAACTGTCGCCAGAGCTGGTGGAGAAAATAGGAAGACTGGTGGAATCGGTTTCCCGGTCATAAAGTTGGAAAGGCCATCGAGATTCTTTCCTGTGTTTTCCGTTTGTTTTTCTTAAAATCTTTTTGGAAAGTGTCTGGCCTCGGTTATAGGAAGAGAAATGAAAGTACATGTTACAAAATATTTGGGAAAAAACAAAAAGGAAATTTCGGATTTTATATACGATATTGTTCATATCATTATCCATAAGTAAAACAAATTAGCTTTTTCTTCGTTTTGTTTTTATTTATTTGCAATTACGTTAACAATTGTTGTTCATTTTAATTAAAAAACGTAATTACTGCCATTTGTGATAATCCAGCCATGAAGCAGCTTTCAGTGCACGTGTGCAGTCTTTTTGAACAGAGAGACGTTTTAGGGTCCCACGGTGCGATGTAAGCAGCCCGGTGTCCGATGCAACCACATTAGTTCCGTCTTTTAGTTTATCAATAAGCGTCGTTTCGTTCCTTAATATTCCTTTTTAAACCTTTCCTTCTCTCGGCGCCCTTTTCACCAGGTGGGATCAGTTTCTTAATAAAGCAAAGGAATGGAAAGGGCAGAATTCTTGTGACTACGATGAGACTAGTGAAAGAGAGTACTTAAACGCCACTGGCAAGTGAAAGCAAGCTTTGATCCTTTTGAGACGTGGATTGATAGAGAGAGAAAAAGAGAGAGATGGGTGTTTTCTTTTTTCTTTGTATTGGAGTTTGGGATTAAAGATGTTGAGCTTCCAGAGGAAAACCTGACACAGCGAAACTCCTTACCCGACTAGCTTTTAAGGGACACAACAACGAGGCGTATTTGGTTTTGTGTGCTCGGGTGTGCCTGTGTTCTGTTTTGTTCTGTTCTGTGTTTTCAAATTCTTATGTTTGCAGATGGAAAGTTTGACATTGACACACAAATACGTGTTTTGAGATAAGAAAACTTGCTAATTGTTACCTAGTTTCTGCTCAGTTGGTGGGCAATTATGGAAATCTCAGTACTGAATAGTAATTGGATCGATGGTTCTGTCTCTGTCGTATGCTTGGAAATCAGGTAGGTCCACGTGGAGGAGCGGGGTCGTCAGGGTACTGTTAGTCATGAAAATTTGAACATAAACTAATCTCTACGAAGACTTTATTCACTGAATTAGGAATTTAACGTCACTGTTTCATTTGGTTTTTGCCTAGGTTCAAATTTCTTCATTGTATTTGTTACTTTCAGGGGTAGCATCAAGTTCTTTTTCAAATTCAGTCCAAATACTGCTTAAATCACCCCTAAAATTCGTAAGAAGTTCTAAAAGCATTTCTGTCTTCCAGTTCTTAAATGAGCCCTGCCATTTCAGGCATTTGAACATCCTGCATCCAAGACCTATTCTGATTCGAACTCCAACCCCCAGGTTTCATTTCACTCATGGCTCCAATTCCTTTACACATGACATCAGAGCCCGGACACTGCTTGTTTGGTCAGGACTTGGTTCTTGGAATACTCGAGCATAATTGCTCAACTAGAAACAAAAATCTCATCCAACCTTTGTCCTTGTCGCCAATTCGCCATTTGGTAATAAGAAGCGATGGGAATAATTAGTACACCACCAAAATAGAGATGGGGTATGATTTTCTTTTCCTTTTTATTCAAAGAGATACGATAGAAATGTTGGTAAAGACAATGCAAGGGATGTTTTATCATCACCCACAGGTCTGGAGTTGAACTTTCACATCATACCTACACACGAGCATATTTTAGTTTTATTTGTTTCATCCTCATTTTCACTTGCTCAATGAAATTTCACATTTTAAATCTATATATTTATAATATTAAAATTTTGTAATCACCATTTTTTAAGTATGCACTAGATAACTCTTGCTTACTAGTGTTATATTATATTAAAGTACACACTTAACAATGCCAATTACAATATGTACATATTTTTGGGATGGCGAATCACAGAAACCCTGCTGCTGCTATCCTCTTCACACGGGAAAAAGGGGATTGGGGTCGTCCCGATGCTTCTCCGCGGAGAAAAATCTCGGCCGAGGGCGAGTGGATATTGGATTGGATGTCACTTGAAAAATGGCCTGAATTTCACTTCAACAGTTGGTTAGAATTGTAAGTTGTAACAGCTACGTACAGCACCCGTTAGGGAGGGGGAAAAAAAAAACAAAACAAGAAGCATGCTGTGGCTGTCTCCTGCAGACGTATTTAATGCAGCAACGGTCACTGCCACCGGCCCCCGCCAACTACCACCTGGTAACTTGCTGTTCAGCTTCGTCAGTCACGTGCCTATGCTGTGCCACTACCACCGCAAGCATATTCATCTTCATCACGTGCTACTACAGAGCTTGAAAAGCCTATACGGTGACTCGGTTCGGTTGTGTATGGACCCTCCTTTGGATTTAAGTAAGGTTATGGGCTTATCTATTGACAGGTACTAGTTGTGTCTGCAGATCCAAAGACAGGAACCTGGGGTCCACATTGTTTTATGTACACACACCGAAGGAATTCCTACTCTTAAATCAAGTATGAAATGACTGCCCATATAAAACATTTCTGTTTCTAATCAACTATAGTTTGCAGATATTTTATATATGTGACCGGAAGCAACCTTCTAGAGGGCAAAGCTTACATGAAAAAAGATGACATGTAACACCAAGCTAATCAGGTGGTACTGAATAGTACATTGATAACGTAGGGGCGGTAGAGATTTTAATAAAAGGTTGGCTTTTGTCGGGGGAGAAGGGGGAGGTGGTGGCCTATATTGTCGATAGAAAGGTCGCTGGAGTTGGCGTCCTTGTGTGATGCAGAGAGAGGCAATTGCACTTGGTTTGGGCTTAGATGGTGCGATAGCGGTATCCGAAGCTGAAGATTTGTCAAAAATAACTTTATCGGATGGCGACCACTCGTTGACATGAAGAAGAAGAGGATGGTGACTTGGTGATTTGTCCTCTTGTGTCACTAGAGCTGTTGCAATACTCGTCTGGACATTATGGCAAATTTGCAAGGCAGGTGTTTCTTTGTGGAATGCTTACATACGTGTCCTGAAATTTTTGTCCTTCCTCTATCTGCAACATCCAACAGGGCTCCAGATTTTGGGCCACTTGACGATCATGTGTAAATGGGCTAGGCTTAACGTTAATTAACATATACGGGTTCTTTAACCTAAGTACCCCCGGCTTTGCTTGCTTCTGTCACCAATCAAAACGCGTAATCTACTAATTGAACAGTTTGACTTGATCCAGTGTTTTTCTTTTTAATATAGATAATTAATCAACCAACCATAATAAAGCAAGAAAAAGAAGTATTATAATCTCATGCAGTCGTCACTTAATTTTTAGATTATTAACATATTAAAATAATTATTTAAATAATACTAAAAATAAATCCAACTTTATTTGTTATAATTAAAAACTCATATTACTGATTATTTGGTTCAAATTTAAAAATAAAAGTATAGAAATAAAATGAGTGAGAATTTCATTTCTTTTCCTTTATTTATAGTTAGTCTTGTATAAGATTACTAATTTTAAAGAATTGAATTTTTAAAATGTTAAAGTTTAAATTAAGTTTAAACTTGATTAAATTTTAATATCCAATTTCATTTAAGTTTAAATATTCAATTTCATTTAAATTTAATTTAACTTGTTAGGTCTTCCTTATGAGATAGTTCTGACGTGGCTATCTTTTATGTCAATGTAAATGATTAGAATTTCAGATACTGGATGTTGTCACAATTCATGCATATGTCTATAAACAGTGCTTCTGAAGTGTGTACCACGTGAATGTTACCCAAGTTGGCTTTAATTATTGTCTCGCCCATTAATATTGTATACTTTGTTGTTTTCAAGATTATAACGACGCTTCATGATGATGAATCCATTTATACATAATTCCGGTGCACATGTTTTCTTCGAATGAATATTATAAATAGAGCATTTCACTATAGATATCGAGTTACACCAATGTGTCGTTGAGCACCTTTTTATTTGCAGTAGTAACGAATGAGCTTGTTAAGAATATTTAAAGAAATGTATCTTGATATATGTTATTTGCTAATTACATTATTTTATTAGATGAGACAAAAAAGAGTATAAATGTCAAGTTAGAACTTTACAAGATACTTAGGATATAACTTTTCAGGCCATAGGATAACTTTCAATTTAGAGGTAAAGATCGATTCAGAAATTATATTACATAAAGAGTATTTTGAGTAAGATTTATCATCCAAAGCAATAAAGAGATCGATAAAGACATAGTTCACTACGTTAGATCAAGATGACTTAAATGAAATAGTGCATCAGGAGTTTTATGTGACAAGAAGATACTACTTAAGCTTAAAAAAAATTATATCATTTAGCGATTAAGTCAACCATGCTTTATAGAGCCGAGTGTTGGCTCATCAAATAAGTGCATAGCCATAAGTTAATAGTGACAAATATGAGAATATTTTGTTAGATGTGTAACCTTACTATTAGAGATAAGGTGAAAAATGTAATAATAAGAGACAAATTAAAGGTGACTTATATTAATGGAAAATTAAAAGATACAATACTTAAGTAGTGCAGACACGTTAAGAGTAGGCATGGTGACACTCTAATAAGAAGATGAGAAAATGTTGTACTTATTAATTAGTAAGAGAAAATGAGGAAGGCCTGCGAATACCTGATGGGAAGTGGTTATGTTGAAACTTATCAAAAACTTGGCCTTCAATAGGAAACTTTGGTGTACTATGATACATGTAAAGAATCTCACATAGAAAGGTCTTTCTTCTTTTCATAAGTCTTTTACGCTGCGTTTGGTTACCGTCCCCAGTGTGCAGAGACGAGACGAGAAAGAAATCTGAAGACAAAACAGAACAAAAATTGGAGACAGTGAGGTGTTTGGTTGCGATAGACAGAACAGAGGAAATTGTCCCCGTCCTCAGGACAGAAATGTGTTTGGTTGCAGTGGACGGAACAAAAAACAGTGTTTAATGACAAAAATACCCCTGCAATATAATATATTAGAAAGATGTATTTCATTGATTATTTTATAATTGTATCAATATTTATATGAAATGTATTTGTAACTCTAATAACATTA
>JAOSBN010000179.1:5597566-5628415 GCA_027563595.1 Erythroxylum suave | reverse complement strand
ACTTCATAAAAATATTATTAGTCATATAAATTCAAATTATAAATATTAAATTATTAAATTAAAATAAAAAGAAGAGGGAAGAAGAAAGGAGGGTATTTGAGACTTTTCATTGTTTTGTTCTGTTCTTGTCCTAAGGACAAAAATTTTTGTACCACAGTCTTGGATGGAACAAAAAATTTTGTCTTTGTCCTCTGAAGACAGAACAAAAACAACCGAGAACGGCAAGCAAACACTACGGAGGACAGAACTTTTATGTCCTTATCCTCCGTCCTCGCGTTTGAGGACGCTAACCAAATACAACGTTAAACCTTTTTCTTCAAGTGTTTTGCCATGTATGGAGCTTGAACACTTAATATGTAACACTTCTTTTGCAGTTATCTGGCTTAAACATTTCCTTACCTAGCCTAATCATTCTCAATGACTTTTTTGTTTTATATATTTATTTGTCTTCATTCTTGTTTGTGTATTTATTTATTTATTTTTATTTTTTACCTTGTTCTATATTTATTGTAATATTTGTTTTATTAGTTATTTTTATATTAGCATTTGTTCATATTTTATTTATTTATTATTTATTATCATTATCATTATCCTCCTCTATTTCTATTTTTATATTTATATTTATATTATTACTTATATTATTATTATTTTGAAATTTATAATTTATTATTCTTTATTTCTATTCTATTTTATCTTTATATTTTTATTCTTTACCTTGTTATCTTTATTACATTATTTTTATGTTTTTATTTGTAAGTATTTAATTATATTTATATTCTACTATTATTCTCATCATCATCATCATTTGTTTTATTTTATTGTTATTTTTAATTATTACTTTATTATTTTAATATGTATATTTTATTATTATCTATTTCTATTTTATTATTTATATTTTTATCTTTTCATTTTAGTTTTGATTTTTTCTTACAAAAAATTAAGGAAAAGTCTTTTTTCTTTTTCTTTTTAATCTTGTTCTATTGAAAATAGTTTCTTTATTAATTAGAGGTAAAACCATGTACTTCTAGACCTCTTCAAATTTCACATCTCAATGAAACTTCTATTGAGATGTTGTCGTGGTAGACAATATTAAAAATTATTATAGTATTGTTCACTTTATCCTTAATGATCATCACTCAATCTATAATACATTAACACTAACAAACTATTTTGTATGTTCCAAGTTTGAATTATTGATGTTAATGTCTCAGTTGTGATGTCATGCATAATATTTAAGATGTAATTTTAGCTGTTTTAAAATTTATTAGCATTTTTTAATGAAGATTTTCTTACTAAATTTGATTTCATCCAAATGAATGTTCATGTCTCTCTAGTCTCTGTCTCTTCAAAGGCGTTTTTTGACTCCATAGAATTCCCCTAGTAAGTCAAGAGAAGACATTTGGGCTCAGGTTCAGGCTTGGCCGGTTTAAACTCAGGTTGTTCAGGCTTGATCTGGTTTGAATCAAGACATTTTTAATAAAAATGAAGTCAATTTTTTATTTTTAATTTGAAAAATATATGAATTGATTGGGATGAGCCAACTATTGCTCTGACTTGGGCTTAGGCTTGGTGAGTCCTCGAGCCCTGGCCCAGTAAAAACTGTTCAGCTTGGCTTAGAGTTTGTTTTCAGCTGAGACTTAGGGGGCCCTTTAGGAAGAGTTTAAATTTGCAGGGCCTCGTTTCAGCCCACATGCTAAACCTCATAATTTCTGAAACGAGTCAAGCGCTGATAATTTTATTATTTATTATTGTTTGATATTGCTTGATGGGTGTTGGATAGTTTCTATCTATATTTAAATGTATTTTGCAACGGAATCTTTCATTCCCGGGAATGGCGAAGGGCACTGATATTCTGAGTCTGGAAGCGTATCTGCCAATGCCATCCCAAATAATGGCCTTTTCTTTTTAAAACTAAAAGCTTAATGTGGCAATATATAAAAGAATTTACACGTCTTATATTTACTATCATGTGTCAATAGTATTGTTACTGAGAGTGAGAGAGAACCGTTCTTTGAATAATTCTTTTTTTAAAAAATACGGTTTATCTGATTATAAAAATTAAAAATAATTTGAATTAATTTTATGAATTGACTTAGCATATTTATTAGTAAGTTAGGTTATGGATCAATAAAAAAAAATCATCTTCAAACTTTAAGGGAAATTAAATTATACAAAAATAATAAAAATTCAAAAACTCTAAAAATGCTATGAAGTGCTCAGAAATGGTTGAGTAGTTAAAGAGAAGAATATGCAGCGGTAAATGTTAGGCTTGACCCAAAAAAAAGGTTTTAAATTTTACTTGATTTGAAATTTTGTATTAATTTAATTGAAAATTTAAACTTAAAAAAATATGTTCAAATTTAAATTAAATTTCGGAGTAAAGAGTCCAAGGCAGTCCAAGCCCATAAATCTAGTTTGGTAGGGGTTTGAACAAGATTCACTATAACATATAAGGTTATTGGCGACGAAACAAAAAATTGCTAAATATTAAAATATCGTCTCAAATATTAATTTACGATGACAAATAATTGTTGCCCTAATGGTCGTTGTATCCTGGTAGCAAAACAATATTCACAACATTTTCTTGAAATCATCGCAAAAAGGTTTTAGATACATAATAATTCGTCGATAAAACATATAACTAACGAAAACGAATAACGTCATACATAGGATTTTGTAATGTATTTGTTTCATAAATAAGAGTTTTACCTATGAAACCGTAATTGTAAGTAATTATTTTTAATGACTATTTTCTTTTGTAGCAGAATAGTTTTAGCTATTGATTTTTTGTTGTAAGTAAATGTTTTTAAAAACATTCTTGTAAATGTAGGTAACAACATTTTGTGAAGATTTCTTTTTGATAGCTAATAGTTTTAGTGACGATTCTATT
This sequence comes from Erythroxylum suave, assembly GCA_027563595.1. Classification (NCBI taxonomy): domain Eukaryota; kingdom Viridiplantae; phylum Streptophyta; class Magnoliopsida; order Malpighiales; family Erythroxylaceae; genus Erythroxylum; species Erythroxylum suave. Next base: position 5,625,525 of record JAOSBN010000179.1, on the reverse strand, counting down.
TTTGTAGCAGAATAGTTTTAGCTACTAATTTCTTCTTGTAGGTAAATGTTTTTAAAGACGTTCTTGTAAACGTAGGTAATAACATTTTGTGAAGATTTTGTTTTGATAGCTAATATTATTTAGTGACAAAGTTTTATTTAAAATTTAGATATTATTATAATTATTAAAAATAAATTTATTTTAATTTATTACGATTTTGAAGACAGTTTGAAATATAAATTAGTAACATTTTATAATTAATTTTAGTGACATGTTTTTTAAATAATTATAAATTGAAATAAAATAAACATTAACAATGGAATGCATTATATGTAACAAAAATAATTACAAGTCATATACAAACTAAGACTTTTCATCCTCGTCACTACTACTGACATACACAGAGCCTAGTAATTGTTTGACCATCTTTTTAAGTTTATTCACTTCTTTTACATTATGATCTAACTTCTCTTTTGTATATTATAACTTAGTCTTTAGTATTTGGTTCTCCTCTTAAAGTGCCGTGACATATGCTGGTCGTGACGAAAATGTACCAACAGGCTTAGGATCATACCCAAAACTTTTGATATATCACGATCTTGTACCAAGGATATTGTTGCAAATATCATTAAAATTATGGTGATTCCCCTCAGACAATGATGTCTGCAACAACCCTCATATCTTGTTCTACAATTTAAAGTACAAAATCGAGTTAACTAAAATTTTTTTACTTAGTATTACATAGAAAAATAAATTGTAATATTAATTTGTTTGCACTTACATAATTACTCTATGCCTCATCAGACGTCTAGCCTTGATCTTCTTTGTAGTGTATTAGCTTGTATAGTGTGATCCTATCACACTCTTATCTTTGGAATTGTGTTTAGTTCTATTATATGAATTTAAAACATTAGAAGATAACATAATTTATTGTATTAAGAAATAGAATAATAAGTTGAAAATGTTACACTTACAAATTCTTGTCCGACGACAACAAATGATTTGGAGCTGGTATTATGAGGAGTCTTCATTTTTGCTATGTTCACCTTAACTTTCTCACACTTTTCATAAATTAAGAGAAGTAGTCATGAAATGTATAAAGAAAATTAATGGAAGGAAATATGAAGAGGAAAAACAAACCTGAACCTTCGTTGAGGCCCAATAATCACATATTTTACCCCAATTTTTTGGAGTCACTTGTTTCGGAACATGTCTTCTCGTCTCTTCATCAGAAGGGAAAGACTGGTAATATTTATGAAGTCTATATCAATAATCCTTAACCATTTGTTTCAACTGTAAACTAACACTGGTTGAAATCTCAGGCATGTTGATATCAACGATATTGAGCTTCATTTGTGAAGAACACGTAAAAGGTAAGTTACTATTTTTGTTAAGTAAAATCGCAATACATATAATCAAATGAATTGAAACATTATTGAAACTTTGTCCAAAGCATTTTAGAGCAAGTTGTCTTTCTTTAACTACCTGATATGCTGAAGGCAAGGCAACTCATTCCTTACAACGATGCCCAACTCACTAGACAATTTTGCAAATTGGATCTTATCCACAGGGTGACATTGCGTGGGGTCAATGGTCAGAGACAACTTGTTGTTCATTGCAACATTCATCCATTGCAACTCAGTTTCTTTTGTCTTACCTTTACCTTATTTTCTAATGGCAGTATTGAAACCCGAAAACAAAAAAAATCATGATAAGAAAAACACACTAAACATGTAAAGAGTAATTTAAGCATTAATGTAAATATGTTTGGATAACAATAACAGACCTGAAGATCTCTCATAACTAACAAACGATGTTAGTAAAGATTGTTACTGACTTTCTTCATTCGATAATGTAATTGTTAGTTGTTCTGTAGGAGGAACATCTTCGGTCGTTATCATCCTCTTTCCCTTATTTCTAACAGGTGCTATTATATTGAACATGTGTAAAACGAAATATGAACATAACGTATAATCTTAACTCAAACATCAATTTTCCATATGAATATAAGGAGATCATTAGTCAAATACTAAACATTCGGCACAACATTATGCAAAAACATAAGTGAAACATTAAAAAAATGCATCTAGACATCATAAATTAACATAAGTAAAACATCAACAACATAAAGCAATTATGAACATAACATTTCAAATAATACAAACAATTTATTTACATTCAATCATCATGATCAAGATTTTGAAAATCATTATCATTAAGTACATTATCGTTGGATTCTTCATCACTAATATATTCAAGCAAAGTATCGTCATTGTCATTAAGTCATCTTGAGTGTAGTCTCCTTCTGTTTGTAAGATAAGATGGGCTTGGACTTCATCTAGTTGAACTGTGTTGGGCTCGACATATCTCTTATGGATTTATGATATATCTGCACCTTCTACTGAAATGCCATCATTATTGAACTCCAATCTAATATCTTGATAGACTCCATCTACATCCTTATCCAATTAACCAATATTTCTTTCACAAAAATCAAAGACATTCTTTTGTTGAAAGTTTTGAACAACCTTCTAATTGCTATGCAATATAGTATTGTTGACATAGAAAACTTGTTTGGCTTGACTTGTAAGGACAAAATGATCATTATCATACCATGTGTTACTAACATTTATGCTAGTAATATACTCGTTCACTTTTATGCCAGTTAGATCAAACCACTTGCATTTAAGTAGAACAACCTTCTTATTCTTGATGTAATGCAACTCTATTATTTCAGAGATGACTTTGTAGAAGTCAATGATTTTGTCGTCATGACATCCTTCAACGAAAACCCTATTATTTTGACTTCTAACTTGACTATATCGATCTTGTATATGAAATCTCACCCTATTAATAATGCAAACTGTGTATTTCTTCCCACAAATATAAGGCCCACATGTCAAACTATATAATGTTGTTGTCGCTTCTTGCACGTTACGGTTATGTAACCATATCATCTGTATGACAAATTGAAAATAAATATGAGGATGAGACATATTCTCATATTCTCATAATATGTAATCAATGTAAAATTTACTCAATTTCTAAACCATAATATAAACTTTTGCATATGTCTTTCTTCAACATTAATAATCCTTTTGCTGCGAATTGTGTCTTTGTGCTCTTCATTTAAAAAAGACAACGACAGTAAGATCTTATAGTGAATGAAGAAAATTGTAATATGATTGTTTGAATGAAAAGGAACATACGTACTCTACATATGTATCGACTTTCTCACAATTGTTCAAAATATACCAATGGGAGATTTCAAATTCATTTTTAGTTAACTCCACATATTTAGCCACACTAAATGACTTAACTTTTTGTGAGAAAATAGACAACCCACCGTCGACATGAAAATCAAAGTTACGTTCTGGTCTATTAAATTTTGTCTCCACATCAATTAAGTACATGGAACAAAAAGTCAAGCATTCATTTGCTATATAAGCCTCTGCAATACACCCCTTTGATTGAGCCCTATTACATACATAATGCTCAAGAGAACATAAAATCCTGAACATAAATAGTTATAAACTTAGGAATTGTTACAAACAAATAACATAGAATAAACTTGTTGAATTTAATATGAATCATCTTTCAATCAGAATCATCCATTGAAATTGAATAGGTCCACAAAGTTTTGCTTCATATAGGAAGTGAATTACCAAATGAACCATAACATCAAAAAACGATGGGGGGAATAACAGTTCAAGCTTACATAGAATCAATGCTATGTCTATTTCCAATTTGTTAAGCTCTTCAAATTTAAGTGCTGGCAACATAATTGCTTAAAAAGCTCTTCCACTTGACCCAAAGTAATGGACACATCCTTTAGTAAATACCCACGTATTCCAACTGGAAGTAGTCGTTGCAAAAGTACATGACAATTATGACTTGTCAATCTTGAAACTTTTCCGTCTTTAACATTCACACAACGACCTATATTAGATGCATACCCATCAGAAAATTTGACTGATTGGAGGAATTGATAGAATGATTGTTTCTCTTTTTTGACATGTTGTAACAAGCAGGGGGAATAAAGTATGAGCCATCATCTCTTCTTTTCAAATGCAAATCTTTTCTAATATTCATGTCTTCCAAGTCTAGTCTAGCTTTAATTGTGTCTTTAGATTCCCCATCAATTCCCATGACAGTCCCTAAAATGGACTCATAAATGTTTTTTTAATATGCATGACATCAAGATGTGCCTCAAGAGTAATTCCTTCCAATATGGAAAATGGAAAATATGCTTTGTTTTGTCCAATTTAGTTCGAGATAATTTCTCTTACGTTTTCTATTACTTGGGTGTTTGCTAGGTATAATGTCACCCAAATGTGGCAGCTAGTAAACAATATCATCATCGGACAACTACATCGGAGCTTCACCCAACTCTATTATGCTGTTAAACCGTTTACCTTTTCTCCATCTATGTCGATGTTCTAAATAATGATGATGACTTGTATAATATATTTTACTTCGTATCCATCTTGAATATGTTTGATGGTTAGATGTAGGACAAGCAATATAACCTTTAGTGCTTCACCCAGACAAATTCCCATAAGTTGAGAAATCATTTATAGTCCATAAAGCAGCAGCATGCATTATAAATGTGTTGCCTACAACAACATCAAAAGTTTGTAATCCAACTTCTCATAGATCGTTTAAGTCATCAATTAATGGTTGCATGTATACATCGATGTCTTGTCAGGAGTAGTAGGTCTTGGAATAAGTAAAGACAACAACATAAAAGACTCTTTCATACACTTCCATAGAGGTAAATTGTATGGGACTACAATCGCTGGCCATATGCTATATGAATTACTCATATTATTGAAAGGATTAAATCCATCTGAGGCCAATCGAAGTCGTACGTTACAATAACCTTGTCCAAACCATGGAAACTTTCTATCAAGCTCTTTCTATGCCATTGACTCTGCTAGATGACACATAATGTTATCATCAATGCATTTCTCTTTATGCTACCTCATATCTATGGCTGTTTTTGTTGATATAAAAAGTCTTTGTAATCATGGTTTAATAGGAAAGTATCAAAGGATTTCATTCGGTATCTTTTTCCCTCTCCTATCATCCACCTACTACCTTGATGTACCACAAATAGGACACTTTTGAAGATCTTTACTTTCTTTTCAAAACAAAAGACAGTCATACTTACAAGCATGAATTGAAATATATCCTAATCTAAGGTCCCATAATAGTTTCTTCGCATCATAGTAAGATTTTGACAACTTGTGTCCAAAAGGTAATGCATCGCTTAATAAGTCCATTAACATGTCAAATGACTTATTACTCCATTTATTATAAACCTTTAAATGCAAAAACTTCACAACAAATGATAGTTGTGAGAAATTAGAGCACCTCAGATATAATTGTTCTTGAGAAACTTTCAATAACTTCCTAAAATTATCTTCTGTAATGCTACCAATTATGTTAGGCATTTCTGTTTCATTCATAGTCTCCATAAAATTCCAACAATCTTCTAACTTCTCGTCAATCCCATTATCGCCATCATTAGTCACATCACAATCATCAACATCATTATTGTAACTGCCATCATAACATGTACTGCCATTTCTACTACAACTTGGTTCCTTACATTCACCATGGTAAAGCCATGGAGTATAGAATTTGTCTATGCCTCAGATCAACAAGTGATTATACACCACATCTTGACTTTGAAAGTCCATATTTAAGCAATCGATGTATCGATAACGAATACTACATTCATCACCCATTTGATCTTTTACAAATTGCATGAAACTCTTAATTCCTTTTACGTATTCAATTGGCCATTTTCGACGACACTTCTAACTCTTATCCATTAGCGATACAATAAAAGAAGATAATTGAGTTATTACATGGCTTTTTGTTTCCTATTACATTTAAAAAACCTATGTAATTAACAACGTTTTTCAATTCATACACACCCATTATGTAAACAATATACAAATGAAAAGACAACTGATAATTAAAACAATTAATTAACAAGCTAATTAGTAAGATAATTACTACTTAATCGCAAGGACAATAATGGTTACTACTACTTCGTATTCACAACAGTTGCTTTTGTCAAACATGTAGTGAGTAGGGAGAATATATCTGAAGATGTCACACAAATTCTGCAGTTTTGGTTCCAATCAAATAGGGGAACACAGAATCTGCAATTAATAGTTAAAACTACTTCATTAATCTCTCATCAAAATTAGTAAAACTAAAATGAATAATTATTTAGCTCTCTGGTGAATGAAAAAGTGGCATAAAGAAGTATAATTGGTAAATAATTATATCACCATCACTAATATTAACAAAATTTCATCTAGAAAAGAAAAGAAACTGAAGGATTGATTTAGAAGTATGTGAGCTCCCTTCCTACTTAACAGTATACAAAGAAACTAAAGGATTGCTTTAGAAGTATATGAGCTCTATGCTATAAATTACAAAATTGTAGGATAAGAATGATAAAAAAAGGTTTATAACCACAAAAGCTTCAAGTTCATGGATGAGGAACTACTAAACTCAACTTTGAGACCTTATTGCTATCAAGATTGTTTATCAAGATTTGATTCTGTAAGAACAAAAAAATATTCAACAATAATGAATAAAACAAACAATAAATGTAGATCAATGCCATTTGTCAAAGAAATGTGCTTTGTCATAGGGATACCATGGTTTTAGTTTTATGGTCCTTCAAATTCTAGTCAGTGTCAATATGGAGAAAGGAAAAAAAAAGAAAAGGAACGATTTGAAGTTCGAATTTTTTGGCAGAAAATATTTCTCAACCTAAAATGTTTGTATTGTAGGAAGTTTAGGACACAGCCGAGGTTCAAGATGAGTTGTACTTAATAAGACTTCCTATTTATAAAGCTTCCAAAAAATATTCAAGAAATAAGTTTTCTTCATCATTTTATTCTCTTTCAGTTCATAGGAAACAAAAAATAGGTTTCTCTTAACATGGATATAATACCTAAACTTCCTCGTTTGTTGAACTTCACAATATCATCTGATATTTCCAAGAAAGTTATGAAAAAGGTGGAGCATGGACTAGAAATAAGTAGCACAAGCCAAACATAAGCTTCAGATGTTGCTCAATCTTGAAGTATCAAAGAGCATGCTACATAAGTCAATGCCTATATATAGACTTCAAATAATGCTTAATTAGCAAAGAATCTGTGTAAGTGTCCAAGCAGAAGTAGCAAAGAATGGGCCTTCAAATTGACGTAAACAAACATTACCTAGTAAGTAATAGCACGTGACTCACTTTTGTTCCTTGAAAGTGCAACTTCAAGTCTTGATCAGCGATCCTTTAACACAGACAAAAGGCTAGTTAGAAAATGCAAACTTCATTAGCGAAAGAGTTTAGAAGTGATATAGGTGATTCATTCCCTATCAAAACAGAACAATTCAAAACCCGCAGGACTTTCATCAAATACCTTATAAGCATAACATAACTCAACCGAAACTTCAAGTATTCATTATGTTTGTTCCCTTTCTTCACCATCATTAACATATTAAAATATCAAATTAAACAATTAACAATCTCAATCCATGCAAACAACTTAAGAACTAATCCTAAGTTTGATGATGAACATAACATTTAACAAACACAAGGCGAAAACAAAAACCTAGAACAAATTGAAGAACTACTTACTAGGTTGAGTTTAACTGTAGGGAGACGATAGAGGACAACCCAAGATAACAAGAGAAACTTCTGAAAATAATAAACGAAGAGAGCATAAAGGGGCAAAAAATCACCAGGGAGAGAGGAGGGAGAAAGAACGCACAAGACGGGGTAAGGGGATAGACTTTGGGTTAGTTTTTAGAAGGTGGGACGATGTCATTTGTTTTTAAACAAACGACATCGTCTCATCTAATTTTTTTTTCCAGTTGTAACATTTGACGACGAAATGTCGATTCGTCATCAAATGCTCAACATTTACCTACCATATTCGATAATCGTCACCAATACATTTGAAAAAGGTGACGTTTGACCATGATACAAGGAAATGAAGTTGTTTAAATTTTCCTATCCGGTACATTTGGCAACGAATCTACATTTCATCGCCAAATGTTAAAAGTTTGCTACAACAATAAAAAAGGTTTGCTAAATGTACAATATTTTGCTACCAAATTGATAAATCATTGTTAATACTAAACATTTTACCTTTTCCGACGGTCATAACTTTTGTCGCTTATCAATTCAATTTTACTACCAATTATACACAATGTCGTGAAAACCCAAACATTTTTCATACATTCTTAATTTTCTTAATTGATTAACATATATGAGTTTTTCCTATTACCAATAACAAAATGAAAATTTTGTCTTTTACACTTACGTACGAAGTTGTTCTTGATTTGCTTAATTTTGGGGAACTACAAATCTATATTTATAATTTGGTGGATAAACAAAATAAAATGGGGAAAATTTTGAAAGTTTGTATCTTCTTTTCGTCATTAGCTAAATTAATAAGTATTGGAAATCACATTTCATTTAAAGCAAATTCATCATTAACATGATAACATATACCATTTAGGCCTCAATCTACCATTAACCTTATTATTTGTACAAAAAGATATATTTAGTTTAAATGTATCTTTTGGGCTCTTGGGACGAAGTAATTTTAGTCGCAGAAGACCATTTCTGCAACCAACCACGATACTTAGTTACAAATGATAGACAATTTGCTTCCAAATTTCTACATCGTCGCCCAAAACCGAAGCAATCTCTTTACTTTCTTAATTCTCTTAATTGATTAATATATATGAGGCATTGCTAATACATCATACAAATTGTTTAATTAATCTTCTCACTTATATACGCACTTGTTCTTCATTTGCTTAATTTTTGGGAACGATAAATCTTTAAATATAATTTGTTACAAATAATTTTCTAATTATATTACAATGTCTTATTAAATTATTATAATTTCGTTTTTCTAATTACAATAATTAAAATGTATAATTTTGAAATACGTTTTTTGAAATTATAATAAGCAAAATGTATAATTTTCTGAAAATTGTAAGTCAATTATAATTTATTTGAATGATTAACAAATTAATTTGCAAATAGTTTTCAATTGAATAATTTAATTTTTAATTCAAATTATGTTTTATTTGGAATAGGAAAATAAATTTATTAAAAATTATTTATGAACCCATGGGCTTTGGCTATAAACCATGTATTGGTCGCTAAATCTAACATTTGTCGACCAAATACAATATATCGTAGCAAATTAATTAATACTACTTCCAAACAACTACATTAAACAATAAATGACATCGTTTACCTAAACAAGAAAAACGGCGTCATTTTGTATTAGGTTTTCAAAGACAAAAACATAAAAGACTACTCCATTCTCATTCAAGCCGTCAACATTTCTCAAAATCCTCTCTTCTGTTTGGGTTCTGTATTGTGGTCATCACCGTCGAAGAACCAATGGTAAGTTTAATCGGTATTATTCTTTTGTTCTATTTTCATCAACGAAGTTATGCTAAGTTTAACTTATACCTTTAGGTGTTTATTGTGAGTTCTTAATTATGCATTTGATGTATGAGTTATGTTTATGGTTGTGTTTTGAAGATGATTTACCGTCTATCTTTGTTATTTGTTTATGTCTGTCTTCCCAGTGACCTTTAACGCTTCCCGCATCAACATTTCGTAACTATTTGATGAAAGGTCTTCAAGAGTATTTTACTTTTTTTCATTTCCATTAATATTAATATATCCCAATATAGATAATACTATATTTCTGTATATCAAGAACATAGTAATATCTGTTCTACTTTAAATTCTAAATTTTGTGTATGATACAAACAACACAATAGATTTCATTAGGCACATTGAAGATGTATAACTGCTAAACTGGACTACTTTAACTTATCATCAAAATTGGAGTTGAGCATATTATCATTTTATTCTAAATCAACATTTGTTGAATATATCTCTTAACATTATTAATCAAGGAATGTCGACATGAAGACAAGCTCCAGATGGCCCTGATTCATTCCATTGGGAGGAATGTGGCAAAATTGTCCCTACTAAAAAAATAAACAATGCAAAAAAAATCTCCACTTCATACGTTAATCATCATTTGCCTTCCATGGCCAATGTTCTACTTCAAGATGTTTGGTATGATCCGAACAACATCACTTTCCTTATTATATTCATCTCATTTCCTTTGTTGAAGCTATTATATATATTCACAGTTGATGGTATGTACTATATATTGTTTTCAGCTTCCTTGAATCTCGAAGATGACATGTATGCCTATGGAGGCGGGAGCGATGTATAACAACAGTCCGTAAAGGATTAGGGAAATTGATTTTTATGGAAAATTCGTCAATTCCACGTACTTCATCTGCTTATTCAGGTATGCATGTCATTTCAATTTCGGTTCGTTTAACGGTTTACTAATATAACAATATCTAAGTTCTATACTGATTGTGTTTTAGGTAAACTATTTCATACTGACAGTTTATCTGGAGAACTTGTCTGGCATACTAAATCTAGCGATTCATTTACTGTATCCTCTACAAGTTTAGCTATAGTAGAAAAACTGTTACAAGAGGGTGTGAAAAATCCTACACCTGAGGGTAGAATTATTACTGTTTCAATTGGTGCCTTCGAATATGCAAGGACCTTTCTCAGGAATCCAGACATTTGTGACTCATTTACTTTTACCGACTGTCATGTCACTTAGAATCTAAGAAAAATAATATATCATTTTCTATTGATGCAATCAATTGGACTCAACTTTAAGGTTGATTTATTGTTGCATCTGTAAGAATTTGTCAAACAACCTCTCTACTAGTTAAGGGTCAAAATGCGTATTATTGAGTGCGGATTGTTATTGTTCTTGTTCTATGACTTTATGAATTGTTAAAATTCTAATTCAAGGTTTGTACTACTCCATATATCATATTATTATATTGATACAATTATTTAAAATTTTTATAACTAATTTTTGCAATGTTAGTAAATATTAATGATTAATTAATACTATTGTTTAACATAAGTAAATTATGTTTTGTGTGTTTTTTCAACAATACGTTGTAAATATTCAAAATAAATCTCCAATAAAACATATCTTAACTATGATAGATTATAAAACGTTAGTTTTACAATTTTGAAAAATGTCAACCCTTTGATGACGATTTCCAGAAATCGTCACTAAATGTGGACCATTTAGTGATGATTTTAAGAAATCGTTATTGAATGTGTAACATTTGGTGACGATTCCTAAAATTCGTCACCAAATCTTAGTCTTTTGGTCATGTTTTGCAATATCGTCAGAAAATGGCCACTTTTAGCAACAATGTTAAAAACGTAGCAAAAAACCAGATGCTTTTTTACTAACGATTTCATTTAATTGTGGTCACTTGTGAACCTTTTGGTGACGATTTCAAGAATTGGTTACCAAATGTTTAACAAATTTTGGTGACGATTTTTGAAAAGCGTCACCATAAGTCAATTTGTTGACGCACTACTAGAAAAATATCATTTTGCGACAAAAATTACCAATTGAAATCATAAATATCCTGATAGAAACCATAAGACAGACTTTATTGATGGACTATGGCATCGTAGAAACGGTTGTAGCTTATAATTACCGAATAAAATAGAATTTTCGTCAGTAAATATATCGACGAATTAATTGTGAACTGTCTGTAAATTTTTTTTTGGTTTATTTTGTGGTTGACCCTTCGGTAAATTTACCAACGGTTAATCTACCGACAATTTATTTGTATTCCATCGAAATATTTACCGACAATTTATGACTATCAGTCAGTAAATGTGTTTCAAGGTTTTGCGATGAAATTGGTTATTCCGTCTTTGATTACCGATGGAATTGCGAATTGTCCATCGGTAAGCGGAGAAGAATGTACTGATGGTTGTTAGTTTCCATCGGTAAATGAATAGCAAAAAAATTTTTAAAAATATAATATATACCACCAATATATTTAAATTATGGTTAATGCTTAATTTTAATTTGCTTAAATAAAATTTGATTGATGATAAAAAGTTAAAAATATCTTAATTGATAATAAAAAATTACATTGTACATAATAAGTTTTTGTAATACAAATTAAATGACCAAATGTACAATATTGATCTGGAGACAGCGGATGCTCTGGGTGGTGCAATAAGGTGCTACCTTTACCCTTCAACTCATCCATCTCTTGACAAGCTGAGCGATATACTACATCGACTATTGAAACTGTTCCATCGACTGCTGCAACTGAGTCACCAATGTCTGCACTGTGCTCTGAAGCTCTTGCATTTCATTGGTGGTGCACCGCCTACTAGATGCTGCTGTGCTGGACGTAGAGGAATGCGAATAACATGTATTCGCAAATGAACCTAAGCTGAATATCCTCCCACGACAGTCCCTACCACTCACTGCATGAAGATAAGTTTCAGTCTCATCAATATCTTTAGACTGCTGAGACTGTCGTTCAATGCTTTCTTGTATTTGGTCTTATCAGAAAGCAATGTTTATATTAGTAAGTGATAATTATTACGCATTAATATTAAACTATATATTTCACATACATTTAATTCTCTACAACAACTGTTGACAAATGTTACATCGTCTGCTTCTTAGTGTGAGTGTGCAAAAAGAGCTGATGAGGTGTAGCCTTATACCCATAGACTTCTCCTGCATAAGAATAAAATGTTAAAAGTGTACTAGAATTTATAAAATTTCGGCAGAGTTTCTTCTATTTTTATGATATCTACCTCCTATTGAACAGATAAAATAACTTAAGAACACAACCATATATGGCACCAGACATTTATAACATTATCATTCTCAACAAGAAACACATATTTTTATTCAAAATTCACATGTCAAATTCAATTAAAATACAACAAAGAAAAGAAATGAGAATATAAATGTAAAATGTAGATACAAGTCTCTCTACATGCTCTTGGTGGGTAATAGATCCTCCTGTATGTATGGGAAGACTGTCCCCCTTCCCCCCCGCGTGGTCCTCCACGTCTGTTGGCTGAGTTATGCTCTGAAATAGAGATGGCCTTAAGTGATGTCCAATACTGCAGCTAACGACTCCATATTTCTTCAGAAATGTAAGACGATTGTACACCGGCCTTGTGTATTGCAACAACAAAGTCGAGATAACGTGTACACACTCGTCTCTCCCATACTCTATAGATAATCTTGTCAACCGAAGAATTCCAAAAAAATTATTTCTAAAACAAAAAGAAAAACATTCGATGTGTACTAATGATGTAATAATATTTATCTAATTAATGTATAAAAATGTTAATTAAAAAAGAAAATAATAATTTTTGTGGTACCTCAAACTCGTGATAGTAAAATTCCTTTGTCGCTTGAGAGATATTCTTCCATACATAACCCTCAAGACTAATTTTCTCCTTGAATTTCGATGTCATGTTTCTTGAACGGGGTTCAGATGGAATAACCTAATATAAAACCAAAAAAGTTTATACAATTTTTAAAATTTAAATCTATAACTTAATTATAAACATATAATGTTTCATGTATTTTCACTTACATATTATTGACAATTATAATGTATTTTCGTCCGTCGGGTCCCTCAGCTTTAGGCTAGCTATCGTCTCCTTCATCCGCATTGTTTACCCCTAATATCTTTGTCGGTATAGGCGTAGTGGATGATGTAGGAGTAGTGGGTAGTGTAGCCTCATCTGCCAGTGTAGTAGGTGGAGGGAGAGGAGGTGTTTCATCTCTAGCTGCTATACCTGAGATGCTTCACCTATACAGTAAGTACCTCTGAATCGTGGTATGGATCTTGGTTGCGGAATATGCTGTCTTTTCTTTGGTGCCATATTTCAACCTGAAATTAATATTTGATTGAATTTTGTAGAAATATTACAATTTCATTTTAATAATTTATACAATGATTTGTTCATATAATATTCAATTACAAACACAAAATAATTGCTATCATCATTTAATGGTAAATCAAAATCATCTTATTGCTATGAAGAATTTGAATAAAACTTAGGCTCTTATTCAAATTTCTACCCCTCCTCATCCTCTCCAGATAAAATTTCAACATATTTATTACATGGATCGTTCAAAGGTTCATACGCTTCACTTTCAATTCTTTGTTCTCCTTTTTCACCTGATTAAAAAAATACCTCTAGGTTTAACTTTGCAAACAGCTAACCAATCTGACTTATCTTGTCATAAGTTGGGAAAAGGGACATAATACACCTGGATCGCTTGCATTGCCATCACGAAAGGTTCAAAATGTCGAAATCTTCTTCACTTATTGATTTCAACTAGATTGTATCGGCTATGCACTTTTGTACCAACATTTGGAGTTGGATCAAACCATTTACACTTAAATATCACAATTTGCTTTATTGGCAATGCAGGGTACTCAATTTCAAGTATCTCAATAATTTTGCCATATTAATCAATCAATTATTCCTGTATACAAACTCCATTACTTATTGTTGCTATGCTATGACTATGATCTTCTGTATGATATTTGTATCCATTAACGAAATACATCAAATATGATTTAATAGTTCGCAAAGGTCCTTTCACAAGATCACGTATGAACTTGTTCTTTATTAGATTTTCTAAGGCCTTTAGAAAAGAAAATATCATATTAAACAATATACTGTGTCGTTTGAACACTTAAAATCTTATAATTTAATCATTTCAATATTTGTAAGTAAAAACTTACATATCGCTCAAACTATCGAGAAAAGTGTCTTCCAACTTCTTTATTGATATCATCCTGTGGTTTGTCGAGCATGAGCTTGCGTAATATAATCTAAAAACATTATTATATATTCCAGTTATGAATAACACTAAATTTCAAAACGGAAATAATCACTTGATACTTACTGCACGAAAGGTTGAACCTCTTCACAGTTCAATAAAATGTAACTATAGGCAGCCTTAATTTCTTCCTCTATTAACATTCTTCTAGTTAAATGTCCATATGTTCATCCAGGATATGTGAAAATGGATAAGTTACCATCAGTATCACTAGTTCCTCCCCATCATCATTACGAGGAATTTTCTTTCTCTTGTGTGAACATGCGACTCAAAATAATGTGAAAAAATGTACTATCTTCCTCCACTAAATAAGCATTACATATCGAACCTTCAACTTTAGCCTTGTTCTTCACATTTTTCTTCAAGTGATGTAAATACCTATATGAGCGAATAGAGTTATATGAATTTAGTTATGAAAACATGACGATATGACTTCAATAACAATCATTTTTGTTGAATTACGTACCTATCAAATGGATACATCCAACGATATTGAACTGGACCAACTAGTTTAGCCTTATGTGCTAAATAGATAGGTAGATGTTCTATACAGTCAAAGAAGCTTGGAGAAAATATCCCTCATAACTTACACAAATGTCTACACACCTTGTTAAGTTTAAAACTTAACCATTGGAAAACTTTAGACTTTTCATCCATTCACACAATATTTCCTTCTACTTTTTGTCCAAAGTGTAATATACTTTCGGATGTTTATTGGCTCGAAGATTTTTATGTAACTTATTCCTTCTACAAAAAAGTTTCAAATTAGCTCGTGACTTTGGATTGTCTTGTGTCCTCCCTTCAATGTTCATTATAGTATTGAACAAATTGTCAAAACTATTTTTTTTAATATGCATCACATCTAGATTATGATGTATCAAATTAGTTTTCCAATATGGCAAATCCCAAAAGATGCTTCATTTTCTCCTGCCAAAGTTTCTACTAACACTTGTATTAATTTCATCAGTTTCAAATTCTGTAACTTTCAGCAAGCCTAATTCCTTAATCTCCCACAATATCTCTTCACTAGATTTTTCAGGAGGAGAAGGTGTTTTTACCATCATATTCTTAATGAACTTTTGTTTATTGCACCTAAATGGATGATCTGGAGGAAGAAATTTTCTGTGGTTGTCAAACCAACATATTTTGCCCCCGTTTGGAAAATAAAATGCATCAGAATCATTGCCATAATAAGGACAAGCCAATTTTCCTGCTGTGCTCCATTAAGATAACATGACATATGCCGAAAAATCACTAATTGTCCATATCAAAGCTGCTCTCAACACAAAATTTTGTTTCAGAGACACATCATATGTCTCAACACCATATTTCCAAAGATGCTGCAATTCAGATATCAATGATTGTAAGAATACATCAATTTTCTACTTTGGATTTGTAGGCCCTGGCACAATCACTATCAAAAACAATCCATGGAGGCAAATTATAAGGAAGAATTATGACTAGCCATGATGAATATTGCTGGCCGGATTGACCAAAAGGTTGGAATCCATCTGTCGACAATCCCAACTTAACATTTCGAATTTCAGCTACAAACTCAGAATAGGTGTCATTGAAATGTTTATATTCCAATGCGTGTAATAAATGTATCATTATTTCATCTTCCTATTGGTGTTCATTATGCCATTTCATGTGAGATGCAGTAACATCAACAACATATAATCTTTGATGTCTCGGAGTTAGCGAGAAATAATACATCCACTTCCAGGTTACTAACTTTCCTTTCATAGAACGCTTTCTAGGCTTGAACCTAGATTGACCACCGAATTTGCACTCTTATAATTCCACATCACCCCAACGCAACATACATCCCAATTTGCAACAATCATTCTTTTCAACAGGCAAACCAAGACCCCTAATAAATTTCTTCATATTATAAAAACTATCAACCATTGTGTGATCAGGAGGTAATGATTCATTATACCGTCTAAGAATTTTATCAAAACTATGATAAAAAATATAAACTTTATGTTTAAGATATAAGCAATTGAAGACAATTAAGTCATTGTCTCATAATTTGCCATAGTTCTTGGTCAGCTGAGTGTAGTAAGTCAAAAGCCTGTTTGGATCGTGGGTTGGGTTCTTCTTCAATATTTTCTATAATTTCCTGAAAGCTATAACCGGCTGCATCATAAACCATTTGCATCAAGGATTTTTATTTGCATCTACATTATTTGTTCTAAATCCATTACCCCTTCAAACTCATTTAAGATCACTGACGATTATGCTTGATTACCCCTTGAGGTGCTACAAATCAATAGTTCTCTACGTCATGTCCATTCAAAATAATTAGGGAAAATCCTCTTCTCAACAAATACCTGTTCATTTCATCAATAGGAAGGAAACAAATGTATTTACATTTCTTACATAGACATCTGATCTTTGGCTCATCTATATATGCAGCTTGAGAATATGCATAATGAATAAAAGCTTCAACTCCCTCAATAAATTCAAGATTAATGAAACCATCACGTAATAATCGTCTATACATCCAAGATCTATCAACATTACTCGTTTATGCAAAACTATTAATTTAAATCAGTGATTCCATAGTTAGTATCCTTCATGGCACCTCAAAATTTACAGAATATCTAAACTTTACACATCCTCTAAGTATTAACCAATTTAATTAATCACCTACAATTGATTTCAAAACTATGGTACGTGGCATTGTTTACGCCTGTGAATCAAGAAAACAAGTTCTCGCTGTGACTCTTAGGCTCGTAAAATTTTTCACCGATAAGCCTTATGGGAGTTGCATCACTGATTTCAAGCTTATATACTGTCCTAGGGGTTTATTATGGAACGAATTGTCTTGTCTATGAAACGTATTACTTCCTTGTGATAATTCTATATTTGCATTAATCACATTAAAGTTGGAGTATTAATCGATTGAATTAATCACCTACAATTAATCGAACGAATTAATCACCTACAATTGCTTTCAAACTCATTCCAGATACAGTAATATTTAGACTGTTAAAGAAGAACATAAAAAGTCAACAATGATATAAGAATATTCTAATCAACAACACGAATTCAAAACCCCCTTTGTATTCACACAAAATCCAAAGGTAATATAATTGTATTATTAAAGCAATACATATGGTAAATATTAGTTGCACAACTAACCTGAATGGATGGACAACTTTAGACTACAATGAAGAAAGATCAACAATGCTCTTGAACACAATATAAGGCCTACGAAAAAGAATATGAAACATTTAATATAATACACTTGTGGTAATACAACATTATAAACTAATACATTTATTCGATCCCTTAAACCATTGATCTAACATCCATATGTAAAAATTGTTATTATATGTCCTTTAAAATGAAAGACACATTTGTAACAACTTCTTCATTTTTAACTACACCATTAGTGGTTTCAATAGCAATGCCTTTGTCCTTATAAGGCATCTAGTTTTATTTTTCTGCAAATTAGAAGATAACAAAACCTCAATAGATTTCACTCCCTTACGGTTTATGCTTATCAATTTTCACCTACTCTTATGGTCACATTCAATTTCGGCTTTTAAATGTAAAATTCTCATCCTTTTGCCTTTTACCTCTCAATACTTCAGATATCAATTCTAAATTGAGCTAAAAGTCACATAAGGCTACACATCCTTAATTATAAGCATCAAAGAGAAAGATACAACAAAAAAAAGGTAGGTGAAATGAATATTACTTAAACTAAATTCTTGAAAATAAACAAGGAAATAAGTTTTGGATATATTTATACAAGGATCCAAAGAAATGTGAAGTAAAAAACAAAAATCAATATCTTAACCCCAACTTGGATTAATCACGCATAACCCATCAAAACATAAAATTTGTTTGGAATAAAGCAATCAAGAAAACCATATCAAAAACAACATTTATGGTGGGGAATTGCTTATAGTTATCATAAGGGATCCTAACAATAAATTCTTCCTTTAGATTGGATTGTTGTTAGAATTAAGAACATACATAGTTGAAAATAGTTTTTGAGTTGTTTACTTGGTGACATTAGCAATAATCACTCATGAGAGTTCGTAAGTGACAAATACAAGGTAACATATAACATATCACCTTATTTGATGTTGAATTTTTCTCAAATATATGATGAAGGGCCTAAAGGAATTGTTTAAACAAACCATCATTATAGGTTTAGACATCTTTAAACCAATTTATAAAGCAAATGTAAAATATATGTTGTTTATAAATATCAAACATGGAGAATAGTTTTTGATTATACTAGGAAAAGGAAGGGAAATAAGTAAGTTGTAGAGCATGAAAAGGGAACCATATGATTGATTGGCGAATATTCCAAAAAAAGATGGCATAGGCATACTTTTGATAGAAGATATAATGATGACTTATTTTTCAACAACATGATTCAGTGTTTTAATATATACTTGTTAAATGAAAATAACTAACTAATACACCAATCTTAAACTTATATGATGCCAATCCTTTGGTCATATAATTTAAGACAATCCCAATCTTATATGATAGTATTCCTCATATAATGATGATGAATAGTATGATGTATACAAATGACAACATATTATATCTTTCCTTCAAGGTCAGATGCAAATTTTTCCTAGGAAAATGGAGTACTGAACACATCACCGAATAAGGGTAAGGTTCCAATTCAAGAAATAAGAACAAAGAAAAATGCAACCAACAATCAAGTTAGAAGATCTAGCATTTCAATAAGGTTAAGAACACAAAAAAGAGTTAAATCTGCTAAAAGAACAAGAAGTAAAGCAGTTAAAAGAACAAGAAATAAAGCAAAACTCGTAACTTTTGAACATGAAGGTAGACCGCCCAATTGATTATATTGATATGTATAACATACATTCCCATATATTTATAACTAATCTTTTAGACTTGCCCATATGCACATATCAATGTTCTTGCAATGGCCCATGTATAAAATTAATGATCTTTTGGACTTATCCATGTTTATGAATTGATGATCTAATGAACAATATTATGTTTAGTATTGATGATATATTAGACTTACTTATATATATGTATTGATGATCTTTTGGATGTCAACACATGAAGTATTAATATTATTTTTATAGCTCGTTTGGAATATTGGTGATCCTTTATTTTGATCTTTTCTATTTATTACTTCTTATAGTCCCATTTGGTGAATAGTTTTTTCCTATGTTGTCAAACAAAATATGTTCATAGCCATATACATTGCCACTTATATATAGATCATAAAAATACATACATATTAAATAAAGCTTTAGCTTATTTTATTAATTTAAGAAATAATATCCGTACACAAAATGTCTATTATAAGCACCCGTATAAACACATTATAAATACCATTTAAAAGTTCTTCATACATAAAACTTGAACTCATTACCATTTAAAGATATTGTCGTATAAGGATTATGTTTATTAATTATCAAAATTAAGCTAACTATAATGTTATTTGAACAATTAAAGGATCCCACTTAGATCACTTAGTGTAATTCACTGATTCCTATTACTTATGTTGAAATGAATTTCTGTAGTTTGATTGGTAATCTTTCTTAAGCATCAATTTTGCAAATTCGACAAATTCAACACATTCATACCCTAATCAACAAATCCAATTAAGTTAATTCATATATACCCTAATCAATTATGCAAATGCATACCCTAATCAACACAATCAACAAATCAGAGTAATAAACATTACACATCAAATTCATCAAAATCCATACCCTAATCAATTCAACAAACTCATACCCTAATTAACACAGTGAACAAATTAGAGTAGCGAACATAGAATTTAATTTAATGCAGAGCAATAAACATAATGAACAAATTTGACGAACACAACGTCATCTATGTAGTCATGCAAAACTCAACAAATGGAGAAGTGTAATCATAAACTTACACAAATGGAGAAGCTACAGACGTCGACTGCGACAACAAAGGCAAGGCGACTGTCAACTGCTTTAGACGGTGACAACGAGGCGATATTTGACGGAGAGGAGAATTTCAACAGAGAGGAGATGTTGCAGCTGGCAAGGGAGGGCGACGACGATGAGAGGAGATGCAAACGATGAGGTTACGGATGATGAGGGCATTGACAGGAAATGCAGATGGTGAGGAAGGAGGAATTTTTCAGAAGAAATAGAGGAGAAGACGAGGGGAAGGTTCGAGGTGTCTTTAACCCCTAAACTAAACGACATCGTTTTCAATTTTTTAAAACAACTAATTTGAATTTAACAACGGAAAGTAAAGCCTTTTGGCAATTCATCGACAGAATACATTATCGTCGATAAAAATTGACGCTGCGTAAAAATCACTGACGAACACTATATCCGTTGGTAAAATTCTGGCGCTATTTAATTATGGTAAGCGTTCGTGCCTAGTTTACCGATGGTGATGACAGGTTCGTTGCTAAATTTCGTTGGTAAATTTGAGCAAATGTTTTTCCTTCACCTTTACCGACACCAATTTTGTTCATCGCAAAATAAAATTTTTCACGACAGTTTTACCGGTAGATATTGATTTTCTGTAGGTAATTAACGACGATTGTATGTCCATCAATAATTTTCCATCGCTAATGTATGGTTTTCTTGTAGTGACGAATATCCAAAATTGTCACCCATTGTGGATCATTTTGTGACGATTTTTATGTTTTTTATCATTCGTCACAAAATGTTGTTCCTGACTCTTTTTCGTTTAGTCGCTAAAGGCTTAGTTTTAATGATGTTTTGTAAAATCGTCACAATATGGTAACTGTTAGCGACAATTTTGCATACCTCGCAAAAGAAAACGTACCTAATTGTCTACTTTCTTGTAGTGATTCATGTTTATAAAAATTCAAACAATCCCCATCTCAAGTAAATATTATAGCAATTGAAAATTCAACTCTCACTTACTAATTAAGTTATTAAAATTTTAATTAAAAAAGGTTCATATATAAGATTGTCTATAATTTAGTATCTCAAAACTTTACAATGCAATGTTTTAAAACACGTACTAGAAATAAAATCGGTAAAATAAGAGATTTAAAGTTTAAAAAATTCAATAGGTAGAAAATTATCATAAAATCGATCAAAGATTAAATAAAAATAAAAATTTAAAGTATGATTGAAAAAGATTTTTCTTATTAATCGAAGAATTCGAAGGTTAATTAAAAAAAGATTGTTAAATGAAAATTGATTAATTTATTTTAGTTTATAAGAACATATTAATTTACAAAAATTGAACGATTGATTAATAAATTGATTAGTTTTTAATAACAATAGCTATTAAAATAAATTGAACTGAACAGTTAATAATTAAATCAGAAAGTTAGACAAATCAAATTTTTATAATTGAACTGGTTGAATCGGTTGAGTTTTTTAATTATTGTTAATTGAGATATATTCCTACTACTCTTAGTTTGCAAAAAGTTAACATAATTTGAAAATTAATCTAGTTCGATATTCTATGCATTTCATGTATAAATTAATTAAAAATTGAGTTTATTAAAACATTTATTGTAATTTCTTCAACAGACTATATTTGAATAAGAAATAAATAAAAGAATGGCAACCCAACTAATGGGGGAATGGGCGTAACTTCCATAAATGTGTGAGAAAAGTAGAGCACATGAAGAGGGTATAGAAGTGAGAAACAGAGCATGTTGGTTAAGAGGTGACGATCATGCTTGGTTGGAGCTATGGGATCGCTGTGTTTGCCATAACATAATCATTAGTTCCATACTACCCTACACATGTCGTGATGAAATGGCTCAAGTTCATACAAAGAGGTTCCTTTGGTTCCCATCTGTCGTCATGTTCTTTTGGATCAAGCTCGGGCTCAGGCTCAGGCTCAGGCTCTTGCTGGCCTCCAAAGAAACTATCTTTAGCTTGCGTCTTACGTAACCTGTTTGGCACTGTTATCGGGCATAGCTGTCTGCACTAGCACCTTGTAAGTGGTGTTGCAAATGATGCCATTGCCTTAATTCAACCCGTGAAATAAACTTCTTTAGTATTCTTTCATTTTAAAAAGTTATAAAGTTCTAATAACAGAAGGAGAAATTGCAATAACTACTTTTAGAAAATATATATGGTTGATTTAAAATAATTGTACGTTAGAATTTATTAACATTATTTTGATTAAATATTATATATTATCAGCTTATCAAATAATGTAGTTAATCAAATACGAGTACGAATTACCTCTACTGTTTGACCTATTTCAAGCCTTTGCTATTTATTTTTAACCACACGTTTGCGAAAACAGAGGATATGTTACCATAACAATGACGAAGTTCTGAAGAGGGAAGTGAAAGAGCAAGTGAATTTCTGAATAGTCGTGGACCTGTACGAGTACAACGACAACTGCTCTGCTCGCTAACTTTAAAAAGGTCAGTTTGCTACCATCAGACAAAACACATGCAATAATTGTCCTCCTTCTTAAGCATTAGCCACATATAATCAAATTTTGAATGGCAGGTTGAGCAGACATGCAATTTTTAGATTCAGTTCAACTCATTTTAAAGTCGATAGAATTAAATTAAATTTAAAATTTGTAAAATAAAATTTCAAAATTTAGGTCTGTGTGAAATTCAAATTATATAAATTAAATATATTCTTAAATTTTAAATTAAAAATCAATCAAAATTAATTTAAATCTAATTATAGTTCGACTTAAGTTTAGATCCGGCTTGTATATGAGCCATAAAGCTTAAATATTGCAATTGAACTCAAATTTGCTCCAATTGGAAGGTAACTGGTCAAGTCCAATTTGATAAGGCATGAAGCTCATTTTTTGAAAAATTAAGGTTTGCGTCGTGTTCAAGCTTGACTCGAGACATAACTCTAATAAACAAAACGATTATCATTTTATATTTTTAAATTATAAAATTGGGTTAAGTAGTGTTACCTTAAAGTCGGTCAAGCTTAAGTTGGAGATTGCTTTCTCAGAATTGGGTTAAGTAGTGTTACCTTAAAGTCGGTCAAGCTTAAGTTGGAGATTGCTTTTTCAGACTCAATTGAGTCCCCCTAACAAGAGTTCGAGTTGAGTTTGGGCCTGATCCTGATCCTGATCCTGTAACCATCCTTAATAAAGATTAGGATAAATAAAATTTTCATTCTAACTCAAATTCAAACTGAAATTTTCAAGTTAACTTGGGCGCCCGTTCAAAGTACAAACAACAGCAGTACAAACAACAGCAATTTTAAGGATAAATATTTTCCTTTCATATTTGAATCTATTTGTTATTAAGTGATTTTATTTAAAATATAATTAATAAATTATGACATATATATATATATATCGAATGTATTATTATCGACTATCCACTTTTCACTGATTGTTGTGAAACAAAAATTATTGAATTTCGAACTAAAGTGTCCATTGAAAAGGAATTTTGGTGAAATTTCCATATCCATCAATAAGCTTTAACCTGAGTAGTATCATTATCTTCGTTTGACGTCCCTGTAACATCAAGAGACGGGTCAATTCCCAGTTGAGCAGTTTGTCCGTTCTCCAAAGAGATTTGACCTATAGAAAATTTTGTAACCATCTATCTGATCTGATCAACAAGGGTAACCCGTCAAAGTCATCATTAATGCATATTTCGTCTATATCGTTTCCTCCTGATTCCCGAAAGCATCGTCCACAGTCATTTATTGGCAGTTCTTGAAAATTGGCATTTTTCTCTCCTGACACAACCTTTTGTCCCCTTTCAACTGTATCCATCTGGTAAATCAGAGAAATCTACGGCAGTGTCCGATACATACATTGAACGGGAACCTTGGAGTTGGAGTGGCAAAACGAGAGAGCGAGAGATTTATTTGCAAGCTAGGCGCTACAACGTTCATATGGTCTGACTTATTACCCAACTTTATAATCAAACCGGCAAAAGACCCACTTCAGGATTATTATTGTAACTTAAAGAGGAATGAAGCAGCATCTTGTTTCGTCTCAGAGTTTAGGCACATTTCTAAGCCCTGGACTAGCAAATTATCAGGACAAGGGATGGAGCTCAGAGAGAGTACCACATCCATCAGGTGCTGAAAGGAGGCATATGAATGCGCTGAGGCCTTTTTATAGTGGCAGGGCATTTCCATCCAAGTGGGATGATGCTGAGAGATGGATTTGCAGCCCTGTTTCGGGGTGTGATGTTGCCAGGAACACTAAGTCTCGGCCACAAAGACGTCTCAAATCAAAAAGCGGCCCCATTGTGCCTCCAGGAATTGGACACTATTCGAATTGCTCGCCTTCTTTGCAGGTTCTTGATGGCGGGTCTGTGAAGAGTGTTGTGACAACTTCTCCGTTCTCGACGGGTGTTTTCATGCCAAAAGGAGTTGCTCTTCATTATGGAGGAGTTGGCAACAATAGGCTTCCTACTCTGGTTAGTCTGCCTGGTTGGTCATCAGATGTGGTAAGCGAGTGTTCGCTGCCTAGCTCTCAAGGTATGACTTCTGTTGAAATTTATTTTTCCAATTTGTTCCTATGTAAATGGTTAGCGAAATGGCAACGAACCATATGTTGTTTCGGTTTGCTTTCGAAGAATTTCACTAATAAAACAACCTCATCTTCTCTTTG
Organism: Erythroxylum suave; assembly: GCA_027563595.1. Classification (NCBI taxonomy): domain Eukaryota; kingdom Viridiplantae; phylum Streptophyta; class Magnoliopsida; order Malpighiales; family Erythroxylaceae; genus Erythroxylum; species Erythroxylum suave. The sequence continues at coordinate 5,600,164 of JAOSBN010000179.1, read as the reverse complement.
TTAATAGTTTCATACTTCATTTTGGAGCTGAGCGATGTCAAAGTTATTCTAAATCTGATTATGATGCTTCTTTACCACATTTTTACTTCTTTTCCCCTGTACTCTAGTTGTTCTGTTTCTGTTTTAAGATTCCGGTTTTGCAAACTATTTCCTGATTCTAGTTTTACATAATTATTTTCTGACCCAACTGTTAACCCCATCGAATCAATTTACAGATGAGAAATTTGATGCAGAAAATGCAGTAACTCATGACGTATCAAGAAGGGACATGGCAACGCAGATGAGTCCTGAAGGCAGCAGTCACTCATTTGCAAGGGGGTCATCTCCTCCCTCCATCCCTCCAGAAGAGGAGTCTCAGAAGGAACATGCTGACAAAGTGGAAGTGAGGGAAGTGAGGATCGACAAAGGATCCACCATGATTAGATGGTCCAAAAGGCATGGTTCTTGCGTAAGCAGGAAAGGATCAGGAGGTGTAAAGGACTACTACCAAAATCGCAGAGAAGCTTGGAAGTCATCTTGGGATATTTCAGATGCAGCAGCATCAGACTTCTCTAAGTACGTTTTTAATTTATGCATTTCATTTTGGAAAGCCTTCTCATAACTTTTCGATGCCTAATTCCCATCAAATAAATGGGTTTCCCTACATAAACAAGCCTCAGAAGTTGAACTCAAGATCTGCTTTAACAAATTTTAGCCTGATTCTTCCACATTTCTACTTGATAAAGACAATGCCAGTAGACAAGCCTTGTGGCTCAAAAGTTGAGGAAGTCTAAGCCTTCTATAAGAATAAAATAACCCCATAGGTTGCCTGCCGTTGATAGAAAGGCATTGCAGTCCAACCAATTTTGGTAGTCTTTGGAATTTATTGCGAGTTTGAATGCAGGTTCAAAAGAGAGGAGGTCAAGATCACCGCATGGGAGAACTTGCAGAAAGCGAAAGCAGAGGCAGCAGTAAGAAAACTCGAGGTTGGTAAAATTCATGCAGTTAAGTCGATTTGATTCGTAAAAGACTCCAATAAGAAAAGCTTATATTTCATTATTAGCAGATCATTATCATGAAAGGAATTCTCTTTTTTGTCGTATCGCTTTGAAATGCTCACTTTGTTGTTATCTGTTCCTCCGAGACCATTCTGAAGGAATACCATTATTTTCATGGACCCTAACTTAAAGAGTTGTTTGGTTCAGATGAAACTTGAAAAAAAGAGATCATCGTCCATGGACAAGATATTGAACAAGTTAAGAAGTGCGGAGATAAAAGCTGATGAAATGAGAAGCTCCATACTGATCCCGAGAGACCATGAAATTCCAAAGTTGTCCCACAAGTTCCCATTTCTCCACAAGCTAGGTCGGTTCCGCTCGTTAAGCAGTTGCTTCTTCTGCCATGCTTTATGAATTTCAGTCGTCGTTTCTACCTGAAGGTGGCTGTATCTCGGTAGCCTAGGTTCAAGGTTTCCATAGGAGCATTATTTTTGGAATTTTTATATTTAGATTAAAAAAGCACTCGCAAACTAGCTCTTATCCTTTTCCTTCGATGTCGTCATCCTTCTCTGCCCCTTTCTTTCTTTCCCCATCGTTACTCTTGTCCCGTGAAACCCTTCTTTCTCCTAGTCGCGAGATGGCACATCCTCACCATTTAGGAATAGCCAGTGTATGCCGAGAGTTGCAAGACTAGCAAAGAATTAGTATTTAACTATTTATACAGTTTTGATATAGTTGCTCTAGAAATACCTTTGGTAGGTAGTCGTTAATAATGGTGTAAACAGTGGGAAGATACCGATGGAATGGGCTTGGGAGTGATATGGACGACGAAATGTTATCACCGTCTGCTGATCCATAACGGAACCAAAATGTTATCACCTGTAGGTGGTCCTTGTCCTTGCTTGTGCACATTCAGATCATTGTGAACGTTCTTCAATTGGAGAAGCTATTAACAAACTCAAAGCTAAAGCTAAATTGCCATATTTGCCATTACAAATCCACTACCTCTAGTTGAGGATGATGATGGATGTTAATTAATTTTAGAATTTATGGTAATTAGGTTTTTTAAGTTTAAAAATTAGACAGAGAAAATAATATTAAAACTAATTTAAATTTAATCAAATAAATAAGTTTAATTTTTCTATACCTATAGATGATACAACAAATTTCATGTCTAATAAAAATGATAAATTTATAGTACGTAATTATTAACTTTATATATAATGAATGACAAATTAAATTTAATTAAAAATTTTATTTATTTAATTTTTAACTTAAATATTTTACAAACAACATAACTAATTTTAAATATTCTAAAATGTTAATATTCAAATTGGTTAAGCAATTAAGCTTAAATTTACGCTTGTTAAAGAAAAAGGGATGATGCTAAAGACACGCGTACGGTGCATTTTCCCACACTTTTGGCGTTGTTTCCTTTTCTCTTGCTTGGTTGTGAAAAAGAAATGCATTACCCGAGAATGGCAAGGCACACTGGCTCAAGCATAAACCCGCCGAATCTTACCCAAGTTCCTACAAGTCACGAACTGACCTGTACGACATCAACAATAAAGTACCCCGAAGTTCAGGAAAAGGAAACACAGTACGTTAAAAAAATGAATGA
>JAOSBN010000179.1:5570314-5597466 GCA_027563595.1 Erythroxylum suave | reverse complement strand
GGTCAATTCAAGAGTGGCTTATATATACATATACTTGATCAATTCAAGAGTGGATTATATATATATATATATATATATATATATAAAAAATGAATGAGGTCAATTCAAGAGTGGCTTATATATACATATACTTGATCAATTCAAGAGTGGATTATATATATATATATATATATAACCAACTTGCTAATATAAATTAATAATATATAGACTCCAGTTTATTTAACTAAATAAACTAATATAATTAATATTTTTACAGCCTCCTGAAGGTGGAGATTGATAATGGTCAATCAAGCCTAACTTGGACAAAAAGGATGTAAAAAGAAGACTTGCAAGAAATTTGATCATTATATATGCCACCTGAAACTTAGAAGAGATGTGTTGTGGTGTTGTGGTGTTGTGGTAACAAAATTCCTCTTTGAATTTGTTTCAAATAATATGAAAGTCTATTTACAAATGTTTCGCATGTTCGTAAAATGCTATATTAATTGTGATGTAAAAATGCAGCCTAATTATCGCGCATGGAACTTGAAATTCATGCAGTAAGTAACTAATCCATTGTAACTCACAAACTATGAAACTAAGACTCCTATTTTCTATTCCAAACGAGGATCACAATACTTTTTATTGCTTCTTAGACTTCTACGAAATAAGTGATGGTCCTAAATATATGCAACATCTTTTTAGAGATTTTTTGCATATGGACAAGAAGCCCAATCAGCACTATTGTAAGCTTCAAGATGCAAAGAGTTATTTGTGGAGTAAAACACACTTTTTGAATGAATTTGTTTGAGATGTCTAACAATATGAAGTATAGCTACCCAGTAAGATGCAGGAAGAGTCTGCATGAATTGGCTTACTTGTTGGACTGCATAAGCTAAGTTTGAATGAGTAGACTGCATAAGCTAAGTTTGAATGAGTAAAAGCTAGGATAAAGTAATCTGCCCACTACTTGTCGAGAAGTAATAGAAGGTTTAGTACCTACGAGACTAGCATAAGAAATGATATCCAATGCATATTTTCTTTGATGGATATGTATACGTATGTGGGTTTATCTAAATGAGACATGGTCCAAATATATGCAATATCTTTTTAGAGATTTGTTTGCATATTATACTATTAGATCTCATCATATCATATTATTAGGTCTCTTTATATCCAACTTTTCAATGAAATTTTTATTGAGTATTGTTATTATTGTTGTTGTTGATATTGTTGATATATATCCCTATATCAGATTTGGGGATCTTTAGATAAGGAAAATATTTAATGTATCCAAGATCTTCGTACTGAACTACTCATAAGAAAAAAGTTTGACCAAGGCAATTTTAGTTTTTGATATAGTAAATAGATAAAGATCGTGACCTGCTGGACAAAACCATAAGGCTTGTATTTTAGATGTCTATTCATAATTCTATTGACGTGATGTTTATTTCAAGCGATATAATGGGCGTTCAAGGTTGAAAACTTGACCTTTTTGCACCTTTTCATAACTATTAGGAGGTAATATATACCCTTCCTCGTTTAGAAATCCATGTAAAAGGTGCTATTAATGTCCATTTAACGAATTGGCCATTTCCTTGCTGTTAAATTGAATGTTATGATATTTTGGTTATTATTTATAGTCGGACATATTTGATTATTTGAGGAATAATATTATGATAAATATCCTACCTTATGTGAAATTTTTTTAAAATAAGGTTTATTTGGGATAAAAATCCTATTTATCAAATTATCATATCTTGACTAAGATAAGATATAGAGTTTTGGTGATTTTTGGACTCTTATTTGGCAGCCTATTTAAAGATAATGGCTAACTAAAGGCAGCTGACTTTTTGGTGATTTTATCGATCGTGGACAACTGATTTTATCTACCTAATAGAGTGAATTTTCAAGGCTAATTGTGTGGAAAAAACGACTACAATATGGTGACTTGCCAGCTGGACTTTTGTGCGTCATGAACTATTTTTGTGAGTTGATTTTTGTGTGATTTTGTCCAGATTTGTTGGGTGTTATTCTCCAAGAGTGTGTGACTTTTGGGCTATCATATGTGGTGCTTTTGCTGAATATTTTCCGGATGTCTTGGAGGTGTTGTAGCTCTTGTATTTATGATGCTTCAGTAGTGAAATGTTTGTTCTTTTGTTGAGTTTTTGTGGCTGCATTTTTGTTAATTTGGGGCGGCTAGTTTGATTGATGGTTTGGGGTTGTCCATATATTATTTTTGTGTGAAAAATGTCCAATATAGATGTGGTGTTCTAGCTGTATTTTTTGTGACGTTTCGATGATGAAATGTTTGTTCGATTGATGTTATTTTGATGTGCGTGAACCGATCGTGATTATTCTCAATAGTTCATAGTAAATATTGTTTTACCACTTCCCACACTTTCAATTGATGAAGCTACATATTTAGGGAAGTGTTTTTATCTCAAGTATTCTTGTTGGTTTATATTTTTATCATTTCAATTGAGTTGTTTACTTCTTATCTTTATTGTTAAACATTGTTAAGAAAATCCTCTGTTAAAGTTAGCATGAGACGGTCGTATTATTAGGTGTGAATTACTTTATAGGTTGTGAGGACGAGAGATAATATCAAGAATTGAGTGAGTTGGTTTTATAATGCCTTGATTAAAACTATTGTTGTTCGTTGGTGAAAGTGATTAAGCTGAATGTGAGCCTCACAGATGTAGGCGAGATGTGTCGAGCTACGTTAACGAATTTCGAGCATTGATTTGTTTATTTTACGTTTAATTTTTTATTGTCAGTTGTACTAGAAACAACTGCGACTGAACTAGAATTTGTGTGAAACTACCTTCTTTGGGTCTTTTTATTTGCCATCATAACAACTAAGAAAATATGAATAATGACTAAATTGTGAAAGGAGAAAAATTATCAAAGAAATTATCACCTTCAATTTGATTGTATCCTTTAGCAACAAACTTTGCTTTATATCGATCTATAATGTCTTCTGACTTTAATTTGAACTTATATACTCATTTTGAACCAATGGGTTTCTCACCCTTTCATAACTACTTTAATTACTAGGTGTGAGTATCTTCTAGGTTATTATAACTCATTATTTATGGCTCAAACTGATTCAGGATATATTAGGGTTTAATGATAAAAATGTGTGTAAGCCAGCTCACACACGCAGCCATCACTTTTTTGTCTCCTCTGCCACAAACAACAGTGACACCACACACGACCATTTCACTACACACAGAAGCGCAAGCTTGTCAGACTCAAATTCGTTAGAGGAGAGAGAGTTGTAAATATGTGTGGGAATCTTTGTATATAAATAGAGCATCAGTCATTTATAAACAAGTGTACAGAAATACAGTGTTAATTCATCATCCTTCATGTTCTTTGCCTAAAACACGTTTTGCATGGTATCAGAGCAATGTAGCCTGATCCTGTAACCCAAACCTTAAAAAACTCTTACCAACCTCCCTTAAATCCAAAACCCAAAATGTCTCAAAGTTTTGGTGAGTCTAGTGAGATCGATAGTAACCAAAATCCCATTTACGGTTATGATTTATAAGGTATTAGTGCTAGCGACAACCCCGAATGTGTCCTGGTAACAACCCCACTTGATGAAGGAAACTACCTGCCACCGATGCCAGAAGACAATGAAGCTCAAGCAAGAAGATGGAATACTGCTGACAAGATGGTCATAGCCTGGATTCTAAACTCCTTAACCAAAGAAATTGCTGATTCTTTCCTAGTTGTCACAACAGCGAAAGATTTGTGGGATGAACTGAAAAGCAGATACGATGAAAGTAATAGGCCGCACATCTATCAACTGATGCAAGAAGCAGTGAATTTAAGACAAGGTAATGCATCTGCTACTACCTATTTCACTAAAATGAAGAAGCTTTGGAATGACATTGACTCATTAATGCCTATGAGAGCCTATTCTGCCTCTCGTCATAACTCTAGTGTGTTAAACAACAATAAATTAATGCAGTTTCTATTAGGATTAAGATAGGAGTATGGATCTGTGGTAGAGCAAATTATATTGCTAGATCCTTTACCACAAGTGAGCAAAGCCTATTCAATGTTATTAACTGTCGAAAAACAAAAAAACGTTATTGAAAATGCGAACAACCAAATATCAGTTGCTTTGATGGGTTCTGGTGTGAACAAGAATGAACAGGGAAACATAGCTTTGTTGTCCAATTTTGGTGGAAACAAAAAACAAAATGACAAGGACACTTACACTCGAAGATACAACAATAGAAGAGAAGATAAGTTCTGTGAACATTACTGTGAGAAAGGGCACATGAAAGAAATTTGTTTTTAGCTCCATGGCATCCTGAATTGGTACAAGGAGTTACAAAAGAAGAAAGGAAAGGGAGAGTATGCTGCCAATGTGACTTATGCAATTACAGACTTACCAACGAAAAATGAAGTATCAACAGAGGTGGATGTAACATCATTTGCAACATAAGTACAAGAATTGATGCGGCTTGTCAAGGGTAAATGCACCATAGAAGCAAACCATGTTGCATATAACAGTTTTGCAGGTACACACTCAAACTTGATGATTTGTAATGGTGGTTCTGATAGTGACTCATGGGTAATTGATTCGGGTGCCTTTACGTACATGACCCCAAACTTAAACCTTCTCTCCACTTACTCTAAAACTAATAACCTGAGCCCCGTAACATTGCCCGATGGAACAGGTAAACCTGTAAATCACATTGGTGAGGTAAAATTATCCCCTTCTATAGTCCTCAATAATATGTTACATGTCCCTTCTTTTAGTCACAATCTCATGTCTGTTCATAAACTAGCCGTACAAAACAACTTGGGAGTTATCTTTGTCAATGGTAACGTTTACCTGCAGGACCTACGGATTGATGATATTGTGGCAATGAGCGCAACTAAAGGTGGTATATATGAACTCACCCTAGCCAACATCTTACCAGCCAACACCATGAGAGGTCCATCATTTAGTTTTTACCTAACAGTCCAGTAGCTTGCCATGTAATAGACACTTATACGTTATGGCACTCTCATTTTGGTCACGCATCAATAAACAAACTTACTTATATTTCTCATGTTAGTAAAAAACAACCAACAGAGGCACCATGTGAGATTTGCCCCTTGGCAAAGCAACAACGAAATTCTTTTCCGAAACACTTACCAACAACTGAACAACCTTTTGAACTTCTCTACATTGATTTATAGGGACCATACCACCAGCCAAACATTGATGGCTTAACATATTTTTTAACCCTCATCGATGATTTTTCTCGAGCCACTTGGACCTTCTTACTCACCAGTAAAGCCTAAGTTTTTGAAACACTCAATATTTACACCAAGATGATCGCTAACCAATTCAATACAGAAATTAAATGTATCCGGACCGACAACAATACCGAGTTTGTCAACAAACCATGTCATGATTTATTTCAAAGTATTGGCATAATTCACCACCGCACATGTCCTTACACACTGCAACAAAACGATGTTGTTGAAAGAAAACATAAACACCTCCTTCAAATAACTCGTGCTCTCATTTACCAAGCCAACCTACCAACCGAATTTTGGGGGGAAGCCCTTCTAACATCAACCTACATCATCAACTGACTACCCATAAAAACATTATCTTGGAAAACACCCTATGAAAAACTTTATGGTAAACCACCATCCTATGCCCATCTTCGTACATTTGGTTGCTTATGTTACTCTACCAACACCAAACCAGTAAAAGATAAACTCGAACCTCGGGCAAACAAATGCTTATTTGACAAAAAGGATTTAAGCTACTGGACTTAGAAACAAAATCTGTCCATATTTCAAGAGATGTTCAATTTTTTGAGACCAGCTTCCCATACAAAATCCATCAAAACCCCTTCATTTCCCATCCCACTATTTTTTCCCTATCCAATAGCCCATTATATCTTCCGAATCCCATCTCACCTCTCCAACCCAACTTTACTTTACCCCACCTAACTCCACATACTACTTTACCCGACCCACCTACTACCCTGCCCAACCCAGCTATTCTTTCCCACCCTTCATCAGCTTCCCCACTAATAGACCCCATCCCTCCACACTGCAGCCAACGCCAATGCACCCATTCCCATAATTTAGATGACTATATCTCATATTTACTACCACATTCAATCCTAATTGCCACGATGTCATCTCCTGAGGTTAGTCCTCTTATTACCTTACTTACTTGTACCACTTCACCTTTTTACCAAGCTTTCAAGGCCAACGTTTTACTTGAACATGAACCACTATCATATACCACCACCAAGAATAATCCTCTTTGGGTGGAACCTATGGAGCAGGAACTCGTCGCATTGGAAAACAATGCGACTTGGATTTTAACAGCGCTCCCACCAGGTAAAAGGACTTTGCAAACCAAATGGGTTTATTGGATCAAACGAAGCCCCGATGGCTCTATTGACCGACGAAAAGCTCGGTTGGTAGTCAAAGGGTATAGTCAACGGGCCTGCGTTGATTACACTGACATTTTCTCTCTGGTGGCCAAGCTCACCACTGTTTGCCACCTCCTGGCCATCGTCGCTGCTAAAGAATGACCCTTCCATCACTGCGACGTAAATAATGCCTACCTACTCGGATTCCTTGATGAAGAGATTTACATCCATCCACCTGCTGGATACACGAAAGCTTTGCCTGGTCAGGTTTGTTGCTTGAACAAATCACTGTATGGACTCAAACAAGCCAGTCGTCAATGGATTCGCGAACTTACGTGAAAATTAACCGATTTTGGTTTTTGCTAGTCAGAATCTGATCACTATTTGTTCACAAAAAGTACTGGCTCCCATTTCATTGCTCTTGTCATTTACGTGGATGTTGTTTTGATCTTGAGCCCAACTGAATCCTTGCTTGTTGAGATTAAACATTACTTGCATACTTTATTCACAATCAAGGATCTCGGATTGGTTCGTTATTTTATTGGCATTGAAATTGTTCGATCCCCTGCTGGCATGTTTTTATCCCAGTCCAAGTATATTATGGATATTTTAGCAAATGCAGACCAACCCACGTGCACAACCCGTAGTGTTCCACTTCCACAAGGAAGGAAATTGTCCTCCGATTGTAGTGATTTATTACCAGACCCAGACCAGTACTGACATATTGTTGGACAACTATTGTACCTTAATCTTACACGATCGGATGTTGCCTTTGCTGTCCAACAGTTGACACAATTTACTAATGAGCCTAGAACAACATATTGGACTGCTCTCCTTCATGTTTTACAATATTTACAAGGCAGTAAAGACCTTATCTTGCATTATCCCATTCAAGCACACCCGACCTTGCAGATCTTTGCAGATTCTGACTGGGCTGGTTGTCCCTTCTCCTGAAAATCCTTAACGGGTTACTGTGTCTTCTTTGGCTTCGCCTTAATCTCTTGGAAAACAAAGAAACAAAAAACAGTCAGTCGCTCCTCTGCTGAATCTGAATACCGCAGCATGGCCAGCGCCTTCTGCAAGTTAAAATGGATTACCTACATCTTGAGTGATTTACAAGAGCACATCCCCCTGCCAGTTCCATTGTATTGTGATAATGTCGCTGCCATTTACATCTCTTCCAACCCAGTTTTCCATGAGCAAACCAAGCACTTGGAAATTGATTGCCATACGGTGGGCAATGCGGTCTTGGATGGGTTAATTCGTACCTCTTACACTCCATCACACTTTCAACTCGACGACTGTTTTGTGAAGGGCCTCTCAGCTACCATTTTCTCCATTGCCATTTCCAAGTTAGGCCTCTTGCGATGCCAACTTGAGGGGGGGCTATAAGCCAGCTCACACACATAACCATCATTTTTTAATCTCCTCTGCCACAAACACCAGCGACACCACACATCACCATTTCACTACACACAGAAGCGCGAGCTTGTCAGACTCAAATTCATTAGAGGAGAGAGAGTTGTAAATATATGGGAATCTTTGTATATAAATAGAGCATCAGTCATTTGTAAATAAGCGTACAGAAATATAGTGTTAATTCATCATCCTTGGTGTTCTCTACCTAAAATGCGTTTTGCAATGTGGTTCCTAGATTTTTGATATTTACTTGAAAAGATAAGTAACTAGTAGAAAAATTAGGTAAGTATACATAAGGAAATATGTTGGGCTTGTGCAATGAAGTACCAAAAGAAACATTAACAAGAGATGCTGATAACGCATACTGTCTTATAGTAGATACAAAATATTTAAGTCATTTAGGTTTACAGGCAATTCTGGTACCATGCCAGGTTGGAAAATTAGGTGGAGGAATAAAAAGGTTGAAGTTTTGAGAGATGATGAGAATAGGTAGCCAATAAGTGATTTGATTCAGTGACTTAAGAATTTTATTGGAAAATAGGTGTAGATAGATAAACTGTTGATGGAATATCATTATCAGCTGTTGAAGGATGGATTATGGTATGTAGAGGAGTGCTGGATGATGAAGAAAATTTAATTTGGAAAATATCTTTATAAAATTAAACATCTCTAGAAGTAAAGAATAGTCTAAGAATATATCAAATAGTTAAAGATGGCACACAAGTGATTACTAACATCAATACCATCAATCTAATAGTTATAGCTCAAATCAGCAGTAGAATTCAATACATGAATAAGCTCATTATTGTACGAAGTACTTGAGAATTCTCCCATACGAACAAAGTTAATGAAGTTTGTTTCTTGTGTACTTTTTCCCTTTTATGACCTTTACTAACTCTTGTTGAACCAATTTTAATATAGTTGATGTTAGCTCCTCTCCTTTTCTTGCCTTAGTATCATCTCCATCAATAGGATTATCTACCATATTTGCAAATCCCTTTCTTTCCTTATATTCCTTGTACTAATCATGTATACCATGGAGATTAAAACAACCTTACTTTAGATGACCGTCAAGACCATAACAGTCGCAATGCCTATCAAATCCTTTTACCTCATCTTAAAATTTCCTCTTCCTACTACTCTTTTGTAATTCATACTTCCTCTAGCAACAAACACATTATTCTAAAGATTATCTGTAAACATCTTGCTGATTTCTCTTCACTTTTTCACACTCATCAATATGAATATGCTTTGTTGATAGTTAGAAGAGGACAAAATTGATTTATGATATGATCAAATGAGTCATTGAATCTCATCAAAAATTGCATAAGGTGATTAGAAGAAACTAGATCAGAAATTAACTCTCTCTTCCTATAAATAAACTATTTTACAACTCCAAAATCACAATGAATTAGCATTAGCAGATTTATCTCATCCTATAGCTTCTTCATGTTTGTTTAATACTCAACCAATGGCATATTTACTTAGTTCATGTATGCAATTTCACGTCGCAATTGGTATAAGAGGGGTTCATTACAAACCCCAAATCTATGTTCTATCTCCAACCGTAACTTCTTTGCTGAGTTAATATACATAAAAGAATCAACAATTTTCACCGAAATCATATCTAGCATCTAGGAAATTACTGCATAATCCACTCTTTTCCATTGATCATTATCTGCTAAAGATTCACTTGGTTCAACTAATTTCCCGTATGTGAACCCTAGCTTGATCTTTTTCTTAAAGCAATCTTCGTTGCACACACCCAAGATAGGTAATAATTTCCTTTTGATGGTGATGTAGCTAAAGTCATTCCAGGATGATCTGCATTCTGCAGAAATAGAGCATCATGACTACTATATATTGGTGAATCTTGAATCTGGCTTCCATTCCAACAATTAATTGATCTTCCACTTAGAGTTTAAATTTGCAAGTACGTTAATGATCAATGAAACAGCAGCAAACAAGAAAATTAATGAATTGATTTGAAAAAAATACTATTGCTGTAATACTATGAACAAATCTAGGCAAATTTTCATTGTCAACAAGAAAGCAAAGAATGGTCAAGAATAGAAAGCAAAAATGAATGTAATCAAACCCTTGCATTACATTCGAGGAGTAGTTTATATCATAAAAATAGTAAGTTCTAGATTGTCAAACTCATCAATTTATTTTAGTTAAAAAACTAACAGTTTTAACCAACTCTAACGAAATTTTGCTGACTATACAATAAACCAACTGATTGTTATAAATTAAGAGGACATTTGGTTTTACTTCTATTTTTCTATTAAGATTTTTAGTTTCTTTTCATATTTTTAGTCTTTATTTTTTAAAATAAAAACTAAAAACTTGTTTGCTTGATAATGTTTAATAATTATATATTAGATAAATCTTAAAAATTAATTTTTTTTATAAATACACCAATAAATCAATTTTTATTTTAATTTCTTTTATAATATTTATATAATGAAAATTATTACATTTGATTGAATAATTAAAAAGTTAAAATTTTTTTCTATAAAATTTTACTTATTTTTTATATATCTTTAATTATTAAAATAATTTTATTCAAAATTTATACACTTTAAAGATAACGTAAATTTAAAGTATTGAAATAATATTTAAATTAATTATAGAAATGGAATTAAATTATTAAATCAAATTAGTCATAATTCTTATTAGTAATTAATATTAAATAACTGAATATACAATATTGAATTAAATTATTCATAATTTTTAATAATTAATATTAAATAATTAAATAATTTATATGCAGTTGATAATAAATCTTATTATAAAAAAGAAATATAAATAAAACTAATTTTTTATGATTTTAATATTTAGAAGAAATTAAATTTATAAACAGAAATTAAAAAATTAAACAAAGATATTTTTCTTTAATTTAAAAATATAAAATATAAATATAAACAAACTAGTCTTAATATTTGTCATGATATTGTTGGGCATATGGACTTATGTCATACAACAACAAGAGATTATTAGCCTTAAATCATGTTTGGTTGGATATAAGGTTTTTACTGAAATAGAATGATTTGTTGAATCTGGGGAGTCTACTTTCATAGGAGATCTTCATCATGAATCTAGTGAGAGAACATATTCATAGACTTTGACATTACACTTTAACTCGACATTAAATTTATGGGTCATTTTCACTTATATAACCTATCACTAGCTTCTTCACTTTTCAATTTGGGATTCCTACTCACACTTGACATCTCAACAATCTCCTCCTCAAGTGTGAACCTTCACATTGGGCTCAGACTCCACCTTGAATGAAAGCCTTTTTGTTTAGCAGCTCAAGAATATGGCATCACCAAGAGCTCTTCTATTTTACTAGTCTGGGCCTATCAGGAGTCTCCTTGCTTTTTGGGGAAGCAACAACCACAAGATCCGATTACCATCTCCATACTCATTCCTTGCCGAACCATCGGCTCTGATACCACTTGTTGAATCTGAGGAGCTCACTTTCTTAGGCGTTCTTCATCATGAATCTAGTGAGAGAACACACTTATAGACTTTGACACTAGCTACATTTCAACCCAAAACTTTAAGGCATTAGGTTTATAGATCGTTTCCACTTATATGTCATTCACTAGTTCCATCTCTTTCCAATGTGGAATTCCTACTCACACTTAAAATTTCAATATAATTTATAATAAAATAGAATGTAAATGGATGTAATATTAGAAAATTGTTTTTTGGAAGGGAAGGAAGGGTTCATAATGTAATATAATGCAATATTGTTTGAAGAAGGGTTTATAATATAATATAGTAAAAAGTTGTTTATTATTTTACATTTCATCCTAAACTCCCCAGGTCGGAGGTTTCTTATTTTTATTGTTTAGGATGGAATGAAATGTAATATAAAATCCTCAGCTTCTATCCATTCCATTATAAACCCTCATCTCAAATGATGGAATTATATTATATTCCATTCTATTTCATTAATAAACCCCCAATTAAACATAACCTTAGATTTGAGTACACCAGTCCATGTAAAGTTTAACCGTCTTATGTATCAAGGTAATTCAATATTATGTTTTCTCTTTCTATCCATAATTATAAAGTTAGTAAAAATGTTATCATGTATTTGTGAAAATAAAAATTAGCATCTGTACAAGATTATTTATTTATGGTACTATTTGTCAAATCTTTAGTAATTGAACAAGCCAACTCAATCAACATGATATGCAACGGAATCCATAGGGATAGTGTCTAGTTCGTGTCCGGCCACCATTGCTTTAGTAGACTTAGTTGCAGTTTCACAATCAGCAGAACAGAAATAATTTTGAGGAGATGAAAAGAACAAATTTGTTGAATATATTTAAATTATTGTTGACAGGAATGAGATATCAACCAAGACGGACATGGCTCTGAATGTATTCTGTGTAGCAATTGGTAACCCAGCTGATCCTAAATCAATTGAATCAATTCCCCAAAAGATTGGGCTGATTAACTTGAAAGTGAAGGAAGTGCCAGCACTGGATTACCAAGGAGAAGCAGAAGGCGAAAAGCAAGCTGTTGGGGGTTCCTGGGGCAGTGTTATTATCAATTGGAACCCTATTTAGAAGGAATCTATACAAATTGGGATTAATCAGATCATGTTCTTAACGGTGAAGGATATAAGAGGGAACTTGGGGTAGGGAGAAGATATGGCGTTATGTGGTGGCATATTATTCTTTTGCTTCAGGGTTGGGCTTGTGATCTGTACGTGAAGGTGGAAGATTTGGTGATAGTAAGTAGGTCGTGGTGGTTGGATTTGGTGGTTGAATAGATAGAAAAATAGGTTGAGGGTTCCACCATATTGATTTCTGGTTCCTAAGGAGAAGATGCAAATCAGAAGCAAAAGACATAGGTTGAGGGTTAAGAACAGACCGCTTTATTTGCTTCTAGATGCTCTTTCAAAATTTTGAATCAAACTCAAGAACGTTTATTTTAGTTGCAAGTTGGCCACAAACTGTAATGCTTTACTGACAATTTTACACCCGCAGTGAAGCCACTACGCTATTGTTACCAGTAAATGATAATGGAGTGATTAGAAGTGCTAACAAGACGCGTCTAGTGTATAGTCGGGGTACAACGGCAATAGCATTCACCGACCACCGACTTCAAGAAAACGTCAAAAGTCCAAAATTGCCACGTGACTTGGGAGATCTGTGCCTGTGGCTGTCCACAAATAGAAGTTTTGACTTGTGATTGAGTCTCAATAATTTAAATAGATTCAACAATGTTGTTCTTTTCATCTCCTCAAAAAGGGAGACACTAATATCAAAGATCATCAATGCTTATTATATATAAATTTAGGTTGAATTGAGTTATTCATGAGTAAATATTCAATAGAATGTCAAAGAACACTACATCAAATAATACATTTACCGACGTTTTCTTTTGCGATGTCTAACAAATCGTTGCCATAAGTCAGCATATTGCGAAGATTTAAAACAATCGTCATTAAAACTAAGACTTTGGCGACCAAACCAAAAAATGTGACAAAAGATAAAACATTTTACGACGCATAACATAAATCATCGCAAAACGCTAAACATTTAGTGACGATTAAAAAAACGTCACTAAATGATGCACAATGAGTGACAATTGCATATGTTTGTGGCTAAGTAGACTTATGGTGACACTTTTTATAAATCATCTCCATAGCTTGTCAAACATTTGGCGCCTAATCTGGAAAATCGTCATCAAAGGTCGATATTTGGCGACGATATTTCGAAGCGTGACCAAAAGATCAATATTTGGTGACAATTTTTGTAAATCATCAAAACAAGTTATACATTCACTAACAAATTCTTGAAATCATCACTAACATTCACTAACAAATTCTTGAAATCGTCACTAAATGGTTGACATTTTTCAAAATTATTAAACTAACATTTTTTAATCTATCATAGTTAAGATATGTTTTATTGGAGATTTGTTTTCAATATTTACAACTTATTATTAAAAAAATACATAACATGATTTTAAGTGTTAAATAGTAGTATTAATTAATCATTAATATTTACTAACGTTGAAAAAATTTGTTAAAAAATTTAAATAATTTGATCAATATAATAATATGATATATGAAGTAGTACAAACTTTGAATTAGAAGTTTAACAATTCATACATCATAGAACCAGAACAATAATAGTCCACATTCAATAGTATGCGAATTGACCCCTAACTAGTATAGAGGTTATTTAACAAATTCTTACATATACAATAATAAATCAACTTTAAACTTTAAAGCTGAGTCCAGTTGATTGCATCGATAAATGACAATGATATAATTATTTATTTAGATTCCAAGTGACATGAGAGTCGGTAAAAGTAAATAAGTCCTCAATGTCTGGATTTTTAAGAAGGGTCCTTGCACATTCGAAGGCATTAATTGAAACGACAACAGTTCTTCCCTTAAGTGTAGGGTTTTTCACACCTTCTTGCAATAGCTTTTCCATTATAGCTAAACTTGTAGAGGATACAGTGAATTAGTAGCTAGATTTAGTACTTAAAACACAATCAGTATAGAACTTAGATAATGTCATATTAGTGAACCGTTAAATGAACCAAAATTGAAGTGACATGCATACGTAAATGAGCAGACAAAGTATGTAAAATTGACAAATTTTTCAAACAACCGATTTCTCTAATCCTTTACGGGTTGTTACGACATCGCTTCCGCCTCTATGGGCATACATATCATCTTCGAGACTCAAGGAAGCCTAAAACAACATGTAATATATACCATCAAATGTGAATATATATAATAGATTCATAAAAGGAAATGAGATGTACAAAATAAGGAAAGTAACATTGTTCGGATGATACTAAACACCCTGAAGCAGAAGATCGGCCATGGAAGACAAACGATGATTAGTGTATGAAGTGGAGATTTTTTCTACATTGTTTAATTTTGCCACATTCCTCCCAATGTCGATTTAGAATTAAATGATGATATGTTCAACTCCAATTTCATTGATAAGTGAATGTAGTCCAGTTTATCACTTATACATCTTCAATGTGCCTAATGATATGAAAGTTACCCTTAACTAAAATTTAAAAAATCTATTGTTTAGTTTGTATCATAAGCAAAATTTAGAATTTAAAGTAAAATAGACATGACTATTTCTTGATTTATAGAAATATAGTATTATCCCTAAAATGCATCAAAGATATAATAAATAAAACACAACCATAACAAATAAAAAAGAAATCAGCCCATCACCCATAATAACTATTAACACATATTATCCACCTAGTTGATTGTAAGTCCAAACTCAAGTCTGCCTTTCTCCTTGCTCTTGCCTTGTATTTTCTTGGTTTCCTTCAAACAAACAAAATTTCATTCAAATATACAATTATCATATACTAAGAATTAAACCCTAGGTTTTATAGCTCACCAAACCCATTTTACAAGCATGAACAAAAGTTAGGTTTCTAGCTTAATTTCTCAGAATCAAAGTCATTTCTAACCCAAAGGAATCATTTTCTTAACTTAACAAATTCCAAAATCCTTACTATTTTCCCCCAAACGTGATCAATCTTGGCTCATTCTCTAGCTCTCTTCATTTCCTGTACTTTTCACTTATTTCACTAAGTCTAAATCTAACTAAATTTTGCTAAAAATCCTAGCAAATCTTTCTCTCTTTCAAACTCCCATATTCGAAGCTTCAAGCTTTTCTCTCTCCCTCTTTTCCTCTTTCTCTTGGCTGAAATGGAGAATGGAGAAGAAAGCATGCGGCTTTCTTTCCTTTTCTTATCAATCTCACCTAAAATGCCACGTCACCTTTTCATTTGTCCATGTCAAGATTTTTGTCTCTCACTAACTCTCATCTTCCCTTTAAACTATTTCACACCACAATCTCTTATTTATTTATTCAATTATCTCCGTCCATAAATTGGGCCACTATTTACACAACTTCCAATTTATTTCAATTACATCCTTTCAATATACTATTCACTTAATTTTTTCAATTCACACTTGAATTCTACTCCCAATTGCATCTAAAATAAATCGTTACACTCCAAAGTACTTATAAAATAGTTCAATTGGATCCTTGATCATAAATTTTGAAATTTACCAAATTGGCCTTAAACTTTTCATAAATTATGCTTTTACCAAAATAATTTTCTCACCTTTTCAATTTAGTCCTTTTTCCAAATTTTAACTCACGTCATACTTCCAAATTCTCAATCATTAATCACCGAAAATTTTTGAATACATATAATAAGGTTAATGGTAGATTAAGGGCTAAAGGGTATATGTTCTAATATTAGTGATGAATTTAGTTTAAATGAAACGTGGTTTGCAATCCTTATTAATTCATCTAATAACAAAAAGAAGATAAAAATTTTGCAAAAATTTTGTTCATTTTAGTTTGTTTATCCACCAAATTAAAAATATAGATTAGTAATTCCCAAAAATTAAGCAAATCAAGATGAACTCCATATGTAAGTGTAAAAGAAATTTTTTTCATTATGTTACTGGTAATAGGAAAAACTCATATATGTTAATCAATTAAGAAAATTAAAAATGTAAAGAAAATGCTTGGGTTTTGGCGACATTTTGTATAATTGGTACCGAAATTGGATTAATAGGCGACAAAAGTCATAATCGTCGAGAAAGGTACATAATATTGGTGATGATTTATCAATTTGGTAGTAAATTATTATACATTTTGCAAAACTATTTTGTTTTTGTAGCAATATTTAAACATTTACGATGAAACATGGATTTGTCTCCAGTCTTTTTCCTTGTATTGGTAACGGATCTATGATACGGCAGGTAAATGTGGGTGGGACATATTACTCGCCCTGCAGCACGATCTTGCATACCTAATGCGGGAAAGGTTCTGTCACAATTGTGCTGGTGCACGGTCGTGTACACTTGACAAGTGAAGTATAATGTCACGATTGTGCACACCTGACAAGTGATGTATTCTGTCATGATCGTGCACACCTGACAAGTGAAGAATTATGTTATGATCGTATTGGTGCACGATCGTACGTCCCTGATGAACGAAGGCTTTTGTGATGAAATATGAGTTCATCGCCAATTGTTTTCCTTGTATTGGCGACGAATCTATAATATGGTAGGTAAATGTTAGGCATTTGACAAAGAATATGTATTTCTTCACCAAATATTGCAAATGAAAACAAAAATTATAAGTGAGACGATGTTGTTTGTTTAACGACAAACGACGTCATCCCAGCAACTGAAAATTTTAACCCAAACCCCACCTCTTGTTGGCTTGTTTCTTCCTCCTCTCTCCTGACTATCATCTTCGCCATTTTTCCTCTCTTCATTTGTTGGTTGTCAGGTTTTCTTTGTTAAGATGCTATTGTCCTCTATCGTCTCCCTACGGTGTTACTAAACTTGGTAAGAACTTGTAGGATTTTTCTGGGTTTATTTAATGTCTATCATTGTGTTTGTTAAATGCGATGAAGAGGGGTCAAACTTAGGATTAGTTTTTGAGTTGTTTGCTTGGATTAGTTGTTGATGTGTTGATGATGGTGAAGAAAGGCAATAGAGAGGACAAATGGTTGAAGAAGAGTTAAGTTATATTATGCTTATAAGGCGTTTGGTGAAAGTCCTCTATAATATGTTCATAAATTTTCCTTCTTCATATGCTATTGACTGGTTACGTTATCACCTAAAAAAACTTCCAAGTTAATTATGGAAGCATTATAATCTGTGTAAATTGAAGGTTGTTATGGTGTATGCATAATGATATATCTCTCTACATAACTTCTTACACCAAGTCCACGGTTTAGTGAAGAGAATAAAAAAGCTAGACAAAGAAATTTTTTTAAAGTTTTTTGGAAAATAATTTGTTAAAGTTGATAATTAAATTTAGTATTTTATAGCTAGTTAACTTCAATTAAAAGTTGTTGTGAGTAGATACAAAAGTAGAAAGAATGATTTTAAATTATGAAATTAAAGTTATTATGAACGGATGAAACTTATTAATGAAAGCAAATTAATAGTCCTCTTGATAAGTTAGGTAAACAAGTTTTGAAAAAGTTACAAAATTTGCATTGCATCATGAACCAAAAAAAAAAAGGCCTAAAGTGTGTATATTTTGAATTTGATTTGAAAGTGGAGAAAGTATAGGAATTAGTGAAGGTGGAGAAAGTATAAAAACTAATTAAAGTTTATCCACCAAATTAAACATGTTATCTTTCTAAATTAAATTAATGTTAATAAGCATGTTCTATATATCAATGAAAAGCAATTTTTTAAGAATATGGATCACATTTTTTTTGTGCTTGATCTTGTCCATATACTTACTTCCAAGATCAATTTGTATTGCATCAAGAACAAAAATGGCATTCTCATTTTTTTAATTTTGAGACAGGCATTAATCATTATTTTTACATCCCATGTCATTTTCTTAGTTGACAAATTAATAAACATGTAGTCTTAAATGACTTAAAGTTACGAAGTCTTAATTGATTGAGAAGAAATTATCAAATTGTTCAACATCCTTTATTGTGCTTTAAATATGCTTGTATAGTACCATGAAGAATATATTTTATATTTAGTTGCCGATTGTGTATAAGGTTTATTTATAGATTTTGTGTTCCTTTGTTTGGTTGGGAACAAAACCGTAGAACTCATGTGACATCTTCAGGTATGCGAATTAGTAGTAACCATTATTGTTTTATATATCATTTGTTGTTTCAATTTTATTGTATATTTTTTACTAAATTGGTGCATATGAACTGATACAACGTTGCTGACTGCATGGACTAGCATAAACAAAGGTTTTTTTTAACGTAATATAAAACGAAAAATGCATGTTATAACTCTGTTATCTTCTTTTATTGTATAGCTAAATGGATAAGACTTGGATGTGTCATAAAAAATGGTCAACTGAATACATAGAAGGTGTTAAGAGTTCCATGCAATTTGTAAAAGATCAAATAGTTGATGAATGTAGTATTCATTGTACATGCATCAATTGCTTAAATGTCGGCTTCCAAAGTCAAGATGTAGTATATAATTACTTATTGATCCGAGGCATAGACAAATTCTATAGTCTATGGCTTTATCATGATGAACATAAGGAAGCAAGTTGTAATAGAAGTGGCAACACATCTTATGATGATAGTTATAATAATGATGTTGATGATTGTGATGTGAATGATGATGGTGATGATGGGATTGATGAGATGTTAGATGATTGTCGGAATTATACAGAGACTATGAACGAAACAGGAATGCTTAACATAATTGGTGGTATTACAGAAGAAAATTTAGGGAAGTTATTAAGAGTTGCTCAAGAACAATTATATTTGGGATGCTCTAATTTTTTTCAACTATCATTTGTTGTGAAGTTGTTGCATTTGAAGGTTTATAATAAATGAAGTAACAAGTCCTTTGACATGTTAATTGACTTACTAAACGATGCATTACCTTATCAAACACAAGTTGCCGAAATCTTACTATGATGCCAAGTAACTGTTAAGGGACCTTGGATTGGGATATATTACAATTCATGCTTGTAAATATGACTATGTTCTTTAATGGAAGGAAACAAAAGGTCTTCAAGAGTGTCCTATTTATGATACATCTAGGTAGTGGGTGGATGATGGGAGAGGAAAAAAGATACCGAATAAAATCCTTCGAAACTTTCCTATTAAACTATGATTATAAAGACCTCTTATGTCAACAAAAACAACCACATATATGAGGTGGCATAAAGAGAAACGCATTGATGATAACATTATGCGTCATCCAATAGACTCAATGACATGGAAAGATCTTTACAGAAAGTGCCCATGGTTTAGACAAGATTGTCGTAATGTTTGACTTGGATTGGCCTTAGATGGATTTAATCCTTTCGATAATATGAGTAATTCATATAGCATGTGGCCGGTGATTCTAGTCCCATACAATTTACCTCCATGAAAGTGTATGAAGGAGCCTTTTATGTTGTTATCTTTGCTTATTCTAGGACCAGCTGCTCCTGATAAGGACATCGATATATACATACAACCATTAATTGATGACTTAAATGATCTATGAGTATTGGATTACAAACTTTTGATGTTGTTGAAGGCAACGCATTTATAATGCATGCTGCTGTTTTGTGGACTATAAATGATTTCCTAGCTTACGGGAATTTATTTGGGTGGAGCACTAAAGGGTATATGACTTGTCTTGTGTATAACCATCAAACATATTCAAGAAGGATACGAAGTAAAATATGTTATACAGTTCATCATCGTTATTTGGAACATGGGTATAGATGGTGAAGAAGTAAACAGTTTAATGGCACAGTAGAGTTAGGTGAAGCTTCGATGCAGTTGTCCAATGATGATATTGTTTACCAGCTGTATATTTGAATGACATTGCATCTAGCAAACATCCAAGTAATAAAAAGCATAAAAGAATGATATTGAACTGAATTGGACAAAATAAAAGTATATTTTTTAGCTTGCCATATTAAAAGGAATTACTATTAAGGCACAATCTTGATGTCATGCATATTGAGAAAAACATTTACAAAGACACTATTAAGGCTAGACTAGAATTGGAAGACATGAATATTAGAAAGGATTTGCATTTGAAAAGAAGAGATGATGGATCATACTTTATTCCCCTTACTTATTACAACATGTCCAGGAAGTGAGAAATAATCATTCTGTCAGTTCCTCTAATCATTCACATTTCCTAATAGATATGCATCTAATATAAGTTGTTTTATGAATGTTAAAGATGGAAAAGTGATAGGGTTGAAAAGTTATGATTTTCATGTACTTTTGCAGCAACTACTTCCTGTTGGAATTACGAGGGTGTTTGTCGAAAGCTGTGTGTGTTACTTGAGGTCAACTGGGAGAGTTGTTTAAGCAATTATGTTGCAAGACACTTAAAGTTAAAGAGCTTGATCAATTGAAAAAAAATACATAGCATTGATTCTAGTAAGCTTGAACTAATATTGCCGTCATCATTTTTTGGTGTTATGGTTCATTTGGTAATTCACTTATCATATGAAGCAAAACTTTGTGGACCGGTTCAATTTAGATTGATGTTTTCGATTGAAAGGTAATTTGAATTAAATTAAACAAGTTTTTTATATTATTTTTTTGTAATAATTCCTAAGTTTATAATTGTTTTTGTTCAAGTTTTTATGCTCTCTTAAGCATTATGCACGTAATAGAACTCGACCAGAGAGGTCTACTGTAGAGGCTTACATAGCAAATGAATGCTTGACTTTCTATTCAATGAACTTAACTGATATGGAGACCAGATTTAATAGACCAGAACATAACTTTGATTTTAATGACGATGGTGGAATTTTCTCTCAAAAAGTTAGGTCACCTAGTGTGGGTAAACATGTCGAGTTAATTAAAGATAAATTCGAAATTGTCCATTGGTATATTTTGAGAACGTCGATACATACATGGAGTACTTATATTCCTTTTCATTCAAACAATCATATTATAATTTTCTTCATTAACTCTAAGATCTCACCATCGTTCTCTTTTTTAAATAGAGAGCATAAAGACACAATTCACAGCAAAGGGATTATTAAGGTTAAAGAAAGACATACGCAGAAGTTTGTATCATGGTTTTGAAATCGAGTAAATTTCATATTTATTACATATTATAAAATATGATAATATATCTCATCCTCAAATTTATTTTTAATTTGTCGTACAGATGATACGATTACATAACCATAACGTGCAAGAAGTGACAACAATATTATATAATTTGACATGTGGCATCATATTTATGGGAAGAAATACATAGGTTGCATTGTTAATGGGGTAACATTTCACATACGAGATCGAGATAGTCGAGTTAGAAGTCAATAGTGGGGTTGTCGTTGAAGGATATCATGACGATGAAATCATTGACTTCTAAAATGTCATCTCTAAAATAATAGAGTTGCACTACATCAAGGATAAGAAGGTTGTTCTATTTAAATGCAAATGGTTTAATCTAATTGACATGAGAGAGAATGGACATATTACTAGCATAAATGTCAGTAAGACATGGTATGATAATAATCCTTTTGTCCTTACAAGTCAAGTCAAACAAGTTTTCTATGTCAACGATACTGTATTGGGTAGTAATTGGAAGGTTGTTCAAAAGTTTCAACAAAGGAATGTCATTGATTTTTGTGAAAGGGATATTGGTGAATTGGATGAGGATGCAAATAAAGTCTACCAAGATATTGGATTGGAGTTCAATAACGAAGGCAGTCCAGTAGAAGATGCAGATGTATCATCATTCTATAGGAGAGATGTCCAACCCAACATAGTTCAACTAGAAGTAGTCCAAGCCTATCTTACCTTACAAATAGAAGAAGACTATACTTAGGATGACTTAAATGACAATGACGATACTTTGCTCGAATATATTAGTGATGAAGAATCCAACGATAATGTAGTTCATGATGATGATTTTCAAAATCTTGATCATGATGATTGAATGTAAATAAATTTTTTGTATTGTTTGAAATGTTATGTTCATAATTGTCTTATGTTGATGTTTTACTTATATTAATTAACGTTGACTACATGCATATTTTTAATGTTTCACTTATATTTTTGTGAAATGTTATGTCGAATGTTTAATATTTGACTATTGATCTCTAGATATTCATGTGAAAATTTGAATGTAAATAAATTGTTTGTGTTGTTTGAAATGTTAAGAAGATAATTGCCTTATGTCGTTGATGTTTTACTTATATTAATTTACGATGACTACAAGTATATTTTTAACGTTTCACTTAATATTTTATTTTTCAATTACAATTATACGTTATGTTCATATTTCGTTTTACACAGGTTCTTTATAATGAAACCTGGTAGAAACAAGGGAAAGAGGGTGGTAATGGCAGATGAAGTTTCTCTTATAGAACAACTAGTAATTGCATCATCGAATGAAGAAAGATGGCAACAATCTTTACAAACATCGTCTGCTAGTTATGAGAGATCTTCAGGTTTGTTATTGTTAACCAAATATATTTACATTTATGCTTACTCATTACATGTTTAGTTTGTTTTTCTCATTATGATTTTTTTTTGTTCTAATATTAGCACCAAAAAACAAGGTAGAGGTAAGAAAAAAGGAGCTGAGTTGTGACGGATGAATGTTGCAATGAAATCCAAGTTGTCTGTGACGATTGACCCCACACAACGTCGTTTAGTGGATAAGATCCAAACTGCAAAATTGGCCTGTGAGTTGGGCATCGTTGTGAGGAATGAGTTGCCTTGCCTTCAACATGTCAGACAGTTGAAAGAAGATAACTTGCTCTAAAATGCTTTCGACAAACTTTTAGTAACATTTCAATTCTTTTATTATATGTATTGTGATTTTACTTACAAAAAAATAACTTAACTTATCCTTGTTTTTCACAAATGAAGCTCAATATCGTTGATATTGACATGCCTAAAGTTTCAAGTATTGTTAGTTCACTATTGAAACAAAGGGTGAAGTAGGATCATTGATATCGACTTCATAAATATTACCAGTCTTTCCCTTCTGATGAAGAGGCAAGGAAACATGTTCCAAAACGGGAAGCTCCAGAAAATTGGAGTAAAATATGTGATTATTATGCCTCAGCGAAGGTTAAGGTTTGTTTTTTTTTCTCTTCATATTTTCCTTCCATTAATTTTGGTTATACATTTCATGACTAATTCTCTTAATTTAGGAAAAGTGTAAGAAAGCCAAGGTGAACAAAGCAAAAATGAAGACTCCTCATAACACCAGCTCTAGGTCATTATCGTCGTTCGACAAGAATTTGTAAGTGTAACGTTTTCAATTTATTATTTTATTTCTTAATACAATAAATTCTAATTGGTTATAATTTTTTTAAATTCATATAATAGAGCCAAACACAAATAACTACAAGGATAAAAGTGTGATAAGATCACATTGTATAACCATACACACTACAAAGAAGGTCAAGGTTGGACATCTGAAGAGGCACAAAGTAATTATGTAAGTACAAACAAATTAATATTACAATTTATTTTTCTATAAAATATTAAGTTATAATTTTTTATTTAACTCGATTTTGTGCTTTAAATTGTAGAACAAGATGTAGGAGTTGTTGCATAAATCATTTTCTGAGGGGAATGAGCCCAACGTTGATGACATTTGCAATAACATCTTTGATACAAGATCGGGTTATATCAAAGGTCTTGGGTATGACCCTAATCCTGTTGATGCATCTTCGTCACGATCAACATTGTTGATGATGCTTCTAGAGGAGAACCAACAACTAAAGACTAAGGTAGATCGTAATATTAAAAATGGTTAAACAATTACTAGGTTCTGCATATGTTAGTGGTAGTGACTCAGATGAAGACTCTTAGTTTGTAAATGATGCGTAAATATTTTTTTATACATAATGCATTTCATTTTATATGTTTATTTTGTTTCAATATATTATTATTTAAAAAATATGTCACCAACATTAATTATAAAATGAATTATTTTTATATTTCAAACTATCTTAAAAATTGTAATAAACTAAACTAAATTTGTTTTAAACAATTATAATAATATTTAAATTCAAAATTAAATTTTGCCACTAAACAATATTAGCTACCAGACTAAAATCATCACAAAAAGTTATTATCTACGTTTACAAGAATGTCCCTAAAAACATTTACCTACAACCACAAATTAGTAACTAAAACTATTCTGCTAGCAAAACATAATCGTCACTAAAAACTACTAGCTACAAAATTTTTTTACCTACGTTTAAAGGAACGTCTCTAAAAACATTTCCCTGTAACAAACGATTAGTAGCTAAAAATATTCTGCTACAAAAACAATTGTCACTAAAAAAAATTACCTATGACTACATTTTAGTAGGGAAAAACTTTAGCTACGGAACAAAAAAGTTGCAAAATACTATGTACGACGTTATTTGTTCTCGTTGGTTATATTTTTTACCGACATATTTTTTGCGTAAAAAAAAGGTTTTTGTGACGATTTAAGTGAAATATCGCAAATGATGTTTTGCTACCGAGATTCAGTGACAATTTGACCAATGATCTTTTTTGTCGCAAATTATGATTTGCAACGATGTGGCTTTGTTTAGCGATGTTTATTTTTGTCGCTAAATGTAGTGTTTGTTGTAGTGAAACTTAATATCCAACACATAGCTTTTTGAACACCTTGTCCATGTTATATCTTGAATAAACAAGTACAACTTAATTCGGACAATTTGATAAAGAAAATTTTATATTTTCATAAATATAATTATCCTTAAGTATGTATAAAAACCAAGAAATAAATTTAAAATTTTTAGAATTTGGATCACTTAATTATTTTAATTATTGGTTTTTTTAGCATTCCCTTTTTCATTAATTCAATTGAATTTAGTAAAAATAATACAACAATTATTAGGAATATAATACTTAATTTGTCTTTTATTATTAGATCTCTTTGCTGCTAATTCATTTATGCTACTGTTTCTACTTCTTTTCTGGGGTATCAAAAAGCACAGAAGTTTTGTTAATTTTTTGTGTAATTGTCGTAGTATGTTTGATTGTTAGTCAAGTTTTATTAACTTAAATCATAGTCCCTACATATTTAAACCTAGGAAAAAAAATGCTCCCTCACATAGCTTTTGAACAACTTTTGTCCATGCATTATCTTAAATAAACAACTACAACTTGATTTGGACAATTTAGTAAAAAATAAAATTTTATATTTTCATAGATATAATCATCCTCAACTAAGTTTAGTAAAAATAAAATTTTTGATAATGTGACATGTATACTAAATGTCATGTAGATATCCATTTATTAGTCACATAAGCAAAGACTAACATTTAGAATTGAATTATTAAGATATTAAAAATTTGGCCACTCAAATGAAAAGCTTTAAATGCTTTGGTACTAAATTAAAAAACATCTCAAAAGGTTAAGTATCTTAAGATTAGTTGTCTTTGGATCTAAATGAAGTAATTTGGACGACAACAAAGCAGATGATGAGAAAATTGATACGATTAGTAATTTTAGAAATTATTTCTATGTTGACCCGAGATATAAGATGGAGGGAAATTAATTTTTTTTATGGACAGTTATATAATGATTGGGTTGAACAATATATTGATTTAGATATTTTTAGTATTATTTGTTTAATGATTATCAATAAAAAAAGAGCAAAAAGTTTGAACACAGTAGTTATTTATTTTAAGGGCTTCATAAAAAATTAAAGGGTTGATTAGTTATCTTAATTATATAATAAAATTTAAAGATTAAAGAAATTATATATTAGAAAAATAAGTTCATTAAAATAGTTGCAATTCACAATTTATCTTTTACTTTAATTGTAAAATTCACAACTCAAATCACACAGTAATTGTAATATTCGCAATTTGATTTACAAACATATGGCTGCATCTTCAGTATGATCCTATTTTTCTTGTGATCTTTTTTTATGTCCCAAAAGTAAGTCAGCCGACCCCAAGCGTGTTGAATTGACGTAATCTTTTGTCGAATGAGCTGGCAAGCCAGGGATTACTAATCCAATAAACCTAAGAAGCCTTAACAACCACCCTTCTCTATACTCTGGTCCCTTTGTGTAGACAATAGTGAAGCTTCTTATCAGCTCCAAGAAAGCGTTTGCAATCATGGGTATGACTGCAAGTGGCGAGAAATAGTTCTTGTTCGGTTCGTCGACGACAACCTGTAATAATATCACATACGTATTAGTAGTTAGCTAGTAACCTTGGATTTTCCTAAAAACAGATGTATACGTTTCTGTTTAAGGTTTACAAGGTCGAGTTATAACATGGTTACAAGTTCGAATTACGACATGGTTAAGCATTTCTAGCTACCTGTTATTTATTTATCTTTTCAATAAAAGCCATGACAAAATATTTAACATCTTAAAGAAGCCATCCATTGAATTGATGTTGGGATCAAGACTGTATATTCTGCAAAACATTCTGTCACATAATTATTCAACAATTGCCAATTACAACATTATTACTAAACATGTCAGCACAAGGCATAACAAGAAAATTTTGTACGTAGATTAATAATACTTTAAAGGCTTTTTTTAAGTTGAAAATTTTGTTTTATATATGACATACCAATGTTACCGGGGACCAAGTATAAAATAGTAGAATATGAACTAATCCTAGAAATTAATAATTGGACCTAGATTGATAATACTAATATTAGCTAAAATGTAATAATTCTAATATTAATTAAAATGTCGTAATTCTAATGTATGAGAGAAGAGTATTCTGGAGAGATCACAGTCGTATACCTTTCCTTCATAGTGCCTGTTGTAGTAAACACAAGTCCCGAAATGCTTGAACATAAGGGCAGAGTCATCGTAAG
>JAOSBN010000179.1:5537691-5557391 GCA_027563595.1 Erythroxylum suave | reverse complement strand
ATTGAAGTCATATTCATACCTTCCAGTGATCGTTGACTATTCCGTAGAGGTAAGCTTTGTTCTCATAGGAAGCCTTAGAAGCCATCATAGCGAGTGCTGCTACGTAATTTGCATCTCCCGGTTTGATGTTTCTATCCAACTCCTTCCGCTTGTCAAAACAGCCGATGAATGATATGAAACTTGGTGATGTTTTATCAGGAATCACCAGCTTCCCTGAACCAGATTAACCGAAGCAAGTAACAAAGTTATCGGCTACAGAAGTTATTCAGTAGTTCTTATTTATACATTTATATGTACGAAATTCTTTTTCTTTTTTTTAAGTTATACCATTCATTTTGTGTAAGCTTAATTCTTATTTACTCAGTGTTGAAGGCAATTGGTTCTGTCTCAGGCTTTTAGGCAGAGGAAAGTTCTTTGCCATAGCTTAAGGAGCTATGGAGCAATCATTCTTGAAGTTTATTATTGGAGAAGATAAATGATGACATGCTATGTGTATTATGTGTATATGAGCAGTAAAGATGAGGTTGGTCCAGTAACTGGGGTCCTTTACACGAACGATTATTGTTTTTTTACCCTAAGCCCATAAATCTTATTGAAGCTGCTCATAACTTCATCAATCTGGTACCGTAACCTACATTCTGAGCATAAATTATGCTTTTACTGTAAATTCTTGTTGACCATCTTTGCTTGGCCAGTAAGTCAACACCGAACCCCTCCCTCTTTTACTACTTTATTAAATGGCATTGCCCTACCTGCCTGGAAGAATATATTCCTTCATCTTGCACCTTTTTAAGTTTTTATTAAATGGTACTAAATCTTTATATAACCTCAATGCACAAAAAGAAGCATAAGAATATATTCCTTCATCGTGCACCTTTTTAAGTTTTTATTAAATGTTACTAAATCTTTATATAACCTCAATGCACAAAAAGAAGCATAAGAACACTCAAGTTACACCTTCGTGTTCCTAACTCTTTGGACGTTTATCGAAATGCAATTAATCCAACTTTTTCCAGCCTAATTATACTATGAATTGTTTTTGCAATTTTAAATATATTATCTTGCTAAAACATGCAAGACAACTAAGTGAAGATGCGTAATTCATATTAAATAAAGATTGTCTTTTTAAAAGATAAATTTTTAATTTTATCCTAATTATATTTAAAGATTATTATCTCTTCCCTTTTATTTAAGTAAAAATATCAAATATGTTATCCTCATTTAATATTATCTAAAATATTTTTTATTTAGACCATTATACTCGTCCAATAATTATTTTCACCTGATTTTCTACATTTTTTATTTTTTAAAAATTTTCAACAATGAAGTCCACATTTCATATTATTTATATATATTGTCTCCTGACTTGATGGTATTGAAGCCAATGTTTTTCCTTCTCTTTCTTTAACTTTCTTTTTGCCTTATACCTCGTTTTTTGATACCATACCAAAACCGACAAATGAAAGTTTGCTTAAAGTTTGGGAAGAAAAATTATATAATCAATTCTTCGGCTATAAATTGATGATATCTTTAACTAAAATTTAAAAGAACGAACGAATCCTTAAATTTTCAAAAAAGTTATTCAGAACACGCACAAATGTTATACACAATTAATCTAAAGATTTTAAAGATTACATATGTATAGAAAAAAGAGAGGCAGGCAGAAAGACTAACATGTAAAAACATTCAGCAAGAGCGTGCCAAAACTACCGTTGCTTGACAAAAGGTTAATCCACATCTCGATCAAGGACCCGATCCAAGACATTGGCTTGGAAGAAAACAACAACAATTTCTGAACCACAATGGAAATGAATATGAGCCATCGTCTCTGGAAACTTTCCTCCTTCCCCTTTGGACTGTCGACGAACTTTCTTTTCTCGATGTCAGTAAAGAATAAAATGCGAATCAGGTCGAAGAACTTCACTTCTTCAGGTTTCAGAACCATATAACTGCTCGAGAAACCTTTGTTGCACTCCATATGTGCAAGTTTTCAGTACTATCGAAAGATTGGAACTTGGAATAGCATTCCCCTGTGGGTTTAGGAAGGCCAGACTTTGTTTATATAGAGAAAGCGTGCAAGTTGGTTGGATTTAAGTTTAAATATTCTAATCTTACGCATCAATCAGCTTTGATGGTTTGATTAACTTTTGAATACATTTTTAATTGCCGTGCTCAGGTTGTGGTACTTTTCTCTTGCTTATACTTCCTTAAATTATTGAAGTAGACAGCATTAGCAATTAGTGGGTTTCTTCTCGTTTTCAGTCCAGACAAACTTCACCAAGTATTGACTGGTGCGACTTACTTGCACACCTTTGACTTGCTAAGTTTGTTGCTAGAGATAAACAATAGGCCGATGAGGGCACTGCAAAGATGCCTCCATAACTAATTTTTTATTGGATTAAAGGAGACAAGTTCTAAAATAGGCTGCATATCCTCTCAAGATTCGTCAGACCTTTTTTTATCAAAAGCAGGAACAAAAATAATAATGGTAAGGCCTATAAACAAACATTTGTCTACTTATCTTGCACATGGGCTCACGTTAGCTTGGAATTTTTATTACTAATAAACAGTTGCTAATTACTAATAGTGGCAACCCTACCATAAAAGTTAATTTAGAGTGTTAACGCCATACAAAGTACATTCAAAATTTCTTTAAGTTAAATAAATGTACTTATGCTTTTTACATGTTCATTATATGTTGCCTAATTCAATCAATGTTTCTACAACTACAAACAATCAATTTTTCACTATATAATAGTATACTTTATAAATTCTCATTTTTCTTTTACAAACATAAACGAAGAAAAGTTTCAATTATTAAGCATGGCCATCCTACTTGAAGTGAAAACATCTTCAAATTAATTACTAAGTACGAAGAGTCTTGGTAACTACCCTATTCTCTGCTTAAAAGATGAGCTGTTAATTCAGAAGACTTTCCGCAGCTTTATTACACTCCCTAAAGCCTAATAGCCTAAGGTCTCTTTGTTGGTTGAGAATGTACAAGCTTCTAAATGTTACGTACTGTATAACCATAAGACTAATCAAGTATAAATTTTGGGTTAACAAGAATATTAGTATACCCGGAGACTCCACATGTTAGCATGATTTCTACTAAATGTTGCCGTTGTCGAAGAATATTAGTATAATATCTCAAACAAATCGAATAATAATTAATGGAATGACCACATAAAAGGGGCGGAGTCAAGATGAAAAATATTTTAAATAAATTTTGAAGTAAAAAAATAATTTCAACAAAAATAAAATGAGATGGAAATGAAGTTGATTGATGGTGTACATTTAGGCTTTCTTTAGTAAATGGCTTATCAACCAGTGCTTGGCCGATTGAAAGGTTTTACTTGTTTGCCTATTTCCAATCGCTGATAATTATGTTTGATAATTAGCTGATTGAGTTGGCAGATTGAACTCAATCTGCTAATTTTGAAAATGTTAATATGAGATGTTTTTCTCTAGCGGCCAAGAAATTAAGGGACTAAAAGATTATTATATCCAAAAGTTATTAAAAATTACTCAAAGAGATAAACATAAAGATAGAGATATAAATTTGACTTAATTTATACATATTTTAAAAAATAATCATTACATTAAAATTTTAAAATTTTTAATATATAATTAAAATTTTCAAAAATTAAATATTTTTAAATTTGTTATCTCTAATTATATTACATTAATTTCTTTTGTATAGGTTCGATATTTAGGTCCCTTTTATATCACTAAATATATAATATTATTATCACTTTATTTTGTGTTTAATTTACAATATTATTATCACTTTATTTTGTGTTTAATTCAATTCAATTTAATTTAAAATTAGTAAGTCAAATATAAATTAATTATTTTTATCTAAGTTTAAATTTTAAGAGATTAATATAAACAGTTTTTAAATAATTTTATTTTAGTTTAATATATTAAAAATATATTTTCAATTTTTAAAATTTTAAAAATTAAAATTAAGATAACAAAAAATTATATTTCTTTAAATTAGAAATTAAATCGATATTATTTTTACAAACTCAATTTCATATTAAGCTCGTTGGTAATCCATTTGAGGAAAAACTCCTAATGTGATTCGACCGAACCCATTCTCAAACTCATTTTTAGTGGCATTTTAGTGATATCTCGAGTTCTTCAGTTGGCCCTTGCCAATTTAAAAAGATCTCGATAAGTTTTTAATCAAACTCTTTCGTCTTTGTGAAATTATATTGAGAGGGTTTTAGATGTTCTTAAGGCTTAATAGAAAATATTAGAGAAAATAATGGTTTTGACTTCATTTGCTCTTTCTAAATTCTTATGGGAATATCAAAAGAAATATTAACTACGTGCTTGGTTTATTTGGAAGACATCAATGAGTTTGGGAATGAAAAACATCATTTGGGTATCTATTATCATTGCATGAACAATATTTTGACATCTGAGTTTTGGGAAATACTCTATAACCCCCAAATATAAGAGGAATGAAAGTCATTCCTCAACTGTCATGAGCGTGACAGATGTGAGAAAATTGTTACAGGCGTGACACAACCTATCACGCATATGACAGGAGTATAATGGTTGTGACATTCACTGTCATGCCCATGACACTTATCTTTTTTTTTAATAAAATAATATAATTAATTAGAATATATTAAATTTTGATATAAATTTTAACAATTTTTAGTAAAACAATATAATTAATTAAATATCATTAATTAGAATATATTAAAGTTAAAAATAATTAATTAGAATATATTAAATTTTGATATAAAAATTTAACAAATTTTTCTTTTTCTTTTTTAGCAATATATTGACATTAAATATAATTAATTAAAATATATTAAAATTTGATAAAAAATTTTAAAATTTTTATTTTTTTAGCAAAACAATATAAAAATACAATTAATTAGAATATATTAAAATTTGGTGTGAACCAACCGCCCCCTAAGATATAAACAACTAATACTCATGTCCTTATAAATCCTTTTTTAAAGTCATACTTTCATAAGTTATTTTTCATATAAACAATTAATATTAAATAGCTAATTTTATCAAGCATCATTAAATAAATTGTTGATGTTATCTATTAGTCAAATCAATTATATTAATTCAATATTAGTTAACAACTACTGCAATCTGTTGATTATCAAACAGCGCCTTATAATGGAATTATGTTAACAGTTGAGGGCTTCTACGGATCCAATTAGCAGCAGATAAAATACACATGAAATTTAGCGTAAGAGATGAACATAAAGTGACTTGTGCTCCAAAAAAAGAATGTAGGCATTGCTTGTTCACATTGAAGTTTCTACGCTCTTAATACTATACTGAAAAAAGTAGAATTAGGCATTGCTTGTTCACATTGAAGTTTCTAGGCTCTTAAGAGTATACTCAAAAAAGTAGAATTAGTTAGGGAAGGAGAAGCGTCAATTTATTCATTTAGTGCTGCTATGTTCAACATCGTTGTATGCCCTCCAATTGAGGAGCAACTTTGTCAGTTGAAGAAATAATTCACTTACTTAAAATATTTAACATATTTTGTGGGATTACATATGGTCATGTGTATGAAAATGTTTGATTTCTTTTATTAAAATTTGATAACATTTTTAGATGAAGAAAAACTTATAACTGATCTTCTACACAAATATGCATATATAACTGTGTTATAATAAGAAACTAAATACTTTAAGGTAAAAACGTACTGGTTAAGGTAACAACAATTTGACTTGTTTTTGCATGCTAAGTAATGGAACCTCAGCATCCTAAAGAGCAGTCATTAAATTCGCCATTGTTAATAAGGACAATTATTTATTAGATCTTCAAACTTTAAGATTTTTTATTGATTTTCTTTAACATATAATAACTTTACACACTTGCTCGAGTTTGTATTTTCTATTTTTAGGTTTTAAATATTTTTATAACAACTTCCACATGAGACTTTTCCTATTTGGAATCAAGCACTGATTTTTTATTTTAAAAAATCAACTATAAAATTATTGTTGATCAGAGCTCTCTTTGTTTTTATTGCCTCTCTCCTCCTACTCTTTTTCTTCTTCAAACTTTGGAACTTTATCTTTCGTCTCTCCATTCCTTAAGTCCTTATTTCTTTTTTTCTTAACTCCACATTTAATAACTTCTCGTTTGTTGCTCTTCCTCCACCCACACTCCTTCTCTTCTTTTGCACTTTAAAAATGTGAATCCTTTTGTTTTTAAAAGCTACTTTAGATTATGTTCTAAATCTTGGTGTCATTCCTTCAGCTTCCCTTCCCTCTCAAACTCCTTATCATCAAGATCTTTCCATGAAAACTTGGAGTCAAATTGTGGGGGACCATATCTCACCTGTAACTCAGATATTTCCTTACCAGTTCAATATGTGAAGAGATTTCTGTTTCTCCTTCTTTGAAAATTCTTCAAACGAGTGCTAAGATATGGAATTCAACATCAATAGGCTATTTCATTGACAAATGATTAGCATTTCCTCTAGCACAATCATATGCTGAAGCTAACTAAGGTAAGTTTAGACTAGAGAAAGCATTAATCAATTAAGAGAATTTCTTCGTCTTTAAGTTAAAGAGTGAAGCTTGTATGCAAAAGATCTTGGATCCATAGCACATAATAGGAAAGCCTCTTATGCTCTAAAGATGGAGATGAGACCTAATTCTTGACAAATCTGACATGAAACTCATTCCTATATGGATCAATTTTCCTAACATTCCTCTTAAGTATAGGCTTGAGCTACCTTGCCAGTTCTATTGGAAGACCTCTATGTTTTAACGAGCATACAACAATATAAGCTTTGGTGGGAAGAATCAAAAGATTAGTTATTTCAAAGTGTTTGGTTATAAGTGCTATATTTTTAGCAATATAGATACTTTAGGAAAATTCCTTCATCCATTTTTAAATCAAACTTTCCTAAATTATCTATAGTGCTAAAAATTAACACATAACCAAACACTTGGAAGGAATTTTCTTCGTTATTCTTTAACTAGCATAGCATATAAAGTATTTAATAGGAAGACTCTTGTTATTGAAGACTTTATACATGTTATTTTTTATAAATTTACAATCTCACCACTAAGAAAAGTATTTAAGGTGTTGATGTACATCTAAGGATTTGGGTAAATCAACCTTTGAAGATGAGAACAATGATCATCAAGATACCATATAAGAGCAAATAATTGAATCAAGTGAGGGAGATAAGAATAAAGAGATGCTTCCCTTTGGTTGGAAGTTCAAGAAGGATCATCCTTCAAATCAAATCATAGTCGATTTTCAATAAATTGCA
Organism: Erythroxylum suave; assembly: GCA_027563595.1. NCBI lineage: Eukaryota > Viridiplantae > Streptophyta > Magnoliopsida > Malpighiales > Erythroxylaceae > Erythroxylum > Erythroxylum suave. The sequence goes on along the minus strand of JAOSBN010000179.1, from coordinate 5,550,115 downwards.
ATTACTAGATCACATTTTAGAAACATCACATTTCGCTCTAGTTTCTCGAATTGAACCAATGACTATAGAAAAAGCCCTTACTAATGAAATTTGAGTACTTATTATAAATGAATAATTAACCAATTAGATAGACTTAAAGTGTGGAATTTAGTACTTCGAATAAGATATTACCAAATCATCGGTAGTAAGTGGATTTTAGAAACAAACTAGCTAAATCTAGTACCATTTTGAGAGATAAAGTTGGAATGGTGATAAAGGATACAATTAAGAGGAGGACATAGATTTTATAAAACTTTCATATAATGATATCTAGATTAGAAACTATAAGACTATTACTTGCATTTACATCTTATATGAATTTCAAATTGTTTTAAATGGATGTTAAAAGTGCATTTTTTAAAATGGTTTTATTCAAAAAAAAAAAGAAGTGTTTATTGATTAAGCCTTAGTTAAAAAACTTATGATGCAATTGAACATATTTAAAAATGCTCCAAAGTAATATATGGTTTAAAAGAAGATCGTAGAGATTGGTATAATAGATTAAGTACATTCCTACTTTTTGAAAAATGACTTTGTAAAAGGCACAACTAATGCAAGTATCTTCATTAAAAAGGATAAGTTAGACATTTTAATTTTCAATTTATGTTGATGAGATTGTCTTTAGTGCAATAAATGGAAAGTATGTGCAAATAATTTTTAACTATATGAATATGAAATTTGAGATGAGTACAATAGGAGATCTTAACTTCTTTCTTAAAGTTTAAATTGAGCAAATAAAGGAGGGCATCTTCATCAATCAAGCCAAATACACCAAAGAACTACTCAAACATTTTGGAATGGATCAAGTTAAGTCATTGGAGATATCCATGAGCATCACAACTAATTTGAGCAAAGATGAAGAAGGGAAGTCAGTTGATGTCAAACTATACCAAAATATGATTGGTAGTTTATTTTATATTATTGTAAGGAGGCCTGACATTATGATCATTATTTGTTTATATGTTAAATTTCAATCAAATCCAAAAAAGACTCATATTTTAATTGTTAAGTGTATGCTTAGATAAATGTGTGATACCAAGTTGTTAAGACTTTAGTGTCCTAAAGATACTTTATTTGATTTAATTAGGTTGTGGATGTGGATTATGTCAGTAGCCTTTTAAATAGAAAAATCACATCCATTATTTGTCAATTCCTAATAATAAATTTGTTTTATGATTTAGCAAGAAATAAAATTAATTGCATTATTAACTATAAAAATTAAATACATTGCAACTGGTGGTTATTTTGCACAAATTCTTTAGCTTAGACAAAAACTTAGAAATTACAACGTGAAACTTACAAAGATATCCACTAGTTGTGAAAATACTAGTGTCATATTCCTTACAAGGAATCCTATTGATCATTCTAAAACTATGTACATAGACATCAAATATCATTTCATTATAGATTATATGTGAAATGGGGATATTAAACTAGACTTTATTGATTTATTACATCAATTGGCTAACATAGTCATTAAACTAACAAATAAGGATGGGTTTTTTTATAATTAAGAGAAAATTAAGGATGATTAACGAGATTTTTATTTGATTATGATCTCTTTTGGTGCTCACATTAACTTTTAAATAAAATGTTGACGAATTATAACATTTTTTAATATTTGTTTAGAGGCATTTTTAGATTAAAAACTATGTTATCAGACCTTTTCATCACCTTAATAAGTTGTTCATTTTGATTCACTATGATACTCTTTCTTTTAGGTAATAGATTTCTTGTTTATGTTTAAAAAAGGGTAAAAGTTATTGAAATTAGATTTAGCAACGATTAATTTCATGGATTTTCATTATATGTATTTGAAATTAATATTGTATTTTTTAATTACTGGATATATTTGGTTGTTTTTTAAAGATGTTTTATCATGTTAATTTGCACTCGACCATGCATTTATTGATATTATCTTAATCCTCATACAAATGTTGATGATGTTATATTTATGCTTAAATGATTTACATTTTAATCTCTATTAATAATCTTTGTAGAGCATAGATTTAGGGGGAGTTGATTATTCATATTGTAGTGATATAGAAAAACTATGCATGCTTAAATGATCAATTTTATAATATCATAAAATAATTTATCATCACTAATCAACCAAATATGTGAGTATGTAGAGTTGATTGTAGCAAGTAATTAAAACTAGATTGATATCAAAAGAACTTTATCATTATGTCTATTAATGCTAACCTAACAATAAAACTAAAGAAATAACATTTAATGGAAAATAATTGATTTGCTAAACTAATAAAGTTGAACCAGTTAAGATAATGTAAGGAAATCTAAGTAGACAAATGTAAGACTCTAAGGTTCTGTTATGTGAAACTAAAATTATTATGCAATATTATTTTTCTAGCTAGGTTGAAATGAAAATTAACCTAAAGTGTCTATACCATTCCCAAGATACACTAATATGTCTAATTAGATAACTACGATCTCTGACTACATAATAACTTAGTAACCATAGTTAATCTATTTGGATATCCTGATAGTCTAAGATGTTTTCATTCTCTAGCACCAAAGTGTTTATACTCCTAATACATAGATCACATTTCTCCTTTCAGTCCTTCATATAATCCTTAAGATTAAATTGATATTGCTCAGGCGTAAATTTAATAATTTAGAATAAAAAGAATAAATTCAAACAATAAACCAACAAATTATGCATTAAAAATTTTAAGAATTCATCACGAGACATGCCTAACCTTAACTATCTTTTTAAATACTGAGCATAACAAAAACAAAATTAAAACAAGACAATCTTAACATATAAGAAAGAAAGGGAAGAAATAACTAAAAGATTTATCATGCTCTCCTCTAATCTTGCTCCAAATCCTTTTTTGATGCATTAAAAATGAAAGTTTAGTGATAAAAAAGGTTGTCATTAGCCTCTAAAATTCCCTGCAAAGAACTATAATAAGAGCATTTATAAGTTAAGATTACATAAAAGAGTTTTAACATGATTAAACTTGTAATTCTACATGCCCTTAAAATGATTGTTGTAAGATTTGGCGCCTATTGCACTCTAGACCGACACTACTTTTATTCTAAAACTTTGTGGGTGCATACATACACTTCATACTGATGTAAGTTTTGTTCTAGGTCTTCAACAAAAATGTAGTCCTTTGAGTTAGCTTTCATATAACTCTAAAATCACTTTAATCAGACAATTATGGAGAAATTTATGGTCAAATTAATTTGTGATATATCCTCAAAATCATCACATACAAATCAATGAATCAAATATAAGAAAATATCATATAATTTGACCTAAAATATGCAATAAAAATGTTAAGTCAAAACTAATTTAATCTCTACAAATATGTAAAATAAGGACTTATCAAATTCTTCAACACCTTCTTCAACACCTAACTCGTTAATTATGCTCGAACAATTAACAAGATGAAAACCTAGCTAATTAAATACCCTTAAGTGAAATAAGAATCAATTCAATTTTCATAGGTGTACGGTTGCATTTAAAATATGCCACGAGCCTTTAATGCCCTATGTATCCTTAGTTAAAGAATTGTAGTTTCTTGAAGATTTACTAAAATGAAACCCGCAAACATGAATCTAAGCTCACCAATTAGATTCATCATTAATAATATATACAAATTCAAGAACTCGTAGATTTTAAAAAGTGATGAAATTTGTATAGTAGTGAAGGTACAATTACTTATTTTATAAATTAAAATTTTAAAATGTAAATTTTAAAATATATTCAATTTGCATTCACAGGTAAAAAGTTCACATTCTCGAGCATAAGGTAAAGATATACCTTGTCAAATTTGGGATGCGGAGAGTTAAAGTGTGAACCTAAGGAATATGTGTGGGTCTCGAAAACAGAGTTGTAAAAAGTTCACACTCTCGAACATAAGGAAAAGATATACCTTGTCAAATTTGGGATGCGGAGAGTTAAAGTGTGAACCTAAGGAATATGTGTGGGTCGGGAAAACAGACTTGGTGAATGAAGGATTCAATCTTCATAGCTATTGGACTCAAGTTATTTTATCCATTTGTATTGGAAATTGGCTATTTAAAAAGAAAAAGCACCTTATTGCCTAACTAGACTCTATCAGTCCACCCCGTAAAAAGCCAAACCAATACTTCGATTTAGAACTTAATTGCTATGCTAGTAAACTAATGATAGTAATTATATTTTTTTTTTTAGTGTGACCAAATAGAGGAACTGAAAATGCTTCAATTTTTATTTTTTCAAAAATTTTAGCAAATGGTGAAGTTATTGAAACAAATTAGCTCAAATTTTCTCTTTCAGGTCATGTTACCTGTCGAAAAACGTAGAGAAAGAGTAAGATTGAGTATTAGATTTTTGTCTTGGGATAATATTTATATAGAGATGCATCTAACCTCGCATAAGGGACATGAACATGCTGATGGAATCGTCCTAGAAGATAGATAGATAGATAGATCCGCGTCTTCCACCTGCCCCTTTAAAGTAGGCATTCCTGCCAAGATCTAATCCAACCTACCAACCAACTACACATTTTAGTCTCACTATTCTCACTGTATATTATATCGCAACGCAAATTTATATTAAAAAATTTATGTTTCGAGCTCCCTTGACTAGCTTGCATTTAACACCGTATCACTTCTCTCTTGTAAGTCGTAAATCTAGTGATGACGTCAAATAGTAAAAAGGACAATGGTTTTATGGAAAAAAGAATAGCAAGGAGAATGGCAAGGCAAATAGTAATCAAAATTTTGTCTCGTATCATTTACAATGTCTTAAGTTTAATTTAATTTAATAATAACTCTAATTCGAATGAAAATTTTAAAAATTCTAATTTATAAGATTATGAAAATTTTTATCTTTCTCTTCTTTTGTATATAAAATTTGACCCTCATTTGTTTAATAATATTTTATTTTCACATCTTTTCTCAACTTCCATATAAAATGTCAGATTTAATTAACTATTTGAGATCCTATTTGTCACCTAAGAAATTTAAATTCCATTTATTAAAGAAATAAATTGATTTAACGCCACTTTATGCTTTAAAAAATGAACGAAGGGCAACCGAATGGAATAGGCTGGCAAGAGACAACAGGTAAAAACTCGAGCAATCCTCACAACCCTTTAAGTATCCTGTCACAAAGAACATGAAAACTTATCCCATGAAAAGAAAATGGGTGAGAAAGGGTGTGAAACGATAGAAAGAATGATGGTATGTGTCAGAGAAAGTGCATACAATGCACTTGCTTGGATGATATACAAAAAATTCGGTCTTAAAAGGGGTCTCCCCCCTCACTAAGGATCAAAACGCCATTGTAAGGTATGTTGGGTCCTTTGTGGGATGTCACACATGGGGTCTATTCTTTTGTGATAGATGCGGTTTGACCCATTTTCCTCTTTTTTTTTTCCTTCTTCTGTTTTGTTTGGAATCCATTTTGGTTCTATTTGGTTTTGGCTAGATAAGAGGATTGGAATTTAGTGGGGCATGATTCTTGAGACATGAACACTACTATAATTCGACCCTGCCCTGGGAGGCAACCTACCTGCCCATTCTCTTTCAATGGGTTCCCTGACGAAGAACTAAAATAACATAGGGAAAAAACACAAAGGGTCCTTCTTGTATATCTTCTTTATTTTCTGCCCATAAGGGGAATATAATCACACCCGTGCTCAGATCTTCTCGAAAAATTCTTCCCCTTTCTAAGACTGGAATCGTTTATCAACCACTCCCAAATCATAGCTTTGCCTGCAAATTATCCCATAAGTAAGTATAGAAAATGTAACTAATGATAAGTGAGAATATTCAATCGGCTGAGAAAAAAATTTAGATAATTATTTATTCGAAAGAAGTAAAAATAGAAAGGTTTTGCTTTATGTGGTAAGAGATCGGAATTGTTCTACTCCTTAAACTAAACCTTAGCCAATTAAAACCAAAAAAACTAATGAAAAGGTGATCGGTAAAGTTACTCATCGGTAATCGAAAAGGTCATATATTCAAGTCACAAAAATAGCCTATTTATAAAATGAGAAGGGAAGGTTATTTTCTCCCAACTTTTACAAATAAGAAAGTTTTATAAGTTGATGATGTTGTTGTTGTTATTATAAAATAATTAAATATAATATTTTCTTATCTTTTATAACATATCTTTTACTAGCTTGAATTTAGATTGACAAGATTTTTTATTTTGTATCTATCGAGTTATTCTTTGTCTTGTTTGTTCTTTAGAACGAATAGCGATAACTTCGAAAACAAGGTAGACTAGACACTGGCTTTTATGGATATCACGCAACAGATGCTTCAGGTTGTAGTAGGCACCTGAGGAATACATATCAAGTTCATATAAATTAGTGACGAGGTATATATGGCATGATACTAAACTAATCTTCCCAGAGCTATAGTAATTATCATTCGAGATCTTCTCATTACTCAAGACATTTCTTCTTCAAATTACATATAAAAAGCTTCATGTGTATAACATCATAGTTCATCTCACTAATTTTAATTTTCTTTCGCCAAATTAATTAAGCCTCATGTAGCTATATCTGCTTAATTGATTGGACTAACCCAGCGTATGTATGTTAATCAAGCTAAGATATAAGATTTTCAAGTCTGGCTTTTGCATGTTTAGGACGTCAAAGGTCAACCATAAAGTCATTATAGACCTTTATCGTAAGAAACCGAGTGACTTATTTTTCCTTAGAAACTTCCTTATAGTTTTCGTACTCAGTTTCAAAGATAGATATGGGACTACTGTCATCGAAAACAAGAATATTAGTGAGTAATGAAGAACAAGTTTTTCCAGGGTTTTTGGGATTTACCATGCTTCATCCATGCAAAACGCTTGATTGCATTCCTAGAGACTTTCTTAATTTATTTTCCAAAAAAAAAAGGATCCATGGAAGTACAAAGTTCAGAGGAGAATTGGGGTGTATATAGAAACAATGGGAATTAAGAATTCAAAGGACAATATCTTCGAAAGGGAAACACAAGTACTTGCGTGTACTTTCTTTATCAGAATGATGAAGTTCCATGAGTGATTATGTCATGTTCCTTAACATAACTAATTCTTCATGCTATTACGTAGGCTTCTTCTTCCCTTTAGGGTGTGGTAGAGTCATCAAGAGATTTGCACTGAACTTTTGAACAAAGTAACTCATACAATAAAGTTGTTTGGGACAATCACAAACGAAGCAAGATTATAACAACCCTAATCGTAATTCACAATACCCAAAGAACCGCCAGCGTACAGCACAGACAACCCTGTCCCGATCTCTCATCTAAGCATCTGCAGTGAGCCCACCATATTTGAAGCAGGTTGGCAATTTTTCAACAAAGATGAGTAACCCACATTTGGCATTGTCATTCCTGAGAACCCAAAACCACCCATTGGCCTGTTAGCCCCAGCCTCTTCTAAAGCTTGTACTTGTTTCTTCAAAAATTTCAAGTAATGTATAGCCTCATCTAACATTGATGCTGTATCCATTTTGGTACCTCCAGGCACTAGTCTCTGCAGTATTCTTATCCTCTCACTAATCCTTTCCCTTCTATGTCTCGCAGCAACACTCTGTGGATCTTTAGATATCTTCACGTTCCTCCTCTTTGGAGGCTTTATCGATTCAGGGTCTATATGGATTGGTTGCATTGCTGCTATACGAAAAATCATCTCTCTGATAGCTGCAGTGGAGTTCTTCTTTTCCACGGAAGATAAGAATAAGTTTGCAGTTGAGAATGGAGGTCCATATTTGAATTTGCTACCGACCATGTTCGATTGGAGAGGTGGTGTTACAGGTTCTTGGATTGGTGTGCCGACAAATGGCAGAGTAGGAGGTGGATTCACGAGAGTTTGTGGGTTATGATACATTGATGTTGGAGGCACAATCGTGCTAGTGGGATTTCCGTTGGAGAACTGAATGTCATGCACTTGTGAAGTACTAGCGCTGTGAAAAGGCTCGCAGAAATCAGGAAGCTTTTGATCCATCTGCATCATCATTGTCAGCATGTCCATCTGTTCATGTCCTGTTGACGATTTCATCATGTCAACGTCCATGATTCTTTCAAAAGAGCCCTTTAAAATCGTCGCCCAAGATATCAGGAAAAGAACAGAAACCGTAGGTGTGGAGTAGAAGTGCAGGGATGGCGAAGGAATGGGCTTGGAAGAGCTAGATTAGCTAACAGAGGTATGGAGAAGCTGAGAGAAAGAAGAAAAACAATAGAAAGTGTAGTTATAGATACTGGAAAGTTTGCAGGCTTATCTCAGACACCCATCACAGTTCAGTCGGGTTTACAGCCATCCTAAAGCTTTATATAGCAAGTTGTGTGCAGATATTATATTCACGCAAATAGTCCATACAAAAGAGGCTCAGCTCATTCGTGATGAATTTATGATTTTTGATAGCGACCGCCCATCATGTGGGGCTATCATTTAGATAAACATTCATAGCCATCTGATCTTACTAGCCATTAAAATCCAAACGATATCTACGAATGATCAACGGTAAATAGAAATTCCATAAGAATAGACCAACATCGTTGATGGCTTAGATTAAAGGGAACTGATGCATGAACCATTTTGAGTTGAGAGACTTTCCTTTAAATGCTTTTTCATCCTTGAGTGCAACTGTGCAAGTGTTTGCTTTGCTTTGCATAAAACTTCACATTTTTGCACAAAAAAGAATCATAATGAACCCCACAGTCACATGACATATGTCAGAAGAGCAACCCACCCTGCCTTATTTTTTTACTTGCACCTCCAAACAAAGATATGGGGCAGCTTTTCTTGTATTGCAGGGATATACATCTCAATCAGCCGGTGGCCGGATAATGATTCCGGCAGGTCAGTGGCTGAGAGATTGGTGCATTGGGGGGGATCATCACGGGCCTACTATTTTACAGACATCGACTCTAGGTCTCACACTACAAACTTTGGCACACTTTTCAATGTAGATTAGAAGAGTTGGTTGTGATGGTGACCCCTAGTGCATGCAAATTACAGACTGACCATTTGTATACCGTAGATCCATCTTGGATTCTAGCCTGTATAATTGACTTCAGTTTTGAGAGGTACCTCTCAGTTTTCCTGGAAAGTCGTAGTAAGGACTAAGGACGTCAAGTTCTTGTATTAATTCTACATATGGGACAAATTGGAGGAAAACTTATTCTAGAAATGAATCTTAATAATCAAAAGTGTAGCAGTCAGCCTTTCGGTTCATTGGCAATGTTAATCTGAAGATATTAAATATTAGTCAAATGGATCAGATTGTCATTCATTGCAGCCAGCTAGTAGTTCAAGGTTTCAAATTGTGTTGTGCACAGTTATGGTCGAAGGGTTGTCTTGGTTACCTCCTCCTTTACTCACCTGAATTATCATCATTCAATCACCACCTTATCTTGACAGTGTAAAGATTATGAAGATGCACGTGCAGGGCCTTTCTTCAAAGAGAACTCACCGGATACATCCAACAAGTATTGGTACCTTGCTTATTAACTATCGTCAAGCAACGAATATTAATTCTCTGTAGCAGAGACCCATTGCTATTAGAGAATGAAAAATATTACCAGACTATATCACAGACATGTTGTGATACTGTTTTTTACTGGTCTAGTGGCTGAGCAGATAATTACACTCCTCATCAGTCCTCAGAAAGTGGTCCCGTCACTCAATAACACAGACATTGCCAGAATTTCTTCTTTTATAAATGATAATCTGCACCGCCATTGCCTAAAATGCACAAAATAGAGTTTCTGCAGCTTTTCAGATTCCCTCAACTCTTATTCGCGTAATTACATAATGTTTGATAAAGTCAGTAATAGAAGCAAACTTTTCACAGTCCACAAATGTATGAAAGAAACATAAAATGTTTGATAACTAAAATGGTTGGCTTATCTGTGTGCAGTGGGCGTGTGCTTCAATACGATGTTCTCAGAATTCATCTCTGCTAAACTCTACTGTAACTGTTCCTTTCATAAATGCCATCGTTATCAAACTCCATAAAGTTAGTTTCGTGAGAAATTGACGGTGCACTACTCTCGCCAGATCAAGAATTTACATCTACAAGCTCCATCTTTCTTTGGTCCAATAACGAGGATTCGTTATCTGATCACGCTGTGGACTATGTGACATCTTTTTCATGTTAGCATCTGGCATAAAGTCAAAGTAGTAGCCTTGCTTGTCTTGGACAAGTCCTTCGAAAGAGCTCTCTTATAAGCAACAAGCTTCTGAGGCCTATAGCGTTTTTAATTCTTGTAAGCATTATAGTATTAAAAACTTAAATTTTGTATGAAAAAGGTATAATATGAATGTAAAATGTAACATGAGCCTTATTACGTGTCTCGGATCAAACATAAAAGAGAAATAAATGAAGAAATATGAAAAATATCTGATTTCAATTTTATTACTTCCAACGAGTTTCCCAAGGCCGAAATGAGCATGAATCCACCTACTTGAACCTCTGAATAGATCAAAGCAACTTTATGTTAACGGATAACATGAGCAACTGTAGGAGACCTTGGCCTCGTTTAGATAACGGCTTATCAGCTAAAAAATAGCTGATTGACTTAGATTAGCTAGTTGACTTTACAAAAAAGATATATTTGTTGTTTAGTTATCAGCTGGTTGGGTTGGCTTATTTAACGCAACCAGCTGAAATTTGACAAGCTACCCTGGAGCAGCGTTTTAATGAATCAGCTAATATTTATTTCTGTTAAAAGTCGATTTTGCCCTTAACACTTTACTCATTCATCATATCATCTCTGTTTCTAGGGTGTTCTTACTCTTTCATGCATCTGTCACCGTTTTAATAGAAATGTTTACATTAATATTTTTTATTTTAACACATACTCATGTTTTTAAAATGTTACCTTAAACTTATCAAATATAGTGAACAGAAAAGTATAAAAAATAATAGCTTTATTAATTTAGAACTCTCCTATTTTTTATTCTTCTCCAAATCTTCTTAAGAGACTTTTGTAATTATGCATTAAAACTTGATTATTTAATATTTACAAATGTATAGTTATCTTTTTTAAATTAATTTAATTATTTAATAGTACTTTTGTTATCAAAAGAAGTATAATTTTCTTAATTTATTACATATAAACAAATAGTAATTTAATAAAAATCATTTTTATAATATAATATTTTAAATAAAAATATTTTTATTAGAGTTATAAACTTAATTTTTGTATAATTACATATCTAAAATTTAAATTCCTATAAGAATATTCAACGAAATATTAAGATATGTAATTTTCATATCCTTATAATTTTTTTTAAAGTGATGTCCTCATAAGTCATTTTACACATAAATAGCTAATAATAAACAACTAATTTTACAAAATATCTCAAACTAAACAGCTAATGCAATCCGCTGGTCAAATCAGCTGATAGAATCAGCTATCAGCTAGCAGCTAATGCAACCAGTTGATAGTCAAACAGGGCCCTTAACCTCTTTATACAGCATCCATATCAGGCTTCCCCATTACAGGCCCAATATGGATCCAGTCCACACTGATTGGGGTCCTTTTTCTCTTGAACATCGATTCATTAATCTAGATCATTTATTGGGTCACTTTATTATCTTTATCCAAATCAAATAAGATTGGCTTAACTAATAAGTTATTAAAACCGTTAAAATACAATCGATTGTTGTCAACCAAACGGGAAAAATATCTAACATTCTCCCTATTTGACAATAATCAATTGCGGTATTGATATAAAGTTAAAACCAGTTCAAACTATGGTTAAGCCAATCATTGTATGGTATACCAAGTTTAAAACAAAACATTTGATACAAAGATAACAAAAGTCCATCATTTCGTCTCACAAGGCTTTCCGTACTAAAAAATTTCAATCATATATGTCTTGTATGATACAGATCTAATATAATCACGGAAATCTAATACCTCACAAACATGAATGAGAAAATAAAGTGTGGAAAACTCATATAATACTTGTATAATCTGATATATATCATCTTTTTGTTTATAGGACTTGATTTCTCTAAACTTTATGTTAAACTACATATGCGAAATTGCATTAGAGATATCTTATTTTCTCTCACCTAATGCTAAACTATATCAGGGAAAACCTTTATGAGATTGAATACTTATATCCCCTTATGTCATGTAAAATTCATGGATATACATATTAAATTGTATGTGTCCTAATGACATAGGCTCAATGTCAATCCATATATATGTTGGGACCCGATCCGGGAACCGGACCCCAACCGAAAAACGAAACGAAATTTCGAAACGAGGATGAATCGAAAGGTTCGAAAGACAAAGTGAACGAAAGGCGAAACAATAATCGAATCAACAGTGGAACAAATGGTTCATTCGAACTAAAACAAATGTCCGACATCCTGGAACAAAATCTTAGAAATAACTATCGCGTTGG
>JAOSBN010000179.1:5525209-5537591 GCA_027563595.1 Erythroxylum suave | reverse complement strand
TAAACATATACATAATAACACTCATTTCTTTTTACTTATTATTTCTAAATTCTACTTAAAAATCGGGGTCCAACAATATATGCCTAATGACCTTTGAAATACTTAAGATCGACACATATCTTAAGACTTTTACATATATTATGACAATGTACAATAAAGCGTAGTACTAAAGATAAACGTAATCATCTTTATTGATAAACCACCATATTGTCATAATACATCAAAATGTATAATCATACAAGGAGCAAACATAATGATCCCTAACTAACAGTGTCTAAGAACTTCAATAAACTCATACTGTATACATGTTTTTTTCAAACACATTTAGGCGAAATCCTTTAGTTAAAAGATCGGTTAGCATTTACATTTCCCCAGTCCGCAAATGCTCTACCTTGATGTCACCTTTTTGTATCAATTTCTTTATGGTCAAGTATTTGACCTCCAAATGCTTAGATTTTGTGATGTTCTTATCGTTGTTATTAAACAACACGGTAGCAAGATCATCACAATACAATCGAATGGGTTTAGTAACTAAACAAGCACAAACAACTCAAAAATCAAGTTTCTAAGTTAAACAGTCAGCAAATCAGCCCAATGACATACTACAATGCTTTGTTAAGGAAGTTGCTAATGTCTGCTTGACACTCTTCCATGATACTATACCATCTGCTAACATGAAAATGTTACCAAAACTAGACTTTTAATCATTTGGACACATAGCAAAATTGAAATCTGAATACCCACATGAGGTTTAGATTATTGACTCTACTGTATGTTAACATATAATAGTTGCTTTTCTTTAAGTATCTCAACACTCGTTTGACTGCATTTCAATGGTCTATATCTGGGTTAGCCAGATATTGACTCAACAGTTCAACAGTAAATGCAATATTTAGTCTAGTGCACACTTGAGCATACATCAAGCTATCAATTATACTATAATCAAGAACATTCCTCATGGTCTCTCTCTTTACTTCATTCTTTGGATACTGTGCCAAAGATAATCTCTCATTATAAGAGATCGGTGCTACAACAAATTTACAATCAACTATATTAAACTTTTGTAGCACATGCTCAATGTATGCATACTGTGAGAGGCCTAATGAGTGTTAAGATTTGTCCTGGTGAATCTGAATACTTAGGAAAAAAGATGCTTTACCATGATCCTTTATGTCAAAATGCTTGGCCAAAAGTTGCTTAGCCTTATACAACATAGACGAGTCTTTTAACACAACCAATATATCATCCACATATAATAATAGGAAGATAACTTTGCTCCCCTTAATCTTGTGATACAAGCATCTTTCAACTTTACTTTCCATGAAACCGAAATAGGTCAAAACCTCATCAAATATGAGGTACCACTTTTTGGGGGTTTGATGTAAACCTCATATTGATTTGCTTAATGTACAAACCATGTCAATTCTATTTGGATTCTAAAATCCTTCAGGTTATATCATATAGACCTCTTTATAAAGGTCTTTATTCAGGAAAGCAGTTTTGACAACCGTTTGATATTACTTTATATCATCATTAGCTAAAATTGTCATAATCACTCGAAAAGTATCTTTCGAGGATACAGGAGAGAAGGTAATATTAAAGTTAAACCTTTCTCTCTGAGTGAACCATCTGGCAACTGAGCGAGCCTTAAACTGCTAAACTTTATCCTGAAATTCTTTTGGTCTTTCAAACTCATTTACAACTGACAGGTTTGCAATTATGGGGCAAATTAACTAGCCCTCAGACCTTATTATGCTTTACCAATTACATCTCATCATTCATTGCATCCCACCACAAATCTGCATAGGTTCCAAAAACAGATTTTGAAAAAGTAACTAGATTCATAACATGTCCAATACTATATAGTCTTTTCACCCAAATAGATTATGTAATCAAATGGAATAACAAGTCATCTCATTTTAGTGAATCTAAGCAATTGTATTGGTTCTTGTACCCCAGGAACCTCTTTTTGTACAAGTATGGGTTCTTATTCTTGTACAAGCCTGGTACTAAGACCTTGATCCACTTGACCTAACCGTATGAGTAACAAAATAACTGTAGTCTCCATCCTGTACTTATCACCTAAGGGGTGAGAGGGCCTACCATCATCATAGACATAGTATTTTTGAAACTCAGTCGCTTGTGATTTCACTATTCTAACCTCTCCTTCTCTACAACAAAATTTGTAACCTTTAGAGTGGTTGAGATATCTAACTAAACAGTAATAAGTAAAACGAGCTTGCAATTTGCTTTCATAAGGATTATACTAGCACACCTTAGCAGGGCAACCCCATACACTAATCAGGTAGGTTAGTATTGCTCTACATTTACTTCATCATATCCTTTAGGATGCAGTTACACCTTTCAGCCACACCATTTTCTCAGGACTATCCGGCATAGTAAACTGAGTCACTATTCCTAATAATTTCATATATTTGGCAAACGGACCTTTTCATTTCCTAAAACACCATACTCTCCTCCACAACCAAATTTGACTATCTTGATGGATTTTCCTAATCGATTCTCAACCTCCAGTCTTAAAGATCTTGAACCCATCAAGAACTTAAGACTTTTTCTTAAGCAAGAACATATAACTATAATGGGAATAATCATCATTAAAAGTCAAAAAATGTCTAAAATTACACAAAGCAACTGTATAAGGTCTATTGATATCTGTAAGAATCAGACCCAACAAGTCAAAAGCATGAGCTGACCCCTTTTTCCTTATTTTAGTCAACTTACCCCTACAACAATCAACATAGCTTCCAGATCATCAAAATCTAGAATTGGGAGAATGTTTTCCTCAATCAATCTCTCAACCCTAACTATGGAAATGTGGCTTAAACTTTTATGCCACAGATGTATGACTTATCCTTCATTAGGGTTCTCCTTTTTCATTACTTGTTCAGCAAAAGATGAAGAAACATATGTCTAATTCGGGGCAAAATATATTCTATATAAACCATAAGACAAGAAATTTGTATCAATATGTTTTGTATTAAACGAAAATTGTACAACAAAAGCATTAAATACAAAACTATCACCTTTTTATCAAAAATTGATACAAAGATCAAATATAAATTGTGTCGTGTAAAATCAAAATGAACCTTGCAACGAAGTTCAGAATATACATCCCCTATAGATATTACATTCGCTTATTCACTATTTCCAACCATCTATTTCTCCTTTCCATTAGTTGGCTCTATCCTAGATATAACCCCTACATTGTGGAAGCAACATGATTAGACATTCCACTATTTAGTCACCAAGAACTTAAACCGACTATCACAATATTAGATTCATAAATTGATAAGCCAAGGAGTTACTTGAAGGTTTCTGTCTTTCATTTCAAGCCTTAAACCTCTGGTAGTTAGTCAAACCTTTATTTCCATTCCTCTTTAACATCCCTAGCAATACTAGATTGATCATAACATCCCATTCCCATTATTAGAGTTCGAGCCCAAAAATACCGTACATGAGAACGGGTAATGAGATAATAGAGAGATGCACTTCATGTTCATGCATAATATAGCATTCATACACGTGAATTTGATCATTACACACATTACAATAATTTGTTCATGCACTTATTTGACATTTTTCGGGTATAAATGATTGATTTAATGTGATTATGAGGTGGATAGTGAATATTTTGTTCTGAAAATTGATTCAGTGAATTAAATTATCAATTTTGAATTTTTGGAGAAATTTGAGAAATTTATGGAATTTTGGGTATTTATGGACTAGGAAAAATGTCAAGTGGTAGAACAATTGATAAATGGTAGTAGAAATAAATATCAAATGGTAGTAGAATTATTGAAAAGTGATATTGGGATTTAATGACACATTTCATTTAAAATTGGGAGTCAATTGGATTAGAATTAGGAGACAAATGGACTAGCATTTTAAAAGATCACAAGAGAAACTATAAAAAGTGACATATGGCAAGTGACATGTGTCACTTGCCACATCACTTGTTTAATCACATTTTTATTAAGTGAAAGACCCTCCATTTTGGTCTTTCACTTGTTATTTGCCTCTCTCTTTGTTAGCTTCTCTGTCACTTCCCACATTACTTGTTTAACCACGTTTTTATTAAGTGAAAGACCCTCCATTTTGGTCTTTCACTTGTTATTTGCCTCTCTCTTTGTAAGCTTCTCTCCCACACTTATCTTCTTCTTTTCTTCTTCTTCTCAGTTCACGATTTTTGCCCTCCACCATCCCAACCTTGATTTTTGTTAAAAATAAAACCACCCACTACAAGATCCTTGTTATCCTCTTCATCACGCTACAAAATGACCTAAAACCAGTCCTTGAATGATGATGGTCATATAAAGAAGGAAAGCTAGGGTTCTTAGAGATTTTTGAAGATCTTGAAGTAAACAAGTAAATTAAAAGCTTTACTCTTCTTGATTCGTTGAATAAAGCATATATAATGATGGTTAAAGGACATATGATCATAAGATGGTGCTATATGTGTTTAACGTGAATGAGGCAAAACCAGGATATGTTCATGTCTTGCTTTTACATGTATGTTGATTAATGATTTAAATTGATGTAGAGATAATTTAGAGTTAGTGACTCCTAAGATAGGATTGAAAGAAATGCAGAAAGTTGATTTATGAATGAATGTTATATGTTTTATTTTTAGGTTAATGATCAAACATAGATCATAAATTATTGTATATGATATTGAGTTGAAGTGGAACTAGGAATGAAGAGGAAATAATGAGTACATGAGTTAGAAATGATAGACTAAGTAAAAGAGATGAACTAGGATGGGAATGAAGTTAAATGTTTGCTGAAATATGCCAGATGGAGTGTTTTACTAAACATGAATCTGTAATTTAGCCATATTTTTCTTTTCAGAAATATAAATGGGATGATTTTTTATTTAGATTAAACTAGAGACATATGGATACAATTTTCATGAAGAAACCAAATTTTAATTATGTTCGTAAGAGTCTTTAAATTTGGCCTGAAGTAGAGAATTGTGTTCAGTGGAGGTATAAGAACATTCTGTAGTATTTTGACTATAACTTGCATGATACTGAACTAAAATGCAGGAATTTGATGTCATTAGAAACTTAAGAGATATAGGAACATTTTATTAGAAGAAATTGTTTCCTAAAAACCTCATTGTCAAGGTCAAAATGGTCATAAAAATACTAACCTAAAAATCTATCAAGAGAAAAACTAGAAATATGCAGGAATACTGGGAACTAGTTTCTGTCACGATCGTGGCAGGGGATGTCACGATCATGGCCAGTGATTTTTCACAGTAAAGTATTGATTATGCAATGGTTGAACCTAGTAAAGATGAGGTATATCACGATGATACTTTTGGACTTAATTGGGGCTTAAAATGAATATAATTTGGTGTTGGAAGAGATGGTTAAATGTGTGATAAGTTTTGATTGATTTTGATATTTATACCTTTAAGGAAAAGTATATTTAAAGGTAATACATCTAAATATGAAATGGTTGGAGTGTTAAAAAGAGGACATAACTTAATTAATGAATTATTTGATGCATTATGAATAAGACATAATATAAAAGGAGATTGGATATCATAAATGATGAGAATGAGTTTGAAATGTTGAATCAAATGATTTAAGGATTAGAGAATTTAATACAATAAATGGGTAGTGTAATTAACATGGAATGAAATTGCATTAATGCGTATGAATTATGGGAAATTTGGTATGAAATTGGATTTATGATATGTGTTGAATTCATATGAATGAAGGAAGAAAAATGCAAGGCATGATCGTGGCCCTTACAACGCGATCGTGGCCTAATATAATAAGGTTCTGTCACAATCATGTCAGGGATATCACGATCATGTCCCAGCCAGAAAATGCTTTTGTCACGATCATGGTAGGAACATCACAATCATGGCCAGACTTATGGAGGTAAAGAGTTATCCTTTAATTGTTGAATTAACAAATTAACACTAGGGTGTTTCCATATGAGTTAATTAGACTTGAATTAGATCTTGAATGACCCTAGTTGATGAGAAATTAGGTGATTAAAGTGAGTAAAGTGCATCAAGTAGTAAAGAATGATTGAAAGATATTATCAAATGATTATGAGATTCGAATAAAGGAAATATACCCGGGATTGTCAATATGAGCATGCATTATACATTACACATATACATATGTGTATAATTGAAGGTTTATGAAATTGTGTAACAAATAATGTGTGTGCAATATGTGTATTGCAAAATGTTGTTATACAGGATAGAACATCAGCATCTAGCCGTTTCCAGATTAAGGAAGCTAATGCTAATCTGGAGCGTGCAGTGAGTAACCTAGATGGTCTCACTCAATTAATTGTTCTGTTTTGATTATGCTTTGAATTATCTTATAAATGTGTGATTGATTGTTTGACTCCGGA
The DNA here is from genome assembly GCA_027563595.1 of Erythroxylum suave. Lineage (NCBI taxonomy): Eukaryota > Viridiplantae > Streptophyta > Magnoliopsida > Malpighiales > Erythroxylaceae > Erythroxylum > Erythroxylum suave. Next base: position 5,531,189 of record JAOSBN010000179.1, on the reverse strand, counting down.
CATTGAAGGTCTGAGGTTTTGATTCATGAATGTGATAATTGAAGTGTGCTAGTAATGTGCCCCAGGCCAATAGTCATAAGTGATTTTTTGTGCTGACATTTGACTTATCATTTATATATTATGAGGTATTCTTTTATATATGCATGTATATTGTTTATGTAATGTGATTTACATTCCATGAATAGTATTAGGCTTATGTCATTAAATATGTGACTTGATAGTAAAACCATAAGCATTATAATATTATTCTAAACTGTCCCTGGTTGATCATTATTTGTGGAACAATAATGAATTAAGGCTAGCATGTGTTCTGATTGATGATCACATTTTACTAATCATGGATATGAATTATCGAATCAAATACATAGATATATGTTAGAGAACATATATTGGACCGACCCACAAAACACTACATGGTTTCATGTTTAGTGATGCTCAATATGGTTTGACTTTAGTCTTCTAAGCTAAAGTCATCATGGTTCCCTACATGAGGAATTCAATGTTTTGACATTAGACTTAGTTATCTTTAACCAGATAACAAGTAGTCTTTTGTTGGACATTAAATGAATCATGCGGAGGGATGTGAATGAAGTATATGAGATTTGTACCTCTCTTAAATGAGAGAGATATCGTTTGGGCCTCTTGACAAGTTTGACTGAAGAAATGCATGGCCATGCTCAAATGAATTGATGAGGAGTCATCAATGTCATTTGTTATAATCAGTCAACTTGGGAATTAAAAAACTATGATTAATCAAAGATTGACATGTACCATGCCTTATGATTAATCTTGATATCATGTTACAAACGAACTGAGTTTGTAACTATGGTTACAGGTTAAATCGAATTACCGATCTTCATTTGATTTGGGTAGTCATAATGTCTTGCTAGATGCCACTTATGACTTATGGGCCTTGAAGTGTGATCAAGCCCATTGCCAACATCAAATGAGCCTATAGGGATAAAGAGTTATATGATTTGGGCTTATTCTCTTGGGCCTAATTTATTAGGCACTGAATAAATAGATGTGGATATATTTATTGGATTAGGTTGAATTAAGTTGTCAGACTTTTATTATATGAGATATAATATGGGCCGAAACTTATTGGGCTTTCATAATCCTAATGGGTTTAGGATTAAGGTTTCTCTATAAATAGAGGGATTATATCTTATTAGAAGACATTCGAAAACCCTAGCCACTCGTCACTTTTCCTGAGAGAAAAAAGTGAGGTGTTCTAAAGTGTTTTAAAACGTGCTAGCATATATTAGCCGCTACCCAAATCGTTCATCCTCATATGGATAGCGGTAGAGGACGTTCGCGAGTTGCAGCGTCAAGATATCTGGAAAGATATGTAATCCGCATGCTATAAGAGGTAATTCCACATACTTCTTGTTGTGAAATATTGATTTACCAAGGCACAAAACCAGAATTTTATGGTCCATTCCGTTGCGTAATATGATTCACGGACCATAGGTGATCCAACAAAGTGTTCCTTGTATGTGAATTGGATGAAATAAATGTTACTCAACAATTTTGTTGAATGCCAAACCAGGGTCCGATGATAAATGTGTTCTAAATGTGAATGTGAAATCAAGTGATTGATTGAGAATATAAAAATGTGAAGCATTCCATTACATGAATACATGAAAGATAAAAGTAGTTATGACTGTATTCGCCAGTATAAAGGGCTTAAAGCTCGTACTGTGATCAGAGCCTGAGGCTCAGTTGTAAATATACCCGATATCCACTAAGGGATATGGGACATTATCTGATACAGCTCAGTATCCACCAGGGATATGGGCTAGTAAAAAGGCACTTGGTCATGATAACAACAACAATAAGCGAAAGTAAGTCTCGTGAGCAATGCATATAGATTTTAATACGTGTGTTTGATTGATTAAAATGTATTGGTATATTGTGTTTGAATGAGAATGTGATATGTGATGCTCCATACAAAATTCAAAGATGTGAATTATATGTTATGTGTGTTGATGTATTACATGAATTGAGTAAACCATTGATGATAGTTACCTCATTGTGTTCGCAAAACTCACCCCAATTTGCAACATATTTTTCAGGCTCAGAGAAGACTTCCAGTTAGACCAACTGGAGTCTAACCACTGCATTTGAGTAAAAGATAGAGGTCGGGATCAGTTGGCGTCTACCTATATTTACTGTAAATTTAATATTAAGTATTGTATTCCGCAAGCTTCATTTATTACAAGAATGAATTATGTTTGTAATAACAATTTTGATCAAATACATTTTATTGTTGTAATGGCCCCAAATGATTATTGAAATTCTGACAATGTGTTAAATGTTTGATCCAATGAGAGTTTGTAATGTCAATTGTAATTGGCAATGTTTTAAATCAAATGGGTCATTTATGATTACTGGTCTTCGAAAAATGCGTGTGATATCTGAGAAAAAAAATTTACAATGAGTTCTTTTTGACTACTCTAGCTCACCGCTTTCACAGGGTATGTGTGTCCAAATGTCCTCAGGATGTAAACACATGCTCGGTAGAAGTGGGGTGCTACACTGACTAATATCAGCATATGGAGAAGATTTAGACTTTTTACCTTTGAACCTAGTGGGCTTCATCTTCAAGAGATGTAGGAGCAGCATTCTTGAGTTTCTCCTCCTAAGCAACACAATGGGCAATTAAAGAATTGAAGTCTCATTCCTCATCCTATGAGTAATATGTCATTACCAGATTAAAAAATTTTGGAGGGAGTGTATTCAACGTCTGGTGAACTATGCAGACAATAGGAAGAGGAATATTCAGTGCCTTCAGTCTATTATAAATACAGACTATTATAGATATATACTTTTGCACTTTCCCTTCTCTAGTATACCTCGTAGAGAATAATTCTTTTATCAAGGCACTTGTCTCAGCATTAGATAAAATCGTGTACCTCTGAGAGACATAGTTTAGGAATTCCTTTGCTATGCTTGTTTCCGGAAGTACACTCAGCAGATGGTCCGAAATGGATATCTTAAAGGTTATCCAATATAATTTGTTTGACCGATCCTAAGCTATATAAGCTCCTTTATCAGCGTTCGAGCTGCTGGATGTAAGTGGAAATGGCCTATTCGTTCCTATATTCATATCAATTTTTGTCATCTCTATAGCAATCAATATATCCTCTGTCCACTTCTTTGAATTGAAACCAATAAGGGTTTCAATAGTGACACTGTGATTGTTGACCAAAAAGATGACTGCAAAATGACAATGCAAAGATCAACACGAATGTAGGACAACAACAATACTCAAATTAATTAAATAATATATGTACCAAGAATCTGATTACACATATTATGAAACATTTGTAGGCTGAATACATAATATATGCAATTAGACCTCTATATAAAAGTGATCAGAGCACACACTATCAACTCTCATAGTCTCATCAGACTAACACCTTTCCTCTATCTTATGCCTTTATGCACATCTTAAAATCTCATGTAAGGTCAACATCTGTGGGCAGAATAACTAAACATGAGACCATAGACATCCCCTAACATGCACATGAAACAATCTAAATACTGACTTAAAAGGCCACTATATTGACTACATTCTCATTACTACCCAAAAGGCCCACAAACACAAGGATACATCTTTATGTTATCCTCACATTATTTATGGACATATAGTATATGAAAATGTATTGTCAATAAATGAAAAACTCGAATGCACAGTCTAATTGTCACACACTAGTGCTAAAAACATTGTCATTAAACTTTATTTGAGACTTTTATGGCTAAAAATCTCAATCAGCGCAACCATCATGCGTTACTGAACATCGAACCTCCCATACAAGATACGCAAACCTTAAGTATCTCCCTTATATCAAGTTCGTTACACGAAAATTTACTAAAAATTGGCTTTGTGAACTTTAATTTCCTTTTTCTGGAGTTAAACCTTATTTATTACTAACGTGACAAATCCAAATCATGGAAAATTTTACTTTATTAATTTCTCGAACCTGAAAACTAACTCAAAATAACCCAAGACATCTTTAAAGGAATTATAAAATTTTTTAGTTTTTTTGTCCTTTTCTATGCTGACATCAACAACACTTTAGAGCTTACGTCGACAAGACACTATAGCTGCTGACGTCGATGTAACATCAGGATGATGTCGCATGTGTGTGGTTAAGATCAGCTCGTGTAATGCACACATCGAGAATTGATGCACCCTGAACTTGTAAGGCATATATGATGCACGCGCAAGTCGCGCACCCATGCACCCACTGACAGTGGAGCGTGCATCATATGCGCAACACGTTTCCTCACCCCAGTTGGCCACGTGTCGAGCATCCTAATGACGCATGCAACCACCTTTACATGCTAAATGTAAACTGATGATGTTTGTGTGACACGCACCACTCATTTTCATCATCCCGAGTTGCCATACGTCTCGCATCTGGCTAGCGTATAGCGTACATGGGCCTGTCGAATTGCTCACTTGCCTGCACTGTGCAAGCATCCAGCGCATGTATCACACATGCTCGACGGTCTTCATAGCCTGCAATGTTTTGGGCAATTTTTGACGAGATTCGAGGCAGGTTTTTGGCTTGTTTTCAACCGGTTTTCATAGCTAACCACATTTAGCACACATTCAAGAATCAACACGTAAGAAAAATCTAAAAAAGGAACTTTATTCTTCAAAAACCTTATGAAGAAAAACTAAAAAATCTTTATTTTTAGCCACTCAATCATGTAAACCTCTCTGATACCACATACTAAGGTTCGTGTTACATGTAACACTTAACATGAGCCTTTGTACATGTCCCCAATTGAACGTGAAAGGGAAATAATCAAAGAAATACAGAAAATACATGATTTTGGTTTTATAACTTCAAATGAGCTTTTCAAGGCCAAAATAGTGCAAATCCACTGACAACTTCACGAGATCTACTCATTGAGACATGGTAAATGTCTTTGTATAGTCGTCTTAAAATGTGAACATTTGAATAGGTCAGTAATTTTACGTTCACGAATGACATGAGCAACTGCAAGAGACCTCAACCTCTTTATATAACATCCATATCGGGCTTTCCCATCATAGGCCCGATATGGGTTCGGTTGACACTGATCAGGGTCTATTTTTCTTCTGAACTTTGGCCCATTAATCTATATCATTTATTAGGCTACTTTATTATATTTATTGGGATCAAATACAATTGGCTTAATCAATAAGTTATTAAAACTGTTAGAATTCAGTTGACTGTTGTCCACCAATTAGGAAAAATATATAACAATGAAATTATAAAAAAAAACTACATCATGCTTCATTTAATTAATGTTGCTTATTTATAACATAATCATAGGTTGGTCCCTATAAAATGAAGGAATTTATTTGCGTATGACTTAAATAAATATTTGCTACAATGTAAAAATTGATAAGTTTTAATAAAAATTTGATCTTGATAGTCCTTAAACATCATAAGGCTTTAACATTATAGAGTGCAATAAAATATTTTGGCTCAACCTTGATTTTATTCGATTAACATAGTTTCGATAAAATCAATATATAAATTTCTTTAGCTAGTGTATTCATGTAAAATAAGAATAATGTCAAATAATACATTTGAGGATCACCAACTTAACTTTACTTTCCAAATTTTTTTTGTTGAATGATTTTTTTATTTCATCATCGTAATAAGTTGTTTCTAAAATACGTTAATTTTCTTAAGTTATGTACTAATTTTTTAAAATTACGTTTTAAATTTTAAATTAGTGAATTATATTGGTTACAACATGATGAAAAACAAGTATTTATTCAAGTTAGACAAGTTTCAAACTAAAGGAATCATGAGGAGAGGATTAAACAATTTACAAAAGTTTAAGTGAAATACCTAAAATTATTGGAAATCCATTGAAGAATATTAAGAGTCCGTTTGGTTCAGCTTTTGGCAGGTAGAAAAGCACTTTTTTCCACCGCAAAAGCTATTTTAAGGAAAAAATGAGTGTT
>JAOSBN010000179.1:5496915-5525109 GCA_027563595.1 Erythroxylum suave | reverse complement strand
TATAAAATAAAATATAGTTAAAATTAATAAAAGTGCTTTTTATTTTTATGTTGCCAAACAGTCTACTGTATGAAGCTTTTTTTAAAAATCTATTTTTTTAATTGCCAGCCAAACAGTCAACTAGCTTTTTAAAAAAGCTCTTCTCAGAAAAGCTCTACTGATATAAGCTCAACCAAATAGGCACTAAATGACTATTGACACAGAGTAAAGGCATAAGGCCAAACAAGTTATAAATAATCTAATGGTAGATTTTTATCCAAGAACTGAAGCTTTGCTACTTCAAGCAAGTGATTGAATAACCTCTAATCCTTAAAGCCTCTATAATCACTTGACTAGCAGTTAAAAACATATTCAAAACTAAAAGTCAATGGCATGGCAACATCAACCCTACTTGCGTATTATGCAAGATGGCAATGATAGATAAAGATCATCTCTTCTTTCATTCCAATTTTTCTAAAGCTTTTTGGAGTATAATTCTCCACTTGATTGCAAATGACAGCATCACCTATGCACGAGAGAAAATGTTGAGCTGGTCTATAAAACACTCTCATCATGGAATATTCCAATGGAATTCTTATCAAAATCGCCTTCTCCTTTACTATTTACTCTCTTTGGAAGGAAACAAATTCAAGAATATTGAAGTGGAAAAATGGTAGCTAGCTAATTAAGTGGATTAGATTAGCCATTAAGCCCAACAATGCACAGGAAGCACACTCCTCGGACATGAAGGAACGATGGAAGCTATAATATCCTGTTCAAAGGTTTATGTTTTATAATGTCTTAATTCTAATGAACTTCCAACTATGTTGTGATTAAATGTAAGCTTAATTAATAGAGTAGAACTTATTGTAATGTTGTATAGCTTCGACAAGTGATAGACGTATAATTTAGTTGTTTGTTGTTTTTGTAATATTAAGAATGTTATTTCATTTATAAACTTTAATTCCTAGGGTTTTGTGCAAATAAAAGGCTTCCCTATCATTGTAATTAATAGTTTTCATTAATCAATCAAAAACTATTAGAGAGATTTTCTTTAATCTTTGTTTTAGAGAAACTCTTGTTTTAGGTTATTTAATTATTTGTGGTTTCATCTAACTTGTTAGTGGAAATCGACACTAAAATCTTATCACTCTCATCCTATCTTTTCTGTGAGTGTGGTGATTTATATTCTTCATTCGTGCCATTTTTATCTTATTTTTAATTGAACTTGTTTAAACATAATAGTTATTGGCCCTCATTCATATTGATAACCATATCTCACTAGTCATATTGGTGAATGCCATATCAAAATTCAATATCAGAGATATTTTCAATATTCAAGTTTATTTTTGAATTTAATTATTCATGTTTTAATATTCTTGTATCTTCATACTGTAAGTTCAGTTTTCATTAAAGTCCTTGTCGTTCTTAGGATCCATTAAAAATATATTGTTCTTAAGTTCCTTATTTTCAATTCACTCATTTTGAGAGTTAACAAAAAATAGAAAAAGCAAAATCAAAATCAAAATCAAAATTTAGCAAGATTTTTTTGAAGAGAAGCTCCTAAAAGTTCCATTAAATTATACAAAAGGGGCTAACAATTGTATTATTCTTTTACATGTAAGGATTGTTATTCCTTTTTCAACAAGAATAAGGTTCTCTATAGTTCAATTATATTTTATTTTCTAGTTGTTCTTACTTTTTCATACCACTATAATTCTCTCTTGTCAAGTTCTTCTTCTTCTTTTGTATTCAATCTAATTAAGTTTTGAGGAGATCCATTTTTTTAAGCATTTAGTTGCAGAAAGGAGAATGTTAAAACTAGTCTTCTTGATAGATTAACAAAGTTGTAAAGAACCTTTAATCAAGAGTTTAGGTTATAAGGTAGCGTGAATTTTGAGAGAAACATGTGAGAGGTCGCTTTTACTACTGAAATTTTCTTGCAAGTTCACTATAACTCAAAAATTAAACAAAAATTTTTCTAAAGACAAGGAAGGAATTATGGAAGACATGGTAAAGATAAATAAGAGTTTATCATGAATGCAACATGAGGCCAATATGAGTAAGGAATAAGTTGGAGAAACATGAAGTTTTCATAGCTAGTCTACAACATAACTCACATTTACCTACTAGAGTGGATGATCCTAAGGTGTATGATAAGGATGAAAGTGATGTTAACTATTTAGGAGAGTTAAAGCTAAAGGGAGGTAAAGGATAAAGAGGTGAAAGAGGAGATATAATAGGGAGAAGGAGGAGTCATATTTGGTTGATGTTATAATGAAGGGTATGAAAAAAGGGATGGATTATAATATGTGACATATTAAGATGAATATCACACCTTTTGTATGAAAGATAAACTGAAATACCTATTTAAAGTGAGAGAAGCAAGTATAGTTAGTTTTTTATTATTACATCTTTTATAAAAAGAGAAATTCAATTTGGTAGCAACATAATTTAGTGATAATATCATGAATTGTGAGAATCAATGAATTCTCACTAGGAAAAGGAGTCGATAGTCATCTATTAGAACTTAAGAGGACATACAATTAGCGATGAGGAATTGTTATGTACCAGGTTCATACTATAGGAATCTCTATAAAAAGTTAGATACACTAACTCAAGGTTCTAAAAATATGAAGGCATACCATAAGGAGATGGATGTTATCTAGAACAAACATTTTTTAAAAAAAAGATATGAAAGCAATAATAGCTTACATGGTTAAATCTAGAAATTTCCAATATTGTAGAGCTACACCATTATATAGAGTTGAAAGATGCAGTTCATATAACTATAAAGATAGAAAGCCAACTCAAAAAGAGACTTATTAACTATTTTGATATTTTTAGTCTGGTTTCTTTATCATTAAGCAAACTATGGCATAAAAAAATGATAAAACTCTAAAGACTAAATATGAAGCAACCAAACCATAAGTGCAAGTCCAAATAGAAATTCAAATAGATATCAAGTGTTTCAAGTATTTGGCAAGAGGATATATAACTTCAAAATATCCTAATAAGAAGGTAATAACGTTAAGGTGGATGGAGAGTATATGTCTGAGATTGAAGAGGAGGCAAGTGAGGATATGTCTAATTTGAAGGATGATAGATTTCATGTGTGTATTAAGAGCCCTAAAGAGAGAAGTATATTGATCACTAGGAGGGCATTGAGCATATATAAGTTAATCTCTTCTATACAAATTTTTTATCACATACCAAGTTTAAAATATGATCATAGATAGAGTTTTACAAATATAACGAGTACAAAGTAAGTAGGGAAGTTAAGATTGTCAGCTACAACACTCCTTAAACTATACAATTTAAAATAATTGAATAAGAGTGTGAAGATTAATGTATCAAAATAGTTATTAGTTTCTTTCTCAGTTAAGAGGTACAAGGATGGGGTATAATATAATGTGGCATTCTTTTACAACATGTTTGATAATTTGATAAGATAGGCATGCATTATGAGTACAATGATGGTTATCTTTTGTCATGAATGGAAAATTGATTACCCTTGCTCCATTATCACTAAATTATGGAGATCATGTGAAGATTTATGAGAGTGAGCTAAAGAAATTAAGAGAATAAATGAAAGAAAATATATATGAATAGTTCAAGCACTTTAGGCAAAAAAAAAAAGATAAATTTGAGGGAAAAGAAATGACTTTGGTAACAAGAGTAAGGATGTGATAGATGCATCATTGTTCAAGCATCAAATGCTTTTTCTTATCTACAAAGAATATTTTTCTTTTTCTTAGTGTTCATATTAATAGTGTTTTGCTAGTTATATGGTTTCTTTGTTATAGGAATTTGGTGATCTCTTTTAAAGAATATTCTAATTAGATTACTACCTATAATGGGGATAGAGTACTAAATCGATTTTATCCCTAGATCTCAAATTATAAATCATCTTATATATAGGATTAAATTAAAAGAGAAAAAGAGACATAAAAATAAGTAAAAAACTTTTAAAGATGGGCTATGTAAGAGAGCATTTAAGCTTTTATGCCATGCCTATCTTAATAGTACCAAAAAAGATAAATCTTGGAGAATGTGTATGTATTGTCACGATATGATTTTATATCCCTAGGATGATATATTTAACAAGTTGTATGATACCTTATTTTCTTCTCTAAAATTAATCTAAAATATAGGTACTATCAAACTAGGATTAGGGAAAGTGATGAATAGAAAACTTCCTTTAATACTAAATATGGTTTGTATGAGTGGTTAGTAATGTCTTTTGGTTTAACTAGTGCACCTAACATTTTTATGAGATTAACAAGCCATATTTTGCCTAAGTTTTTTAGACAAGATTGTTGTTATGTATTTTAATGATATTTTTGTCTATAGTAAGTCTTTAGATGAGTAATAATACATAAAGCAAGCTAACAAGAGATAAATAAATGGTATTTGAATGTAAAGATTGATTTTGGGTACATATGAGAAAGAAGAGGTTTTTATGCAAACATAAGTACAAGTTGTAACTAAGAGGATATAGAATTTGTCAAGTCATGAAAAGAGTGAATAACAATGCTTACAGGATTGACTTAATAAATGAATATGATGTTCATATCACTTTTAATATTGTTGATTTATCTATTTTTAATTTTGTAGATGAAAATGTTGATTTGGTTACAAATCCTTCTAAGGAGAGAGAAAATAATAAAAGTCAATTATCTACTCAAGCTACGTAATTTTCAAAGCAAAGGATCCATAACTAGAGGCTTAGAAAATTTGCAATTCATCCAAATAAGGCACCAAAGGTTACTGGATATCTATTAAAGAACATAGGAAGACTATTGACAAGGAGTATAACAAAGAAAACCAAAAAAGCTTTAAATGATCTAATGGTAAGTCTTTATGCAAAGAGTGAAGTGTTGCTACTTTAAAGTATTGAAGTCCATCCTACAATATTGATTTAAATGAAGGAGCAAAATAAAAAGTAAGGTTATATAATGTAACCAATGTCAGTGGCATGTTGGTGTCTCATTCTAGTCTTTCACCGGTTTGTTGATTGGGGAAATGAAAACAAATCGGTGCCAAAGTAAACTTGTAACCAATCTACAAAAAACACTCATAAGATTTCATAATAAAATCAATACTAATGTGCTACTTGGATAGGTACTAAAACTCATGGTTTAGCTACAACAACGACAAGAAGAACTCAATAAACTCTTGGTTAGTTGCTTAGGATTTTAGAATTTTATTTCGATTTGTAGACTCTAGTTCCTAGATTTTATACTTATAAAAAAGCTTTCTTATTATTATAATTGATAGTTTAGTATTATTGACTAATCAAAAAATTTTGGAGAGATTTTCTTCAATCTTTATTTGAAAGGAGGTCTTATTTTAAGTTTTCTAATAACTTATAATCTTATCTAGCTTACTAATGACTATTAACTTTAAAATCTTATCGATCTTAGTTCTTTTTTTTTAATAGAGTATGGTGCTTCGTATTCTTTTTTATATTACTTATGAATTCTTTTTTAATGAAACTTATATCAATAGAATGATCCATTTATTTGATAATACTAGTATCAAATCTTATTAATTCTATTAATGACAATCATATTACATAATCTTCAATTTTATCTAATTTTCTTTAATTTATAATTGTTGGACCCGAACTTTCTTAGAATTTATTTTATTAAATTAGCCAGCATAAATACAAGTAGAATTCATGAATTAGAAAATTTTTGAGTTTAATTGGGTTTATTATTATTTTCATGTGGCAGCATAGATCAAAAGGAAGAGTTAGAATTAATATAAGGAGTTAAAGGAAATAAGATTGTATAAGGAAGGGTAAGATAGGAAAGTTAAAAATATGTCTTAAACTAGTAAGACAAGAAACTAAAAGAGAGTCGTAAATGTTAAGAAAGAAAGAGAGAAAGTTATAGAAGAAACAGAAGGAGAGAAGGTGAAAACCGAAGCAAGGAGAAAGAAGAAGAAAGAAAAGGGTTCAATTGAAAAAAATTTAGGTATTTCCTATCTTTTCCGCTTGGTTTAGTAGAAGAAGGAAGTAGAGAAGATAGGTTATGTATTGAAAATGAAGAGAATAGTAGAAAACCAAAATTCTTCTTCTTAGATTCTTAGAAACCTTAAATAGATCCTAGTTCTTCTAGTTAGAAAAATCAAGAATAGATTAAGTTTAAGCACAATCATGAATATTTAAGCTTATTGAAGCTTTATTCGTGTATGATAATTAAATGAGAATATATGTGTTCTTAGGGAATCAAGATTATCGAAGGCAAGAACAAGAGGCGAAACAAACTTGATCTTGGAAATATCAAGTAAATAAGTGGGTAATATATTTATAGTTTTTATGATGATGAGCTGAAATTATTTGTTTGTATGTATACTTAAATGCTTGCTTTATTCATTGTGAATGTGGGAAAAATATTCTGTGAATTTATATTATGTTACTTTGTAAGAATTTCTATTGTTGTACTGATAAAAGAAACAAAAAAATTAAGAAGCATAAAAAATACGAATATGTTATGAAACATGTATGCATTAGAAAATCTGCTTATGTGGGCAAGAGAGATACAATTTCGTTCATCACGTGCACGTCGACTCAAGCCTTCTCCCTGTTACCCACTTGTGGCATATGACCTCCCAAAAATTGACTCATTTTGTTCATGGTGTAAACTTCAATTTTGCCATTTCGTTTTATAGGATTCTCTCGAGTCATTATGTTTGTGCATTGCATCTTAAATTGTTAAGTATAAAGCATAATTGAGTTATTGATTTGATTATGACTTGTTTTTATGATCTGATTGTGAGATGAAGTATTCATGTTTATGTAGAGCTCTCAATATATAATTATGTGTGTGTGTGTATGGTTCGTCACCAATAGCTATAAGAAATTAGCCACTCAGCTTCCCAGCTCACCCCACAATTTTTCCATTCTTCATGTGAAGAGATAGCAAATCAGTAAACCTTACAAAAACTTTAACAAATCTCCAAGAAATATTTCATTTGTAACTAAGTTAGTTTGGATCATTTTGGTAGATTTATAAGCATGTTAGGCATGAGCATCAATGTTGTATTTTGTATTATGCTACTGATATAGCTTTTTTTTGTAATTGGAGTGATGTAACTACTATATTTTAATTGAAAAATGAATGACAGTAAGAGTTGAAGAATTCTTTATGTTCATGTCTAATTTTTATTCTGTTGAATTTGCTATATTTTTTGGTTGGGAACAAAATTGATAGTTGATGAGGACTTTTGAATAGATGTTTCTGAAGTAAATTGGTTAAGTTGGGAGTTTTATATGTATGGTTTAGATTGTTGGTTTTCGGGTCTTTGAAAATTTTATAGAAGCATTGACAGTAGAGAGAAAATAAGAGAACAAAGGAATGAAAAGTATGCTTTGAAAATTCAAGGAATAAACTATATTGATCTAAGCAAAATTTTACAAAATTGTATTCATGAAAGTTGTAGATCTTTCTCTTAGCTTTCCAATGATATAAAGTTTGAAATTTTTGAACTTCTGGATTGAAAGTTATGAAGTTCTTAATTGGATGTATGCAACAAGGATGTGCACGTCGCGACAATCCCAAATTTTCAGGAAAGTCGTGATAGTGCTTGAGCACGATTGCAAGGAACCTCAAATTTTCGCCACTGTTCACCATTCGTTGCGATTGTGCACAAGCACAATCGTGACTCCCCTTTTTGTTAGCACCAGTCACGGCCGGGAGAAATTTTTCTCACACCTGTGACTTTTGCTTGTATTTCTCACGGGCGTGAGAATTAAGAGTCACACCCGTGACTCGTCTCCTTTTGTAGATTATTTGTTTTAATGCCTAACTCAATTTATTTTCATGTTCACTTTATTCTATGTTACTTTTTTTAAATTGTTGGGTAATTATTCTTACTCTTTCTATGAATTTTATTTAATTATATAATTATTTAGTAAATTATTTATTTATTTTTATTATTTGTTTATAATAATTCATGATTTCTTATAATTTATTTTCATGTCCAAGTGATTCTAGGCAATTTTGATTAAATAGTTTGTGTATTTGTTCTACTCCCACCAAGGAATTAAATTCCTCTTATGTTAATATTAATTTTATTTATGGTTATTTTATTTTAAAAGTATTCAAATTTTTGGCGCCTTGTCACCATTAAATAGAAACGGAGACCTGAGGCCATTAATGAAAAAACCAATAATTTAGTAGAAAAGTGATTATGAAATCATGTGAAATAAAATGTTTTAAATTTTTATGAAATTTAATTAATAATTGAATGAATTTATTATATTAGTAAGTTTATCGTGAACTTATTTTCTTATTCTAATTTTTTTAATAACAATAGAACTCGTAATTTCTCCCCTTTTAATATTTACTAAATAAGTTTTCATATATATGTAATAATTTATAAATTATGTATTTTTAGAAATATTTAGTAAACTAAAAAGTAACTATATTGGACTCAAATAGTTGTTAAACTCCTTTTGGCAAAAACTAATTCTAACATTTATAATTAAATACAAGTTAGACCTTAACATTTTAATGCGTTTAAATTAAGCCCTAATATTTCGCAAATATTCAAATTAACTTATAGAAATTAGGAACTTCATTTCTAAGTGGAAAAAGGAAGGTAGCTCTCTTACCTCAGCCAGGTTTGGATTCAATTGAAATTTTAACTATGAAAAGTTGAGAATTGACACAAGGGTGACGAGCTTGTACGCCTATCCTCTCTAACAAAAACTTGACTATGTTAGTTGTCCGTTACAGTACTGCTAACGTTTCAAAAACTTAAAATATTTTACTTTTAAAATTTGTCTACAGTATCATATATATGCGTCACGTGACATTATGAGATCCTGTCATATTTAAAAAATCTAAAATACTATAATTAATCAAATAATTTGGGTATAAAGGTAGTTCTGCTTAGTGGACATGGTGGTGGTGTTAAACAGAAAAGAGCAACGGTATTGGGATGTTTTCACCTCGTAGGTATGGCAATCCTCTAGATCGCAAGAAGAAACAAGATAAAGACTAAAGTTTCGACCATGTGAGGAATCCACTGAGAAGCAACTAGGAGGTGAAATTAAGAGATTATAAAATCATGGATTTAGTTAAAATTAGGTTAAATTATTTAATTAATCTAAATAATTAAATTTTTAAAAATATTTTAATTAATTATATTTTATATTTTAAAAAAAATAGAATTTTACATAATTATGTGGCATAGATGTAGTACTATAATTCACTCTGACAAAAAAATATTATAAATTTTATCACATTAATAATTATGTGATAGATAATTCATGGAATTAGGTCTCTATTAAAATTTTCATTTACACGTGAATTTTAATTTATATATTTTAAAAATATTAAAATCATTAAGAATATTTAACATGTATTTAAGTATAACTATTAGGGTTTTTTTTTGCCTTTTTTGCCAACTTCTTTGATGAAGTGTTACCCACACCTCTTATTATCTAGAGGTCTTATGAAATTTTAACAATTTGAAAGCAAGACATCGGTTATTTAGGGGCTATTTAGTTCCATTTTGATTTTATGTTGTAGTTTTTAGTTTTTACTTTTCATTTTCCTTTTTTACTTCTTGTTTTTCTTTCAAACAAAAACAAAAACATGTTTGATTGTTAACATCAATGTAGTTATATTTTGGTAAGTTATTAAAAAAATCTCAAATCTTGCTCAATTTTTTGTAATTATAGCCCAAACTTTAAAAAAAACAATTAAATACTCAAAGTTTTAATTTTTTTTCAATTTTAGCCCAACGTTAGTATCTTCGTTAATGTTGCTGACGTGATTTGCCATATAAGTCAGATGCCTTTAAATCAAACTTTGTCAATTTTGAATCAAAGAAAAGGTATGAAACGCTTATCGTAACAAACACAACTGTTATGTTGGTGCGAGAAGAATATGTCATGCGAAGTAATTCAAGACAATATTCTTATCATGCTAGTGCAAGACAACAACACTCTCTCATGTTGGGGGATGCGAGCGTCACAATTTCTAACAATCTAAATGAAATCCCAATTTACCACCCTAGGCCATCTTTCTACGCAAAAATGAATTGATTTAAGGTTTTTCAATTTCAAAACGACGTTGTTTAGTTAAACAGTTTAACCAAACTTAATTAGTTAATTTAATTAAGCATAATGTATAAAAGTGTTAAGCATATCTGTCTCATGTGACAAATCACGTCAATAACATTAACAAAAATACCAATGTCGAGTTAAAATTTGAAAAACTTGAAAGTTTTAATATTTAATTGTCACTTTTTTATGTACATGTTATAATTATGAAATTGAGTAAAGTTTCAAAAAAAATTATAATTAACCCTTACATTTTTATCGTTGATAATAATTATATATTAGATAGAACTTAAAGATAATTTATTTTTAATTAAATAAATTTATTTTAATCTCTTATATAATATCTATTATCAAATTATTAACAAAAATTTGAGTTCTAAATTAAAATAAATAATTTAGAAACAAAATTTTTATTTAAGAGTTAATATTTATTTTTATATATTTTAAATTTTAAATCAAATTATTTTAAATTCAATTATATGTATTAATAATTATTTTGTTTAATTTATTTAATTTAATTATAAAAAGTTAATTAAATATTAAAGTAAAATTAAATTATTCATAATTATTATTATTAATTAATTTTAATTACTTAAATATATGATATTGAATTTCATAATTTTTTGAAAACTAAAAGAAATTAAAACAAAAACCAAAAATTTAACAAATAATTTTTTTTACTAAATTTGGAAGAAAAACAAAAAAAGTAAAAAGGGTTAATTACTCAAAAAGCTTAAACTTTCGTCAATTTTTCAATTATAGCCTGAAATTTAAAATGTAGCAATAAAATACTCAAATTTTCAATTTTTTTCAATTCTAGCCCGATATTAGTCCACCACTATCTTTACTAACGTGGCACTATCACATGTTAATAAACCCTCATTAATCAAAGTCGATCTTATTAGTAAAATGACATCATTTTATGATAAATATGAGACTACATCGTTTCACCCCATTATCGTTCTCACTCTATATCTTAAATCCCTAACTTTTTTTCACTCAAGCATGAAATCACTCTAACCGCTCCGGAACAATGTGCCTTGCACCATATCATTTCATATACTTTTTTCCAACATCACAAAATCTAGGAAACAAAGTCAAATAAGTAACAGTGGTAGGTTTAATGCCAACCAAAATTATCTCCTCCAACAACTTCATCCCATCATCAACTCTATCCACCACAACAACCCTTTAACCATGGTCGTATGACTCCTAACTGTAGGTTTTATGTTCTCTCTCTTCATTTCCATAAACAAATTCTCCGCCTCCTTCAACTTTTTAAACCCAATATACCCATTCATTATAAGTGACTCCATTAGGGGATAACCCCCTACTGTTCATATCTTCATAAAATGTCGTTGTTTCCAACCTCATTGACAAAAGAAACCCCAAAGCAAAATATTATCAGTATGCCTTGTTGACTCCATCCCCTCACTTGACATCTTGATAAAATACCTCTCTGCCATGATATGCCTCCCTCTCATTAGGATCAACTTATATGGAGTATCATAACTCTTAACACTCTTCTCCATGTCTAAAATCTGAATCATTTTTAGATAAGTCTCGCTGTCATGATTAAACTGTAATACGTAGGATAAGCCTTATTACATATCAAGGATCGGTGAAAAGATTAAAAGTGAAGGAATGCGGAATACCTAATTTTAGTTCTATGTCTACTTTCGAAGCCGATTATGGGCACCAAACGAGCTCCAATCTCCTAGGACCTTTATGGAAAGTATTCACCAGCACGTGGTCTAGGCCTTTTTACAGTTTTCTCAAAACATAAGATCTCTTAATAGGTCAAAGATTCCTTATGCTCGTAATTGATATATGAGCAACTGTAGGAGACCTTAACCTATATATATAGCTTCCATATTGGGCTTCCCTATCACAAGACCGATATAGACCGCGTCCACTCTAAAAGGGATCTATTTTCCACCTAGACTTCGACCCATTAATTTATATCATTTATTTGGCTACTTTATTACCCTTATCTGGATCAAATTAAGTAACTAACCGATAATTAATTTGAAAACTAAAATTACAATTAATAGCTGTCCACTTAAAGGGAAAATTACAAAATTTCCCCTAAGGGCAAAATTGTCTTACAATCTCCCCCTTGGACAATTATTAATTGCAGTTTTAATCAACTTTAAAAACAGTTTAAAAAGTCGGTTAAGCTACATTACTGTATTAGTTGACTGAGTTTAAAAAACAAAACATTTGATCTAAAGGTAATGAAAGTCCAACATTCCATCCTACAAGGCTTTCGATACTGAAAAGTATCAAATACGTGTGTCATGTGTGACACAGATCCAATACAATCACGAATACCTAATACCTCACTAACATGAATGGGAAAATGGAGTGTGGCAAACTACAATGATACCTTTATGATCTAATACGTATCATCTTTATCTGTAGGTCTCGATTTCTGCAGCTTTATGCTGAATCGCATTGCGAAACTGCATCAGAGAAATCCTGTTTTTTCTCACTGAATGCTAAACAGCATTAAAGAAAACTTGTTTCCTCTCACTATATGCTAAACAACATTAGAAAAAATCTTTATGTTCTCCAACTAAATACTAAAGTGCATTAGAGAATCCTTATAGGATTAAAACTTAAATCTCTCTACATCATACGAAACTATAAGGATATATCGGTACTAAATTGTATATGTTTGAAGACATAGGCTCAAGGTCAGTCTTTATAAATGCCCAATGACCTTTAAAATGCTTAAGACCAACACAAATCTTAAAGCTTTTATACGTATTATAACAATGTATGATAGCAAGTATTAGTGAGGATAAATTATGATCATCTATATTGATGAACTATCATACTGTCATAATACATTAAAACATACAAATGTACATGGAGCAAACATAACAATCCATTAACTAACAGTGTCTAAGGACTTCAAAATACCCATACTGTATATTTGTGTTTCAAACTCAAGTGGGCAAAGTCCTTTAATCAAAGAATCGGCTTTTAGTTCCTCAATCTTTAAATGCTCCAAACCTTAATGTCACCTTTTCATACCAACTACTTTATAATCAAGAATTTGATCTCAAAATGCTAAGACCTTGTGATATTCAATGTTGTTATTAAACAACACAAAAGCTTAATTATCACAGTACAAATGTATAGGTCTAGCCACTGAATTAATCACAGATGACTCAGAAATCGACTTTCTGAGTTAAACCGTCTGTGAAGCAGCCCTATAGCATACACTCTGCATGCATGGCCGAGGGAAGTTATTCGTGTCTAGTTGACACACTTCCACAACACTGTACCATTTGTAACTCTAAACCATAACCTTAAGTGAACTTTTGATCCTCCGGACACAGCTAAATTTGAATCTGAATTCCCTATGAGATTTAGTCTGTTGACTTTTCTATATGTCAACATAATCCTTGACTCCTTTAATTTTCTCAACACTCACTTGACTGCATTTTAATGATCTACATCTAGGTTAACCAGATACTGATCAAATGGTCAAAACGTAAATGCAATGTCCTGCCTAGTACATAGCCGAGCACATATCAGGCTATCAACTGTACTAGAATATGAAACATTCCTCATAACCTCTCTCTTTACTTTATTCTTTGGATACTATACCAAAGATTATCTTTCACTATGAGAGATAAATGCTACAACAGGTTTATAGTTAATTGTATTAAACCTTTGTAACAAATACTCAATGTATGCATTCTGCGAGAGGTATGCTAAGTGTTAAAATTTATCCCAGTAAATCCAAATACCTAGGACAAAAGATGTCACGCCAAGTTCCTTTATGTCAAAGTTCTTGACCAAAAGTTGCTTAACCTTATACAACATGGTCAAGTAATTTGACATGAGCATTATCATCCTCATGCACTAATAGGAAGATAACTTTGCTCCCCATGATCTCATAGTACAAGCATCTTTTAACTTTATTTTTTATGAAGCTGAAAGAGGTAATAACCTTATTAACTGTAAGGTATCAATTTCGAGAGGTTTGTTGTAAATCATATGCTGATCTACATAACGCACAAACCATGTCGGTTCCATCAGGATCTTGAAATCCTTCAGGTTGTACCATATAGACCACTTTATAAAGGTCTTTATTCAGGAAAGTAGTTTTGACAACCATCTGATGTAACTCTTTATCATCACGAGCTACAATTGCCTTGATCACTCAAAATGTATCCTTTGAGGATACAAGAGAAAAGATAACACCAAAGTTAATATTTCTCCTTGAGTGAACCATCAAGCAGTTGAGCTAGTCCATAAACCACTGAACTTTATCCTAAAATCCTTTAGGTCCTAACATTATTTATAACTGATGGGTTTGCAATTATGCTACAAAGTCAACTAACTCCCAAACCTTACTATGCTTCATAGCTTACATCTCATCAGTCATTAAAACCCATCACAATTCCACTGTGGGTACAGAAACAGTTTCGTAAAAGTAATTGGATTCTTAATATGTCTAATATCATGGTCGTGTTCACCTAATAGACTATAATATCAGATGGGATAACAGGTCACCTCAATCTGGTAGATCTTCATAACTGTATTAGATCTTGTACCCCTAGGAACCTCTGTGAGTACAGGTATGGGTTCCTGCTCCTGTACAGGTATGGTACTAAGACCTAGATCTACTAGATCTAACTATATGAGTGACGGATATACAATAACTGTAGTATCCTCCCCGTTATCATCTGAAGGGTCAAAGGGCCCACCATTATCATAGATGTGGCATTCCAGAAACCTAGTTGTTTATGATTTCACTATTCTGTTCACTCCTTCTCTACAGCAAAATCTGTAGCCTTTATAGTGGTCAGGATATACTAAATAGAAATGATCATAATGAGAATGCAATCTTTCCTTTATAAGGATTATACTACCTCGGTAGGGTAGCCTCGTACACAAATGTGTGTGAGACTGGGTTTTCACACTTCTAGATAATTAGGTACATTAATCTTATTCTGCATTGACTTTTACAAGTCCTCGAGGGTGTGGTTATGTATTTCGGTAACACACCATTTTGCTTATGACTATCAGGTATAGTGAATCAAGTCACTATTCCAACCGGTTCCATATATCTTACAAACAGACTTTTTCAAGTCCTGAAACAACATATTTACCATGAAATTCTCCTCCACAATCTGACATTCATATGTGTAAGGTCTTCTGATATCCTTATGTATCATATTCAATAAGTCACAAGCGTGATTTGACCTCAATATCAGTATTAGTCAACTTATCCCTGTAATAGTTAACACATGTTCCAGATCATCACAATCTAGAATTAAGAGAATGCTTTCCTTAATCAATCTCTCAACCCTAGCTCTAGAAATGTGGCTTAAACTTTTATGTCACACCATATGTGACTTTTCATTCATCAAGTTTCTTCATTTCATGACTTGTTCAGCAAGATACAAAGAAACATATATCTAATTCTGGGTAAGGCACATTCTATACAAACCATATGACAAGGAAGTTATGACGTTATGTTTTGCATAAAACACAACTGTAAAATAGAAGTATTAAATACAAAACGCCAACCTTCTTCGTCCAAAGTTGATCCAAAGATCATATATAAAATGTGTCATGTAAAAACCTAAATGAACCTTGCTACAAGATTCAATATATACATCCCTTATAGACATTACTTCCACTTCTTCATTATTGTCAACCATCAGTTCCTCCTTTTCTTTATTTGTGTTTATCCTGGATATGATCCCATGTACTGTGGAAGCACCTAGAACAGATACTCCACTATATAGTCACTAATCACTTAATGCAACTATCGCAAATCAGATTCATAAATTGACAAGCTAAGAAGTTATCTGACAGTCACAGTCTTTCCTTTTAAACCTTATATTGCTGGCTACTTTATGTCCCTAGGACCTTCATCAGTACTGGATTCACCAACATCAGCATATGGAGAAGAATTTAGTCTTTCTACCTTCGATCTTAGTGTGCTTCATCTTTGCGTTCCATTTAGTTACATCGATGGCTGTAGGAGTAACAAGCTTAAGTTTCTCTTCCTTTGCAACATAATGGGAAATCAAAGCATTTAAGTCTCATTCCTCATCCTATGAATAATATGTCATCATTAGATTAGTTAATTCTGAAGGGAGTGTATCCAGAGTCAGGTGAACTATAAAGACATCAAGAAGAGGAATGTGCAACATCTTCGGTCTACTATGAAGATGAATGTTTCTTGATATGTTCTCCTTACTCCCCTTTTTCTCCCGTATACCTTATAGAGAATAAGTTTTCATTCAAAGCACTTGTCTCAACACTGAATGAGACTTGTACCTTTAGGAGATATTTCCAAGAAATTACTTCACTATACCTGTGTCTGGAAGTTCACTAAGCAGATGGTTAAGTATGGATCTTTTAATGGTCGTAAGACATAATCTGTCAGACCAATATTGGGCTTCATAGGCTACTTTGTGAGCTTTCAAGCTCATAGATGTTGGTGGACATGGCCTGTTTGTCCATATGACCGTATCAACCTTAATTCATAGGCTACTTTGTGAGCTTTCAAGCTCATAGATGTTGGTGGAGATGGCCTGTTTGTCCATATGACCGTATCAACCTCAATTCTTTTCTTCGTATTGAAACCGGTTAGAGTTTAAATGATGACACTGATTTTATTGACTGAAGAGGTGACTCTATAGTAACTTTGATTAAATCAGCACAAACATAGGACAACAATGATACTGTAAGTCATTTAAATTGTATCTTTCCTGAAAATCCAGTCACAGATATTATGAAACACCTGTGGGCTGAATGCATAATATATGTAACTAGACCTTCACACATAAAAGCGATCAGAGTACAAACCGTCAGCTCTTATGACACTACCACCTGTAGGCAAATAGATCATTCAAGCAATAGCTTTCCTCTATATAATGCCTTTAATACACATCTCAACATATCATGTAAAGACAACACATGTGGGCAAAATAACCAAACATGAGGCCAGAGACATCCCTAACGTGTAAGCAGAACAATTCAAAATACTGACTCGAAAGGGCATTGTGGTTACTACATTCTCATCAGCACTCAAAAATTTCACAAATACAAGCAACACATGTTTATGTCATCCTCACATTCTTTATGGGCATGTAGTATGTGATAATATGACTTCAATAAATGCAAAAACCCAAATGCACAGTTTCATTATCACACAACTATGCTGAAAACATTCTATGAAAATTTCATTATTGTACATTACCTAATACCGAACTAATCATCTGAGACACGAGAACCTCACGTATCTCCCTTATGGCAAGTTCGTTACATGGAAATTCACTTAAAAATGGCTTCAAAATGTCTCTGTTCCTTTTTCGATTAACCATCATGCAATCCCAAACACTAAATATGAGACCCGAGACACAAAAACTTGAAACATCTCCCTCATGTGATGTCTGAAGCATGAAAATTTACTCGAAATCAGATTCAGAACACCTTATTTCCTTTTTCTAGAGTTAAACTTTAATTTATTACTAATGTAATAAACCTAGAAAAATGAGAAAAATCACTTTATAAATTTTCCAGACCTGAAAACTGACCCAAAATACCCCAAGGCACCCTTACAAAAAAATTTAAAATTTTGTGTTTTTTTTTGTTACTGTAGATTGTCCATGCGCTGACGTCAGCTCGGACACGTCAGCCCACATCAGTGCGTGTGACACAGGACCCTACGTACGTGACACGTGCGTGCACCGACACGCGCTAGATGCATCTCGTGCATGCTCCTCATGCACTCCCCAAGCGCAAACGCGTGACTACTGTGGGCGTGTGCATTGCACGTGCCGACATGTGTCCTCCCTCGGCCTTTGACACATGGACGGTCCGGATGGGCACATGCACTTCCCCATGCTTGTCAGAGCCCAGGTCGATTCCCGTATGTGCTTAGCGTCCGGTTGACGCGTGCGTTGCACACGTCATATAGTAACGGGTTGCACTGGAGGCGATTTTCGTCATCCAAGAAATCCATTTTTCGCTCTATTTGACCCGTTTTTTACCCTTTTTTCATAGCTAACCTTATATATATCACTTTTACGTATTTATATACGTGAAAAAACCAAAAAAGAATAAAAAACGAAGGAAAACCACATGAGATGAAAAACTAAAAAACCTTCGTTTCTGACAATCCGATCACGTAACCGCTCTAATATCATATGTAATACGTAGAATAAGTCTTATTATGTATCCAGGATCGGACGTAAAAAGATTAAAAGCGAAGGAATGTGGAATACCTGATTTCGGTTTCATCTTTACTTCCGAAGCCAATTCCGGGCTCCAATCTCCCTGGACCTTTATAGAAAGTATTCACTGGCGCATGACTTAGACCTTTGTACAGTTTTCTCAAAACACGAACTCTCTTAACGATTCAAAGATTCCTTATGCTCGTGATTAATATATGAGCAATTGCATGAGCCCTTAATCTATATATATAGCTTCCATATCGGACTTCCACATCATAAAGCTGATATAGACTAGGTCCACACTAAAAGGGATCCATTTTTCACCCGGACTTCGACCCATTAATTTAGATTATTTATTAGGCCACTATTACCCTTATCTGGATCAAATTACGTAACTTAACCGATAATTAATTTGAAAACCAAAATTACAATTAATAACTGTACACTTAAAGGGAAAATTACAAAATTGCCCCTAAGGGCAAAATTGTCTTACATAAACAACCTAGAACGCTCAACCCACCTAAGAATTGGAACACATGCTCCGAGTCTCTCGCTTAGTGCAAAACATTATAAACTCGCTAGATTGTGATTCAACACAGGCATCAAACTCCGAATTGAGTTCCACAACTGGGTCATCCACGCTCATTCACCATCATTTCACAAATTACATCCTCTAGTTTTTTCGGGTCTTGATGCTTACCTCTAATTCTTTGATCTTCAACACCACTTGTCCTCTTAATTTTGGGTTTGAGATGTTGGTCTAAAAGATGAATCTTTTAAGGCTGATTGAGAATGACGACGAGTGTGATTGTTTCAGTTTGAGAACGACGATGGGGTGATTGTCTCTTAAATTTACCACGAAATAACATTGTTTCATTAATTAGATTTACTTTACGATTAATAAGGGTCTATTGACACATAATAGTACCACATCAACGAAGAAAACAGTGAAATTAATGTTGAGTTAAAATTAAAAAAAATTAAAATTTTAAATATTTTATTGATACTTTTTAAAATTTGAGCTATAATTAAAAAATAAACGAAAATTTAATTTTTTATAATTAACCTAAATAAAAATAAATACAATTAATTCCTTAGAAAATTTGTAGAAGCTCCACGACACAGAAAGTCTTGAAGGACAAGAATGTCCATTCAAGTAAGAGTAAAGACACTTCCACCACAAGCAAGTAAGAGTAAAGACCCTTCCACCACAAGCAATTGAAAACTTGTTGAAGTCACCTGAATGGACAACTGCTGTGCAAACCTTACGAACCAACCAAACAAGAGCTGTAGCCCCATTCGTCAGCATAGATAGATCTGGCCCAATTTTCTCTAGCACTTCATATGGTAAGCTCAAAGCTCCAATTCCCAGCAAGTTCGATCATGGACCAGCATTAAGTGGGTCTACCTAAGGAATAGGAATAGGCATTAATTTAAAAGACTCAATCCGCGTACTCAAACCCAAAATGATGTGGAAGGAAGCTCCTATTTGCCCTTCACTAGTTAGGTTGGAAACACCACATATTTCTGAGGCTTATAACTTTTGGACTATATGATGAATTATTGGCCGACTTAATATCATTCCAATCATGCGTGTATTATGCGTGTAAGGAATGTTTGGATGGGTTAATTAAAGGTGCGGCGTTCTTTAAGCTCGAATCCACCCAATTGTGAACAACGCGTACAAGTTTTGGTCGGGAGAATTTGTTAGATAGTTAGACACCATTGATCTAATAGGCCCACCATTTTAAGTAAGTTTTGAAAAGCAAAACCCAATCAAATTTAACTTGGGATACATCATAAAACATTTCTTTTTGTTCTGATTAGTTTCATGTCCCCCCCAAAACCCAGTTTAGCTCATATAATATGTTTCTCACGTAACTTGTCTGCAATAATTGGAAGCCAACTTCCGCAAAGAACTGTGCCTGCATTGGCCTGTATGCATATCTAATACGTTATCAACATTCTCGTAAAGTGTCATTCTTTATTTTAAACAAGAAACGGAGCCTTCCTAGAAAGAGCGTGAAAAAGAAATATGTTGATTGGGAGTGGGGCCTTCGTGTCCACCCCTGGCACATAGCATCAAACAAATGCCCCACCAAACAGCCACTCCATCTCACAACTTCACTTTTCACAACTTTGATTCATCAGTCCACATTTAAAAGCTTATCACGGGATCATAAACTGAATGCAACTGTGATGCCTAACGCAGGGAAGAACTCCTCCCTACTGATGCAGCATTGATGAAGCACAGCTGTAACCCAATCAATTCTCACCCTCTCACCCTCTTGCACAGTGCTAGTACTTCCAGCTATAGCATCCGTCCTCTTGTCCCTCTTCTATTGCCCTTTTAACCACTCCTCAAAAGCTGCCAAACTTTAGACCAAAGCATTAAACTCCATTTCTCCGGACAACCCTCCTTATGGCTGCTTCCACATTCAAGAAGCTCACTCTCTGTTTCTTCTTTTCTGTCCTGTTTCTCACTCTTTTTTCTACAGCCACTGAAGCCCATGCCGATGACAAGAGCTTGAAGATAATCACCGATGCTGCGGAGTGGCCGCTTTCTGTGGCAATGTACGGGGGTTTGGATGAGGACGACGACGACGACGACGACGACGAAGATGATGGGTTGGTTGGCTTAGTTAGTGACGAAGGTAAGATAGATCGCAGGTCTTTGTTCTGGCGTAGATTTCATTACTATATCTCGTACGGTGCTCTGTCAGCTAACAGAATTCCTTGCCCCCCTCGCTCTGGGAGGTCTTACTACACTCACAATTGCTTCAAAGCTAGGACTCCTGTAAACCCCTACAGTAGAGGGTGTTCTAGGATTACTCGTTGCAGGAGATGAATTGCATGTTTTGGTGTTCGCTCCATGTCTGGTTTTCGTTAAAAACTAGGTTGTGGTGATAAGATGTATGTGAGTGATTGTAACTGTATGTGGAGATTAATTTGCGTGTGAGCTCGAACGGCGATGGCATTATTTCGATGCGAACTTTATGTGTATTGATATATTTAATGTTACTTATTATCTCAACTCAAGTAATGGAAACTGTTTAATGTTTATTACTTCCTTAAATTGTTCCGTTTTATGGCCTTTAATTTGGTTGATTGCAAGGAAGAGGAGAATTTCATTATGCTTTTTTGCCTTCTTCTTTCAAGGAGTATTTGGAATTTGTGAAGCAGGTTTTGTGTTGATGGAAACATAATTCAGACGTGATGTTCGTCCGTAATAAGAGTGGGAAATCCGAAATCTTAAACTAAGTTTGACTGGAAAATGTGTGATTTCATCATTAAAACTACCTTCCATCAAACTTGGGAACTCCCAAAACGGTCATTAATGACTCAAATGCTGATCCAGCCATCATCAATCGGCTCACGATTTGCCAATTATAAATCCAAGAAATTATAAGCTGCTTCTCCTGAACTAGGAAGGTAAAACGGTATGATTTAGTAGGTGAAGGCTCGCAATCAATGACTAAATCCGACTGTAGTTATTGCTATCTGAGGACCAGCTTGTCTGGGGGTGGGGCTAGTCTTTCCCAGGCATGTGTTTTGGTTACGGTGTCCCAAACATGCTGATTACGAATCAAATCTATATAGAAAGGGGATTGAAGTAGAGAAGCAAACCATTTTAATCAAATCCATCGTAATGAACTGGATCTACCAGTTTCATTAAAAGTTCATCCGTGGGAAATGTGTCGGCATGGTCAGTCCTGCGATCCGTCCCAACCTGGTCCAAATGTCATCTTTTACGTTTGGATTTTTGTCGATTGAGTTTAGGCTAGTTGGGCTGGATTTCATCCAATTTGTCCTGACCAGACCCACACTGTCTCCTAAGATAGAGAGTCGGTATCAGTATTCGACACGATGGATGGGGTTTTTCGTGCATGAACTAACTGGGCTTTACATAAACAGATGGTGGTGTACAAAACCCGACACGCAAATAAGTTGAATAATGGCAATTGGCAACACGGTACTGGGTAAAATAAGTTGGACCAGTCCAATTCCCCCCGGTTAATGAATCTACCTTTTCATGACTTGACGTAGGATTAAGACAAGTAGAAGTCCACATTCAGATCCCTCGCAGGAGGATTGATTCATAGTAAAGAGTATAATAGAAGAGTTCTAGGCAAACAAGGATTCTTCGAACTTGTAATTATATTTAATATAGTCGTTATTAAATTAACCGTTACTGTTAGTATCCTTATCCATACCTTGTTTGTCTTGACTGAACAAACAAGGATCCGCGTAGCTTCAGCTTTAGACTCTTCAACATAGTAAATTAAACAGTAATATTTTGTTTATTACGCAATTTAGACCCTTCCAAGGTGCGGGAGGGACAACCGAGTGGACGAAACGCTACGCGGGAGTCTATGAATCTGGAAAGTGTATTAATTTATCGTCAAGATCAATTCGAGTCCATCCATATTTGATATGTATAAAGGATGTCAACCCCATGTTAATGTTAGAAAATTAGGTCTGCCAAAACGTGATAAAACATTCATTTGATTTAGTATAACTTACAAATTTCAAGTCCTCTCATAAATCAAACAAGCTAATATTTAAAGAAAATGCGAAACATATTATCTTTATTACTTACAATAAAACTTGTAATTTTTATTTTTTCAATGAATTTTTGTTTATAAGTAAAAATTATATAATAAATATTTTAAATAAATTATTTAACAATTAAAAATTAAATAAAATGGTTCAATCCACGACAGTAACCGCTTTTCCGTACCCACGTCGTGTGAACGTAAAAAAAAAACAATGGAAGATGAATATGGAATAGAAATCGTAGATAGGAATGAAAACGGTCAATGTAGTTTTGCGATTAGGTAAGGGACACCTAAATTGATTATCCAAAAGCCAAGCACTCTACTGCGGGGAAAGCTCGTTAATAAGGTCAAGTCATTTGAACCATTAAACGAATGTGAACATCCTTCACTCTATATCCGTACAATAAAATAAACGTGACAAATGTGAACTGAATCTGGTTTTCTCCTTGCTTGGCGGATGCCTGGTCTTTCTTCTTACTCTTCTACGTTGAATCCACGGCAAAAATGGAGGGCGTAAATTGGTCAAATTAATCCCACCAAAATAGAATGTTCTCCGAAGTGAAAATCTCGTGATTGGTCACTTTCATTAGGATATGCGTCGGTTGGTCCACCAAGTTAATCTTCCCCGGTTGTCACCCAAAAATCTTCCTTCTTCTTCTTCACTGTTCGACTTCAGAAACATCGAATCCCACCAGCAGCAACTACAAAATAAAATGACTAAATTTCATTAATATCTTATGATTTGTGTGTTCTTAAATAATGATACATGTGATTTTAATTTAATTACGTTATCTCTTTTCTTTTTTGGTTCAATTGATCTAGTGAATCAAGTTCTCACGATATGTTAATATTTTAATTTTGCAAAGTTTTGATATTTCGAGTTAGCATTATGAAAAAAAAAAACGATTATCTAGATTAAATTTACATTTTAATTTTAAATAATTAATTGGATAAAATTTTATTTAGCATGTAAGTGTAATTGAAGATATCTAGTTGATGCTAACTATAAAATATTATTATTTCAAGGTCTATATCAATACTTTTCAATGGCTTATTCTTAAAAAAGTAAATTCTTGTATAATAGTCATCCTTTGCATTTTACAAAAGATTATATTTATGATTTAAATTTAAAAAAAATTTAATCACAAAAGAGTAATTTTATTGCTTGTTCTAAATTTGGGCATTCAATATTTGTTAAAACATAATTCTCCATAATCAAAACCATCTCAAATCACATGAATTTTTATCAAAAACCATCAATACCCCGAGTTGGTATTCCTTAATGCTGCCAAAAAACAAACATGGAAGAAATTTGAAGTAACCTTTAGTTGACGGGAGGAGCAGAGCGGTAGGAGAATAAGAGGAGAAGCAAATTGGAGGGTCAAAATTGAGCTACAAAAGGGTAGTGGGTCACGCTCACGTCATCTGTGCATATTACGTAATAAATCTGGCACGGAAGGAAAGCCCACCCAAGAACCAGAAATTGACCACTGTAGCGTAAAGCCACCTACCGATGCAAATCGTGGGATAGTTCGGTGGCTTCTTTCTTCGCTTTTGGAATCACACACTAACCCTTCCTTTCCCATTTAACAAACAAAATTTGACTAGACAAGGTGGTGGTCACCTGGCACCGTCGGCCTTTGCC
The DNA here is from genome assembly GCA_027563595.1 of Erythroxylum suave. Taxonomy (NCBI): domain Eukaryota; kingdom Viridiplantae; phylum Streptophyta; class Magnoliopsida; order Malpighiales; family Erythroxylaceae; genus Erythroxylum; species Erythroxylum suave. The sequence continues at coordinate 5,500,632 of JAOSBN010000179.1, read as the reverse complement.
AATTGCCATCGCCATCGCATTGGGTTCTATGTATCTCACCAGCTCACGTGGGTTATTCTTTATTCCTTGAACCGACAGAAGCGTAACACACTAACACTGCACTCTCCTTCCCAATGATAACTGACGTTTTGGCGGCGATTCAGCTGTTTTTTCCACAACATTTTTTAACACATCATATGAGACAGTTTCGTTGAACTCTTAACTTTTTTTTATAATTCATTTAGTATCAAACGTCATTTAGGCAATGGACTAATCTGAATCTAAAGTTGGATAAGATCTTGGGTTTTTTAAGCAATAAAATTCTCTCTCACAAATTTTTAAAGTGACTTGAATTGAACTTGAGACACTGATTAAAGATGGAAGAGCTCATGTCATTCCATCACAACCCTCGTGGGTTCTTTGATGCTTGTGCAAGCTTACGAAAGTAAAGCCTCAAGTGCATGAAATGAGGTATGAAATAAAATTTTAAAAATTAAAATGTTTAGATCGAACCTTTTAGACTTGTTTAAATTTATATTGGAGATATCAATTTGCTATATATTAAATTTTTTTAGTTTATTATCAGGATTAAATTTTTCATTTAACTTGATAACAAATTATAACATAGTAACATATTAGGGAATTACAAGTGTATAAACTAAAGTAGCTTGTAAGTTACCTTAAACCAGTACTACATAACTAACTCCCTGTATGCGAATATGATTAAATATGGGTCATGGGAACTTCTCAAGTCAAGTAAATTAAACGCAAATGGGTCGAACTGGCTAATTTTAAAAAGCACGTGATCTTTGATGCTATGAAGACCATTAGATTCAACGAACACCCGCCAAAGAATAAGTTAAACTCTCACGTCAAATTTCAAACCAAAGGACAATGCCATGTATTTGGTTCAATCTACGGGGCTCTAATAGCATCTTTAACATATTGCTATGACTTTCAATTGCTAAAATTAAACTTAGGGTGGAGGAGAGTTAATGATGTATAAAATTACAATACTACCTTGCTTGCAGCGGACAATCAATTTTGAAAGTTAATTTTCGCTGAACATGGAGGAGCAGTAATTGACTGAATACGAGTGTTCAATACAAAAGAGAACAAATACTTTAATAAAGTATACGGATTCAAAGTATCATGTCACGAATTCATTTTCTTTTATACTCATCAATTACTTGGTGGAATGTTAACTTTGTTTGCATACCTCATGTGAAATGCTGATCAATCTCTTGACAATTACGCTAGTATCTGCGCAAGTGGATGATCCATATGCACATGCATATACGTATACATTGTGTTCATGTATTTGAGCTAGCTTAGTTAGCTAGACTTGCAGGTACAACTTGGGCTGGTTTTCATCAGCAACTAATCTTGAGCCTAAAGTTATAGCTAGGAGCACGTGAGAGGTCAAGTTTCGGTGCTTGGCTTTTAGCTAAACTAAATCCCAAAAGCCGAAACTTCCTCCGCCGCATATTTTCCTGAGGTCCAGAGAAAAGCAAAAGCACCATTCTGTGTCAGAATACCAATAGCTTCTAATTTCCTGGGAAAAAAATCTTCTCCCAATCAATTGCATTCTGACAAACGTATTTAAAATTTTAATATATTTATATATTTTATTTCTGACTTTATATTAGATTTTCAACAAAAATGTTTGTAAATTTTATAGAATTCAAATTAGACTCGTGTGTTTAAGTTAGATATTATTTAATATTTATTGTTGAAAATATTAATAGAAGTTCTTATCTTAATAATTAATGAAATTTAAAGAGTGAATTAAAAGATTTAAATTTATAAAATTAAATGCTGAAATGGATTTGTCGCAACTAGCAGAGAACAAAAAAATAAGCATATCTTTCTTATGTTAACGAACGCTAACAATTTAACGCAACTTTTACAATCTGCATCAAAATAAATTCGAAGACCACGCACCAAGTTGATAAGAAGGATATTTATTTATGCGACACAGTGAAAAGAGCTGTTCCAATTTGGTGGGGTCCGAGGAGCAGAAAGATCAGAGGGGTTGCGTGACAAAGATGATAGAACAGGAGGGTAAAAAGAAGTTGGGAAGAACGTGCCAACATGTGTGTGATGGTTAAGGTTGGCTGCCCAATCAAGCGTGGTTTCCCTCGCAATTGGGAACACTCTTGCAACTAAATACAATTGCAATTTGCATTCGGAATCTACAGATTGATGACCACAGCTCTCACGTCACAACTTGGTCCGTCCCATTCTTATTTTAGAAACTTTAACACTTCATCTAATTGTGGTTCTATTTGTATATCTTAGTTTGCTAAATAATCTATTAATAATATGTGATTAACTTATAAGATAGTTAATCTTAGAGGACTCTACTTTTTGAAAATTTTCAATTCTGTACTTAAATTTTAAAATTTTTTAATTGAGTAATCACTTTTGTAAAGCTTTAACAATTAGCTCAAAATGTTAATTTAATAAATAGACATTTAGGAGATATTTAATAGACATGTCATAACTTTTTGAACTGAATTATTAAAATTTTAAGATATTGATCACTTAATTCAAAATTTTGAAAATACAAGAATTGAATTAAAAAATCTTAAACAATTAAACACGTTTAAATATGTTATCACTAGCTTATTAATATTAGTTGAATTAAATTTATTAAACAAAATACTTTTTTTCATACCTCCTGTTGCTATGTTGCTGCCGAAGTGGTTCCCAATTGATTGCCCACCTTTTCTTGGTCAATCCTTGCGTCAACTGCTTATTTATAATATGGTTATGCTCCCTAGCTGTACAAGATATGATGCTTATTTTATTAATTTTTAATGAAAGAAATATCTCAATAGTATCCGTCGATGTATGTATGGGTAAATCTATTCTATATTATATTAGGAAACAAATAATTGGAGATCCTGATCCAAAAAATATATCTACCATGTAGATTTGTTAGAAAAATTCTGATTTAGATATGGGTGGTCAAAAATCTACCACTAAAAATTAATTAATAGAACTTGGTATTACCAATAATATTTTATATTCAATTTAACTTGGTATTATTTCAATTAAGAAGGCTAAAGTTGCGGATCTCTTCAAATCTTACATTTTAGTGAGATTAAAAAAAGAAGGAGGTTTTAATTGAATGCTGAAAATAATGATAACTCTATATCCTATCTAACCTTTTTTTAATTGTGTTTTCTTGAAGAAAACAGATAATAAATTTATATATTATAACAGTTGGATTTTCAGATATTTTTTTAATGCGGGAAAACGGGGCAATTGGGTAACATTATGGTCGTACATTCTTTCTTTAGATCCCAGAAAAAACTGAGTTTCGTGCTATTGTTAAATATATCGGATACGGATTATGTACAACATGCACGCTAGTAACACATGGTATAACATAAATATGATGTGACAATATCATGAAGCAATCGGAAATGAGTGGTGTGTCAGTTAGTACAATTTCTAGCGAGCCTATTGCCTCTCACACACACCCTGTTCCAGGTCAGTATAATTGTTATTAGTATTTGCCGTTACAATAGATTAAAATTTTAAGTCCTTTAGCGGCCAAATACATTTTAAAGCCCCTGTATTATGTGTGTTTTTCACATAAGGCCTCTCGTTATACTACATGCAATGTTAAGCTCCTGTATAATGGACGTGTACAACACGCGGCCCTTATTTAACGATCCAAACGGCGCGTGTTCAACAGACTAACGGGAGGAGCGTGAAGACAACATG